>CM065708.1:5308835-5356335 GCA_017654935.2 Phymorhynchus buccinoides | reverse complement strand
AAAATCCGCGAAACAGTTTGAAACAAAATTATTAAAAAATGCATTGAAATGGCATGAAAAGGTGAAAATTTCACTCATTCATTTATTGAATTTTCTTCGGCCCCCTGGACCCCCGGCCATTTTCCTTGAAAACCACTTTGCCCCCACTACCATGCCTGTGGTAATGGGTACAATGTCTTCACCATTCGGTCCAACCATTTGGTGTTTTCACCAAGTTCGGGATTCACCATTCGGCACCGTTTGGCATTATTCGGCACCATTCTGTGTTTAGACGCATTGAAGAATGTTGTTTTTTGGTTCACTCCATTAACGATAGTTTCGTTTATGTTTTAAACACCCCCCTCATGTTTACGATCAGGGCTCCCAATCGTCCCGCAAAACAAGGGGTCCCAGGGACTCCTTCACTTACAGTATAGAGGGTCCTAGAGGTGGGATAGAGGGTCCCAGTGGCAGGGCTCCCAATCGTCCCGCAAAACAAGGGGTCCCAGGGACTCCTTCACTTACAGTATAGAGGGTCCTAGAGGTGGGATAGAGGGTCCCAGTGGCAGGGCTCCCAATCGTCCCGCAAAACAAGGGGTCCCAGGGACTCCTTCACTTACAGTATAGAGGGTCCTAGAGGTGGGATAGAGGGTCCCAGTGGCATTGCGAATGCTAAAAAGAAATTTTTCTAGTGCTCCCTGGGACCCCCTGCACATTCTTTTAGAGGGTCCTTCAGAATTTTAGTACTTCATAGACCCCCAAGGGGGGGTCCCTGGGACTCTGACGACCCTCCATCTCAAAGTCATTATTTTGTTGGCAATCCTGTACTTAAACACCCCCCTCACATTTACTATCCTCAATCTCAGTCATTATTTGCTGGCAATCTTGTACTTTAAACACCCCCCTCATGTTTACGACCCTCAATCTCAAAGTCATTATTTGTTGGCAATCTTGTACTTTAAACACCCCCATCATGTTTACACCCTCCATCTCAAAGTCATTATTTGTTGGCAATCTTGTACTTCAAACACCCCCCTCAAGTTTACGACCCTCAATCTCAAAGTCGTTTTTTGTTGGCAATCTTGTACTTCAAACACCTCCCTCAAGTTTACGACCCTCAATCTCAAAGTCATTATTTGTTGGCAATCTTGTACTTAAACACCCCCCTCATGTTTACGACCCTCAATCTCAAAGTCATTATTTGTTGGCAATCTTGTACTTTAAACACCCCCCTCATGTTTACGACCCTCAATCTCAAAGTCATTATTTGTTGGCAATCTTGTACTTTAAACACCCCCCTCATGTTTACGACCCTCAATCTCAAAGTCATTATTTGTTGGCAATCTTGTACTTTAAACACCCCCCTCATGTTTACGACCCTCAATCTCAAAGTCATTATTTGTTGGCAATCTTGTACTTTAAACACCCCCCCTCATGTTTACGACCCTCAATCTCAAAGTCAAAATCATTATTTGTTGGCAATCTTGTACTTAAACACCCCCCCTCATGTTTACGACCCTCAATCTCAAAGTCATTATTTGTTGGCAATCTTGTACTTTAAACACCCCCCCCCTCATGTTTACGACCCTCAATCTCAAAGTCATTATTTTGTTGGCAATCTTGTACTTTAAACACCCCCATCATGTTTACGACCCTCAATCTCAAAGTCATTATTTGTTGGCAATCTTGTACTTTAAACACCCCCCTCATGTTTACGACCCTCAATCTCAAAGTCATTATTTGTTGGCAATCTTGTACTTTAAACACCCCCCTCATGTTTACGACCCTCAATCTCAAAGTCATTATTTGTTGGCAATCTTGTACTTTAAACACCCCCCTCATGTTTATGACCCTCAATCTCAAAGTCATTATTTGTTGGCAATCTTGTACTTTAAACACCCCCCCTCATGTTTACGACCCTCAATCTCAAAGTCATTATTTGTTGGCAATCTTGTACTTCAAACACCCCCATCATGTTTATGAACCCTCAATCTCAAAGTCATTATTTTGTGGCAATCTTGTACTTCAAACACCCCCTCATGTTTACAACCCTCAATCTCAAAGTCATTATTTGTTGGCAATCTTGTACTTTAACACCCCCTCATGTTTATGACCCTCAATCTCAAAGTCATTATTTGTTGGCAATCTTGTACTTTAAGAACCCCCCCCTCATGTTTACGACCCTCAATCTCAAGTCATTATTTCTTGGCAATCTTGTACTTTAAACACCCCCCCCCTCATGTTTACGACCCTCAATCTCAAAGTCATTATTTGTTGGCAATCTTGTACTTTAAACACCCCCCCTCATGTTTACGACCCTCAATCTCAAAGTCATTATTTGTTGGCAATCTTGTACTTAACCCCCCCCCCCCCCCCCCCCCCCCCCCGAGTGAGCCTTGAAGGCTTTGCTTCTTGTTTTTTTTAACATCAACTGATCAAGCCACCTTGCATGTGTGTGTGTACTTTATCTTTCCAGAAATACGAGCAGTTGTTCAACCAGCAGGTTTTCCGAGGCTGCGTAGGGGAGAAAACTCACTTTGACTACGCCGTGTGTCTGGTTCGCAGCCGCTACCAGAAGGACATGAGGGAGGGCATCACTCTTCTGAAAGGTGGGCCAGTTTATCAATGTTAATTCTATCTTTGAAATCAGGGTGTCAGACTCGGTGCACGAAATATGCCAAGATTGTTTTTTTGGAGAGGGTCATCTGGATATTCTATGGAGCCTCTCTTTATTTTCTTCTTTTTTTGCGTTCCCAGGCCATATGGCCATAATGGGTAAGGTACGTATGTGTCTGGGTTTTCAGTTTTCACTGGTCTCCCCGCGCTGCGTACAGCCGACACATTCCGATTTCGGAGGAGCTCAAGAGAGAAAAATTTGAAAACCTCATATAATTATCATTTATATATATTTTCAGAGCTGTTGCAGCGCGAGGACGACGACGCCCCTGTGACAGACTACCTGTTTTACATGGCGCTGGCCCACACCAGGTTAAAAGTGAGTCTGTCACGGTTCAAACAGATTTTTCATAGTGAAATGAATAAGGGGAAGGAACTTCTCGTATTTAACTCCCTTTTTTATCAAAGTTATTTATGGCACCAATTCGCCTGCAAAGTGAAAGTAGGATGAACTTGGGTCTGTATTGTTGAATGAAAATTCATTTGGAACAGACACATATGGGACATTTATAGAGATAAAGATGGTGGGAACAATCCTGCAGGCAATGCCCAAATGCCCAAAGGCAGTGCAACACCAGGAAGGTCCCGATTTTTTTTTTTAACAATACAGATGTATATAATGTAATGTATTGTTGTGGCAACTACTTTCACTTTGCAGGCGAATCGGTGCCATAAATAACTTTGGTAAGAAAAAAGGGAGTTAATTACGAGAAGTTCCTTCCCCTTATTCATTTCACTATATCCTCTCTCTTAGCCTCACTATTTCATATTTAAATTTTTCATACCTTCTTCTTCTTCTTCTTCTGCGTTCCCAGGCCATATGGCCATAAGGGGTAAGGTACGTATGTGTCCGGTTTTCAGTTTTCACTGGTCTCCCTGCTGCGTACAGCCGTCACATTCCGATTTTGGAGGAGCTCAAAGCAGAAAAATTATTTGGAAGATTCTTTTTTTGAGAAAAAAGGCAGGAGAATGGGGCCAATAAGTGAGAAAGATAGTAGATGAAAGATAGCAAAGGGAAAAGGCAGGAGAATGGGCCAATAAGTCAGAAAGATAGTAGATGAAAGATAGCAAAGGGAAAAGGCAGAGTCAAAGAGTGGCAGATTAGAGGATGTTACAAGCACAGAACTTCCAGAAGGTGGGGGAACTATTTTTACAAAAGACCCCCCCCGGTATCCCCATGGGGAATTTTCATACCAAAATTCACAAACTGTCAAAGACCTTTTTTTCATAGACCCTTTATCGTATTCTCAAAGACCTTTCACGACACACAAGCACAATAAAGTTTATAAACTGAAATAAAATTAAAAAAAACCCATTCTTCTCTATTTGATGACGATTGCTTCGATCACGATCATTCAAGTTGCACCCGTGTAGCAAAAAGACCCCAGATGTAGCGAAGGGAAGTAACTTGACAAATCGAGGATGTCAGCTAGACCGAACCTGATCGTTGGAACCACGGATATAGGAAAATAAGTCCAATTTAATTGCTGCTTTATCAATTCTGGAAGCAAAGAAAAAAATGTTCACGGAGTGTGACTTTTTTTTTAGGCATCAATGACTTTTTCACAAACCATTCCATGATTTTCACAAACCAAAGCCAATTTTCAAAGACATTCTTCTTTTTCTTCGATCGCTCAGACAGTTTCCTGTCAATTATGAGCGCAGATGCGTCATGCTGCCTTTATGAGCCTAACTAAGAAATAGTTAGGCCCAGGAAGTCCGACTTCGGCCGGAGGAAATGTTTTTGAAATGTTTCGTGAAAAAAGGCATGAGAATGGACCGGTAAGGCAGAACGATAGTAGATGACAGTTAGCAAAGGGAAAAGGCAGAGTCAAAGAGAGTGACAGATTAGAGGAAGTTACAAGCACAGAATTTCCAGAAGGTGGGGGAACTATTCATACAAAAGACCTCCCCCCGGTATCCCCATGGGGGTGGGTGGGGGGAAGACATTCAAAGACTTGAAAATGGTACTCCATTTCTCAAAGACTTTCAAAGATTATGCAAACTCTGATCTGTATATCATCACTGTGTCTATACGTGTGTACATTAACTCAATCACATCACAGCCATTACACTAAGCTAAGAACCCAGGAATCGAATGATTTTGAACTATTAAAAAATCTCAACCAATCATTCCAGCCATACACACAAACCAGGGTCAAGTTTCTCTGGACGACGGTCACCGTGCGCATAACCGTTGTGCCAAAAGGGGTCTTAGAAACACTTTAGAAAACGTTTGCGGAAGAATATTACAAGCTCTTGTCTGATTGGTCAAAAAAAAAAGTATTATTTTAACCAAACATTAATGGACCAATCAACAACAAGAAACGTATTCACCCCCTACTAGTTCCGGATAGTTCGCCGCTTGCTCGGTGTTTGGCAAGAACAAAACGTCACGCGAACTATCAGCAAACGAAGGGTGTTTCTTAGACCGTTTTTGACGATTTGAGCAAGCGCAACATAACGTTAGCCCTTGTGAAACGGCCCCCTGGCATAAGCGAAAAGAGAAATTGTGTTCCACGTCATAGCGCCTAAACCACTGAACCTATCTGAACAAAACTTGACAGAATTGTTCCTTAGTCGTTAAGATTATTACCGTAGTGCATGCATAGAGCCCCGACACCAGTTAGATATTAGGTACTTTATAGTCACAGAGGCATCTCTGTGAAATTCGGGTTGCTCCCACCCGGACAGCGCATCGTAGCCAGAGGCGCGCCACCCCCTTTTTTTTTTTTTGCATGCGATTTTTTGTGTGACTGATGAGGAAGGAAAGGGGGATGGGGAGGGGGGGTACATTTTGACCAAATGACAACTTTTTCGTTGCCACTGGGATTAACGTGTGCTAAGTGCATGGGCACACAGGACCTCGGTTTATCGTCTCATCCGTCAGACCGTAAGGCCTAGTGCAGAGAGAGGAAAAATCTCCCGTACCCAGGTTCGAACTCGGGGTTTATTGTATACGAGGCGAACGCGTTCCCTCTATGCTACTCTACACCCCTCATTGTATTATTATTATTATTATGTACTTTATAGTCACAGAGGCGTCTCTGTGAAATTCGGCTTGCTCCCACCTGGAGAGCGCGTCGCAGCCAGAGGCGCGCCACCCAATTGTTTTTTGTGTGTTTTTTTCATGCGATTTTTGTCACTGATGAGGGAGGGGGGGGGGGTAAAGTTTGACCAAATGACAACTTTTTCGTTGCCACTGGGTTTAACGTATGCTAAGTGCATGGGCACACGGGACCTCGGTTTATCGTCTCATCCGAAAGACTCCACGTTCAGACCGTTAAGGCCTAGTGCAGAATGAGAGGAAAAAATCCCCTGTACCCAGGTTCGAACTCGGGTTTACTTGACACGAAGAGACTTGTGACAATTACCGTCATTTTCGGACTATAAGCCATACGGCGATATTTTTCTCTCCAATTTCGACCTATGCGCCTAATAAACGAGGGCGCCCTATTAGTGAACAAAATCGTGAGAAGAGAGGCAACGATTGTCGTACTCAGTACAGTCTACTGTGAGTCACAACATCGAAAGTGGCAACGAGTCGCCGATGCGATGAATACTCACTTTTAAATGCTTCACTATCCCTATTATCATCCAAGATACCGTCCAACAGATGCCATAGCCCTTCATTGGATGTAAAAAGCATCATTGTAGAGCTTAAAATACCATAATTCTACCAGTTTTCGCGAAGAAAAGTCCAAACACAACAACCGGAAGTCGCAAAAACGGAAGTTTGATTATTTGAGAAGGGAGCCAACTCTCGTTTATGACAGCAGTAATGGCGGTCGGTAAGCGTTTACAGGACACGTACGGGCTGCAAACTTCGACTTTCTTTTGCGAGGTGTGTATCGCCTTATAAACGAGGACGTCTTTTACTTTAAATTTTTCAGATTTTTCTTGAAAATTGCCCTATTCGCCTTATACACAGCAACGCCTTATGATCCAAAAAATACGTACGTTTGAAAGCATTTTCCGTCGTTCTGACAGGAATACCAAGAGGCAGTGAAGTATGTCGACGCAGTGACACACATAGAGCCCCGACACCAGTTGGCAAGGCGATTACACCTGTACGTCACCAAGAAAATGGAGACAGGTAACTGACCTGTTTACCCATAAGATTTCACCCTACAGTGAAACCCGTTTAGTACGAATTCCAGGGGAGAGGGCCGATTTACTCGTTGTAAGCATTGCTCGTTCAAACCATTTGATCGATTTTGGCAACCCTGACAAACCTATCAATCGCTCCTCACATCTACTGTGATGTGCGTGCTGGTAAAGTGTGAAAAAGACAGAAAAACGGAAACTAACACACTTACCCAACAAAGCATGGTTGTAAGCCCAGTATCCTGTATCCATAGGGTTTTTAATGCCGATTGCAAACACTTTAAAACAGTTTATTAACACACGATAACATCAAAAACATAAAATCCACACACGTGCTTTAAGAGAAAGTTAAAATTTCCCGGAAGTCACAAGATCAGTGCGCAAACATAATATATCGGCCAATCAGAATGCCGCTTACATATTGAGGGGTCAGTCAAGATGGCGATGTTGTTGTCAGTGTGTTCTCGTTCTAGCCAGGTAGTTGTGCAAGAAAGCTTGACTTTGGGATGGCGGTGTGGTTGTAAGTGCGTTCTCGTTCTAACCATGTAGTTTTTGCATAAAAGCTTGACTTTGGGAGTCAATAAATTGTACGTTATATGCAGGTTGCTCGTTGTAGCGAGCTCGTTGTATGCAGAATTATTTAACAAGGAAAAAGAAGGCTTGTGGTCGGGAATTTTGAAACCACTCGTTACACATGGGCTCTCGCTTAAACCGTACTCGTACTAAATGGGTTTCCCTGTATTTTGTGCACATATTTGACAAAAAATTATGATGGGGGGGTGGGGGGGGGGGGGGGGGGGGGGGGGTGTTACATACTGTAAAAATTTGTAGGGGTTTTGTTTTTAGTGCCGAAACTTGTGGTTTCCCGTTTCGAGTACGAGTTGATTACGGTTTTTAAAAAAATGGACATAAATTCCTGGGACAAGTGACTTGAGAATGTTGATTGCAGTGACACAGTGACACAGCAAATATGAAATAGTGAGGCTAAGAGAGAGGATATAGTGAAAAGAATAAGGGGAAGGAACTTCTCATAATTAACTCCCTTTTTTTTTTACCAAAGTTATTTATGGCACCGATTCGCCTAGCAAAGTGAAAGTAATTGCCACAACAATACAGACCCAAGTTCATCCTGATGAAGTTCCTTCCCCTTATTCATTGCAGTGACAGTTTTTATGTAAAAAAAAGCGTCCCCCCCCCCCCCCCCCCCCACCACCCCAACAACGGACAAATCCGTAGGGAAGTAGGGAAAACAGGTCTGATACTGGTACGAAACCCTGTTCATGAAAACTACAGCAATGACAGTTTACGTATAAAATGTTTTTATTAATTGCTATCATTATTGCTACAACAAACTGGCACACAACAAGCAAAAAAACAATACTTCCCCTCTACAATCCAATCTGTGAATATCATTATTGCTCTTTATTCTTGTCGTGTAAAATGTAGTTTTTATTAATTGCTACAGTGGAACCTCCCTAAAAACCATCAATAAGGTCTTATAAGGGAGGGGTCTTATAAGGGAGGTAATTTTAATACTTGCTAAGAAGGGCAATGTCTCAGAGAAGTAGGTCTTATGTGGGAGGGAGTCTTATAAGGGAGGTTCCACTGTATCATTATTGCTACAACAAACAAAGTGTCACACGACAAGTGTGAAGTGACGTTATTTTATTCACAAGAGACAACAAAACATTTGGATAGTTCGGCGAATTCGCCTTATACACCATAGACACACAAGAAAACAGCAAACAGCAAAAAACAATACTTCCCCTCTACAATCCAATCTGTGAATATCATTATTGCTCTTTATTCTTTTTTTTATATATATATTAGGTATTAGGTACTTTATAGTCACAGAGGCGTCTCTGTGAAATTCGGGTCGCTCCCACCTGGAGAGCGCGTCGCAGCCAGAGGTGCGCCACCCAATTTTATTTTATTTTTTGCATGCGATTTTTGTCACTGATGGGGGGGGGGGGGGGGGGAGGGTAAATTTTTACCAAATGACAACTTTATCGTTGCCACTGGGTTTAGCGTATGCTAAGTGCATGGGCACACAGGACCTCGGTTTATCGTCTCATCCGAAAGACTCCACGTTCAGACCGTTAAGGTCTAGTGCAGAATGAGAGGAAAAAAATCCCCTGTACCCAGGTTCGAACTCGGGTTTACTTGACACGAAGTGAACACGATACCACTGTGCCATATAACATTTTTTATTTCCCTCTCTCATCCCTCCACTCCACAATTCCTTCATTCTCTCACACACTCATCCATCAACATGCATTTTTCAATAAATGTATGAAACAATAAATTCCATTTACAATCTAAAGTGTTTCTTTGTGCTTTTGAGTTGAACGTGTGCATGAGTGAGTGAGTTTGTAATAGTGTTGAAATAAGGTTGGAGATTTTGTTTAACACTAGCTTAGTGATTACCAAGAGGGTTTTTTCCAATCTGTAAGGAAAGAAGAAAATTTAGCATAGCATTACTACAGATGCTCTTTATTCTTTTTTTTATATTTTTTATTGAAATTTTTTTTTTATAATCATTTTTTACAAATTTAGTGGAGCACACACAATCACAGAACAATAGCTGTGTTTTAAGAAGCAACAATATTAATAAGATGCTCTTTATTCTTGTCGTGTTTCAGACGGGCTCATGGGAATGGCGATTGTCGGGGGAGCGGCGGTTCTCGTCGGAGGTCTGATTGGTCTAGGGGTAGCCGCAATGAAGAAATAGAAAAAAAGTGACCTCCCTTAACTTTTTTTTTTACGACGCTTTACACTGCCACCCTTCGCTCTTCTATTCCAACAATATCTTCCCCAAATTCTGACTGGGAGAGTGGGGATGTATCCCCGGGCAGTTCCCCCCCGTGGGGATACCGGGGGGTCTTTTGTATAAATAGTTCCCCCAGCTTCTGGAAGTTGTGTGCTTGTAACTTCCTCTAATCTGTCACTCTCTTTGACTCTGCCTTTTCCCTTTGCTTACTATCAATCTACTATCTTTCTGCCTAACCTGGGCCTGTATTCACGTTGAGATAGCATGAGACTTAGCATGATGCTAACTTAGAAGCTCTTCCAATGTCCTATAGGATTTAAAAGGACTTTTGGAAGAACTTCTAAGTTAGCATGATGCTAAGTCTCATGCTATCTCAACGTGAATACAGACCCTGGTCCATTCTCCTGCCCTTTTTTTCAAGAAACACTTTCAAAAACATTTCCTCCTCCAGCCGAAGTCAGACTTGCTGGGCCTATTTCTTAGTTAGGCGCATAACGCATCTGCGCTCATAATTGACAGGAAACTGTCTGAGCGATCGAAGAAGAAGAATCCCCGGGCAATGAAGAAATAATCACCCCCAATTTTACGCAACTTTATACCAAGTTGCTTCCATTCCAATGTTAACTTCCCCCAAAATCCCTCAGGCATATAGTGTGGAGATGTATCCTCGGGCAATGAAGAAATTATCGCCCCCCAATTTCACATCATACCAAGTCGCTTCCATTCCAATATTAACTGTTCCCAAAATTCTTTTGGCAGAGAGAGTGGGGACGTATCCCAGGCAAATAATTGGTAAAGGTCAAGATGTGCCACCCCCCCTGCATTTCTCGGTTAATTGTATTTTTCCGTTTTTGCCTTTCTTACCATACATAAAGCTGTATTTTAGGGACATTTTTAGCTAATAACCTTTTAGGAATACTAACCCTATCCCTAAACCTAACCCTACCCCCCACTATGTACTGCAGTACACCGCGATTTGTCACAGTTGTGGTTCGTTGCATTTTTCCGTCTTATAGGGTGGGAGGTAGGGTTAGGCTTAGGGCTAGGGTTAGTATTCCAAAAATGTTATTACCTAAATATGTTCCTAAAATACAGCTTTATCTATGGTAAGAAAGGCAAAAACAGAAAAATACAATTAACCGAGAAATGTAGGGGGGTGGCACATCTTGACCTTTACCAAATACTTTTTTTATTTTTTATACATATATACCTGATTTCACATTATAACGCGTCCCTTTCATTCTAATGGGATTTGGAATGAGCGGCGTGGGAGCAACGCCACTGTACAGGACAGAGAAAAAAGTTGGCCTCCCACATTCACATGATCATGTATTTGTGGGTTGATTATTATAATGGTGAGCACCTGAACAATATAATTTGGTTTTAGTTCGTTTAAAAAAATGTTTTTTTAATTTTCTTTGATGTATATGAATGTTTTCTGTGTATCTATCTTAATCAGTTAAATGTATGTACTTTGTATTGTATGTACAAACTTGTGTGTGAATGTGTGTTGCATCTGTGTGTGTGTGTGTGGTTTGCATCTGTTTTTACGAGTGCCGGATCTCTGAATGTGTGTGGTGCGTGTGTGACTATGTTTGTGCGAGTCAGGCATGGTAGTGGGGGCAAAGTAGTTTTCAAGGAAAATGGCCGGGGGTCCAGGGGGCCGAAGAAAATTCATTAAATGAGTGAATTTTTCATGCCATTTCAATGCATTTTTTAATAATTTTGTTTCAAACTGTTTCGCGGATTTTTCGCGATTCGCGGGGGTCTACCATGCCTGGTGAGTGTATGTTTGGTTGGCTGTATGTATCTCTCTCTCTGTGTATGTGTGTGTATGTTTGGCTGGCTGTATGTATCTCTCTCTCTCTACATGTGTGTATGTTTGGCTGGCTGTATGTATCTCTCTCTCTCTCTCTGTGTATGTGTGTGTATGCAAGTGATCCTTGCATTAACCCTTTCACTGCCAATGTCACATTTATGCACCACAATGATTTAACACCCATGTCACTAAAAGGCATCAAATCAGGGCCTGTAATCCGAAGACCCTATTTTCTTAATTTTGGAGGTAAGGATAGACCCAATGTTATACATGACACAAGAATTCCCAATAAAGCGGATCTTTTTTTTCTCTCTACCCAATTATGCTTAACCCTTTCAATGCTAGCCATTCCTCAGCCAAAATTTACCATTAAACTTACCCGGGTAGATCAAAGATTTTGTCTGCAATATTGGGGATTCCTCTGTGACGTGCATAACATAGGGCCTGTCCTTACCTCCCAAAATGAAGAACATAAGGTCACTGGATACCAGACCCTCATTTGATGCCTTTCAGTGACATGGGTGTTAAATCATTGTGGTGCCAAGAGGCGACAGTGGCGATGAAAGGGTTAATGGTATCTTTGGGCTGAAAAATAGCTGGCGGTGAAAGGGTTAAAAAGAGAAGAAAATAATTTGAGAATGTCCGGTGAAGAAATCACTATACTCGAGGTTAGTGATTAGTTTGACTTTTTGTGCAATAATTTTAATGTGTGTGGCCACTATTATTAATTTTTTTGTTCCAACTTGGAGTGTTCTGAACGTTAAAGCATAGTTTGTATTCGAACTCAGAAGGATGTACAGGTGTGTATCGTCGGTGAAATTAAAAAACCTCGTATCTCAATTTTTTGGGGTTTTGAGTTTTTCCTGCCACCTTCCACCAAAAGCTTGTATCTCTAACAACTTTCTATCTGGGGTAAATGAGGTTGTGTAAATGGAATAAAAACTTGTGTAAGTCCCAAATTCAGATCTAGTTAAGGACAGAAACATCGTATCTTCGTTCTTTTAAAGAATGAAAAAAATTATTTTAGCAAAATGCATGACTAAACTCGCAATGTCTTGAACAACATATTCATCATAGTTAATCAATTGTGGTAAACGCAGTTAATTTTTAATTTTTTTAATTTCAATTTTCTCAAAACTACTAAAATTGAGATACAAGGTTTTTGAATTTCACCGACGATATATAGACACACAGATCTGGATTTCTTTCGATTGTATTAATACGCTTAGTAGTGTTTCGTGTAATTATGGGATGCCGGGTGTTACATGATGTACAGTTCTATCATAGTATCATAGTATGGCAGGGAGAAATCCCGCTGCCTGGTATGGACAAATTGATAGCTAGGTTTTCCAAGGGTGTCTGTCCACACACCCTCCTCACCCTGTGCCCCCCCCCCCCCACCCCCCAAAAAAAATGTAGGCGCTGCACTTGCGGCGCTGCACTCTCCAGGGGAGAGCAGCCCAAATTTCACAGAGATAAGTCTCTGTGACTAGAATATACCAAATGTATGTGTGCGCACATACAAAGCGCATGTATATATATATATATATATATATATGTGTGCTGACAGGAGAAAAATGTAATGTCAATGAATAGATTTGCTTGAAGAATAAAAAGATATGCTTAGGTTACTGTTATAAATTAAGCTAAACATTCCATGCATGCATGTGTGTGTGAGTGCGCATGCGCATGCGTGTGTGTGTGTGAGTGCGCATACGCTCACTGGTGGAGAAAACCTGTAAAGTATGCCAGTAATTTTTATGAATAGATTTTCTTGTGAAATGAAGAGATCGCTTAGGGTGACTGTGATGATAAATCAAGCTAAAGATTACAAAAATTATACTTTTTTTTGTTGTTGCAATTTTATTGTAGTGCTTGCCTGTTTTGTAAAAAAAGTAAAAGTATTGACAGGGCTTCTGAAAACGTACAGATTGTGCGTATTTACACACTAGAGCTCTCAAATCACCCCCTAGAATACGAAACTGTGTGAGATTTAGGCCGGGTTCACATTTGACGCGTAAGTTCCGTACGGAAAACCCTAAATAAGTGGAAGAAAGAAGGATAAAAGTTTACGCATATAGGGGAAATTCAGACACGTGCGCAAATATTTTCTCTTCTTTGTTTCACTTATTTATGGATTGCGCACAGGTTTCCGCACGGAATCTCCGCTTATGTGTGTACACACGGCCTTACCCTTTAAAATGTCATTTAGGGGGCGAGATGACACATTAAAATTATGACGCATGCATGAACACAACCGTTACTTATCAGTAAGTTAATGATGTTCGTCATATTTCAATCGTCTGTTAGGCCTTTCTACCACAATCTGTCTAGGCTAGATCTAAAATCAGTTCTACTGGATCGTGCAGAAAGCCCCAAATCGTTGAAAGCTCATTGCGGTTGGGGTGGGGGATTTGCAGACGATAGAGCTTTCCCATGTCTTCGCCTTTACCTCTTAAAGGGAAAACGACCGATCCCAGGGATCAGGTCGTTCTCGCCAGAAAAGCTCTGCCTCGCGGCGGCTCGCACAACAGGAAACAAAGTAGGGCGAACCGTCTCTCTCGCCAGCTGTGATTCAAATGCGGAGCGCGCTTAGCGCCTCCCCTTTTATAGTCCGGCTGTGCCTTTAAATTTGCAACTGGGGGTGAAAATACCCGTTAAAATTCTAAACAGGGGGTGAGCGTACCCCTTAATTAAGAGGGGAAAAGATCACAAGCCCTGTATGAACGTTTTAAACACCAACAAATTGATATTCTGATATCATCTTGATCTCTATGTGGTAGTGTACAGATACATATATTACATACACATGTTATGAATGATAAATCTCACTAATGAGCGACTTAGCTGGCTCTTTTACCCACCAGGTGGCATAACGCTTGAGTGGGGCTAATCCTCTCTATATTCTTAGTTGGGGATAAAGAGAGAGAGATAGGGAGGAGTCCAACCCTCTCTCTCTCTCACTACGCCCAACTAAGAATATAGCGTGATAAGCCCCACTCGAGCGTTATGCCCCCTGGCGGGTAAATAATCGCCATAAGTCGACCATTTGCTGGCATCTTCCCACTGGCCTTAAAGGATTTAAAAGTTAATGCATTAGAAATGCTGAATACTTGAGTTTTATAAAACTTTTGTATCCAAATGCCAAGTATTGAACATCTTTATCAAAACCAGTTACTGTGGACATTTGAATCTTGATTTGTGTTCTGTAAAGAAAAAGATTGTGCTGCTTTTAGTTTTCCTCTCAATGGGGGATGGGGCAGATCCTGCTGGGGACAGCCGTTTCGGACCTTGGGGTCCATCATCAGCCGAGCCAGGAAGCTGTTTTCAATCTGCAGTGGGTCTATTCACTTATGAAAGACGATCTCTCATAATAGAGAGGTTTCATCTTTGCATTTAAGTGAAACGCCCTCAAAAACCAAAGCAGCACTTGACTGAAATAGAAATACTAAAAAGCTTTTGTAAAATAATGAACATGTATGTAAATAGCAAAAAGTCTTGCTTGCATTATGTCGTGCTCTGGAGTAAATTATGCACTTGTTTATATCTTATTTCAGAATAAATGAGAAGAACACGGAATAGTTAATACAAAACTTGTGTTCTGTATCTCCCTGTGGGGATACCGGGGGGGTCTTTCGTAAAAATAGTTCCCCCACCTTCTGGAAGTTCTGTGCCTGTAACTTCCTCTAATCTGCCACTCTCTTTGACTCTGCCTTTTTCCTTTGCTTTCTGTCATCTACTATCTTTCTGACTTATTGGCCCCATTCTCCTGCCTTTTTAAAAAAAAGAAATCTTCCAAATAATGCTTCTCTTGAGCAACTCCGAATTCGGAATGTGTCGGCTGTACGCAGCGGGGAGACCAGTAAAAACTGAAAACCGGACACATATGTACCTTACCCATTATGGCCATGGAACGCAGAAGAAGAAGTGTTCTGTATCTTGGAGAAAGCGTGTGCCTGTATTATGTATATGAACACATGGAAAGACGAGAGATAACAAGGCAAACTTGCACTTTAGACACCACACCTCATGTTTAAAGCGTGTGCCTGTATTATGTATATGAACACATGGAAAGACGAGAGATAACAAGGCAAACTTGCACTTTAGACACCACACCTCATGTTTAAAGCGTGTGCCTGTATTATGTATATGAACACATGGAAAGACGAGAGATAACAAGGCAAACTTGCACTTTAGACACCACACCTCATGTTTAAAGCGTGTGCCTGTATTATGTATATGAACACATGGAAAGACGAGAGATAACAAGGCAAACTTGCACTTTGGACACCCCACCTCATGTTTAAAGCGTGTGCCTGTATTATGTATATGAACACATGGAAAGACGAGAGATAACAAGGCAAACTTGCACTTTAGACACCACACCTCATGTTTAAAGCGTGTGCCTGTATTATGTATATGAACACATGGAAAGACGAGAGATAACAAGGCAAACTTGCACTTTAGACACCACACCTCATGTTTAAAGCATGTGCCTGTATTATGTATATGAACACATGGAAAGACAAAAGATAACAAGGCAAACTTGCACTTTGGACACCCCACCTCATGTTTAAAGCGTGTGCCTGTATTATGTATATGAACACATGGAAAGACGAGAGATAACAAGGCAAACTTGCACTTTAGACACCACACCTCATGTTTAAAGCATGTGCCTGTATTATGTATATGAACACATGGAAAGACAAAAGATAACAAGGCAAACTTGCACTTTAGACACCACACCTCATGTTTAAAGCGTGTGCCTGTATTATGTATATGAACACATGGAAAGACGAGAGATAACAAGGCAAACTTGCACTTTAGACACCCCACCTCATGTTTACGACCCTCAATATCAGTCTCCTTTCGGTTTTATGAAAATAATCTAAGGCTGATCCTATCCCTATCACTTTTCCGAGAACAGCAGAATGTTGCTTCTCCCAACAACAACAAATTCGATGCACGGGTGTCTAAACTACAACCCTCTTCTGCGTTCCCAGGCCATATGGCCATAATGGGTAAGTTACGTATGTGTCCGGTTTTCAGTTTTCACTGGTCTCCCCGCTAGCATACAGCCGACACATTCCGATTTCGGAGGAGCTCAATGGAGAAAAATTATTTGGAAGATTTTTTTTGGGGGCAAAAAGGCAGGAGAATAATAATAGTAATAGTACATTTATATAGCGCTTTACCTCAAATGAGCCCAGAGCGCTTTACAATCAATTATTCATCAAGTAGATAACAAAAAACAGATTATAACAGAACAAGGAATTCAGGATCAGAAATAAAAATCCTGATGGGCCATAGCAATACTAATATGAGAAACAAAATGCACTGACTAACAGAATTGCACAGTTTTGGAATGTTCTTCCTACTCCACATCAATGTGCACCTAATACTAATGTATTTAAAAGTCTTCTGGACAGCAATCAAAAATGTAAACAAATGTTTTTTGAATATGAATGAACATATCAAAATTATAATGCGTATGCGCAACTATAACAAATGTACAAAAAGAAGGAAGGGGACACTTGATAGGCCGTGAGGCCTAGGCTTATGAACCAGTCCCCCACTACTACTACTACTAAAAATAGTATTTAAGAATAACACAAACCAGCAACAACGCATATACAAAGCAACTCTCTCTCTCTCTCTCTCTCTCTCACACACACACACATATTTATCGACATCGACTACGTGTATTATTCCTCATTCATTCAAAGAATAACAAAATAATGGGTAAACAAGTCAGAAAGATACTAATGATACAGGGCTCCCAACCGTCCCGCAAAACAAGGGGTCCCAGGGACTCCTTCACTTACAGTATATAGGGTCCTAGAGGCGGGATAGAGGGTCCCAGTGGCATTGCGAATGCTAAAAATAATTTTTCTATTGCATCCCTGGGACCCCCTGCACATTCTTTTAGAGGGTCCTTTAGAATTCTAGTGCTTCATAGACCCCCAAATGGGGGTCCCTGTGAGCCCTGTGATAGAAAGCAAAGGGAAAAGGCAGAGTCAAAGAGAGTGGCAGATTAGAGGAAGTTACAAGCAGCACAGAACTTCCAGAAAGTGAGGGAACTATTTTTACGAAAGCTCACGGTTAGAGACTCGTGGAGGGGGGCGAGGTCGTCCAGCTCCCCGAATGGAGGCACGAGGCATCCACCCACTGCCCCGTGCCGGTTAATTTAATGTACTTCTTTCACGCATCCACAGGACACAAATGAGACCATAAAACATCGGTTAACCCTTTCACCACCAGCCATTTTTCTGCCAAAATATACCATTAACCCTTTCACCGCCAATGTCGCAGTTTTGCACCACAATGGTTTAACACCCATGTCACAAAAAAGCATAAATTCAGGGCCTGTTATCTGAAGACCCTATTTTTCGTAATTTTGGGAGGCAAGGATAGGCCTAATGTTATACATGTCACCGAGGAATTCGCAATATTGCAGATACTTTTTTTTCTCTACCCAGGTAAATTTAATGGTATTTTTTTGGCTGAAAAATGGCTGGCGGTGAAAGGGTTAAACTTAACTGGGTAGAAAAAAAAATTATTTGCTATATTGGGAGTTCCTCTGTGACATGTATAACATTAGGCCTATCCTTACCTCCCAACATTAAGAAAATAGGGTCTTCGGATAACAGGCTCTGATTTGATACCTTTTAGTGACGTGGGTATTAAACCACTGTGGTGCATAAAAAGCAACATTGGCGGTGAAAGGGTTAAAGGAATAAATCATGTATTTAATAATAATAATAATGGGAATTGGGGAGTTCCGGTTCCTGCCGAAGTCGGCTGGCAGCTTTTCTTCACATCTCCGCATTTATCCGCATTTATTCCGTTACCACATCCTCATTAGCGACTATATTGTGCTCAACATATCGGTGTTCATCTCGGCTAATTGATCGTGTCTTTAGTTAGTGACAATTGTGTTGTGTGAGTTAGAGGTGGAGGGGGAAGTGTTAAGAATAACGGCACTAGTGTAAACCTTTCCACGTGGCCGCCGGCCATGGCGGCAGAAGTAATAGAGCCGCTCTATGTGTTGAGCAGAGCGCTGCCCTACTTTGACTTGGTGCCAGACACTATAGACTTGTGTGCTGCAGCAGAGAGAGTGACGGGGCGGGGAACTGTGCGTGGGGCGCAAAAAATAGGGGGACTATGGCGATTGTACGCCAAACAAAAACAATTTAGAGAAAAACTGTTACTGGAGGGGATTGTGCTAGGGGGAGTGCAAGTAGCATTGATGGACAAAAACCCCTTCAGCTTTCATGGGGACAATGGAGTTGAGAAACCAGCCACCAAGGTGTGGGTTTCCAACTTCAACATGAATGTTGGGGACAAGGAATTGGAGGAGGGATTGAAAAAGTTAAAATGTGAACTGCGTTCCCCTATCAAGTGGGAACTAGCAAGGCAGCGCGATGGACGTTTAAGCTCCTGGGAAACAGGGAGGAGGTTTGTGATAATCACAACACCTCAAGACCCCCTGCCAGCCAGGATCAAGATTGGCTGGTTTTCCTGCGATCTCTATCACAAGGAACAGAGGCAGCAGAACAAGTGCAATCGGTGCCTAACAGTGGGGCACCATTCAAGCTCTTGCCCTAACGACATCGTTTGCCTGGTGTGCAAACAAACAGGCCACAGAAGGGGTGAAGCAGCATGCAGTGGGCCCACTGACGAAGGCAGGGAAGAACGCGCACAGCAGCAGCCAGCCAGCCAGCCAGCTGAACGCGGCCCAATGGAGCAGCAGCCAGCTGACCAACCAGACGCGAGGGACGCACGCGCGACTGCCCCTACTGCTACAGCAACCATGAAACCTGCAGCACAGAAGGGAGGCAAGGCCGCTCGCTCACAGAGCTGCGTGGCCAAGAGAAAGCGAAGCAAGTCGGAAGAAAAGAAAGGACCCAACCACCGCTCTCGCCTGGACGAATATTTTCTTCAAAGTGGGAGGGAGGGAGAGGAGAGGGAGAGGGAGGAAGAAACACCAGGCATACCACTGGATGGTGAAGCAGAGGGAGCGACCTAATGTTCCCCCTGTTTCTCCCTCCCCTTCCCCATCACGACCGCTATGGACCATGGACTTACGAGTTTCGAACAATGATTAACGGATTTATGTCTCTAATGTCATGGCTAATGAACTAAGCATTGGTACTTTAAACGTTAGAGGCATACGAAACAAACTGAAAAGAAAATCACTTTTTAATTACATTAGGGAGAAGAAGTTGGACATTACATGTTTACAAGAAACATACATTACAGAAGATTTATTAACAGAACTAAAGAGACAGTGGCATGGCGACTTATTCTACTCAGCAGGCACCAATAAAAGCAATGGCCTTATAATACTAATTAGTAAAAAGTTGGTACGTGACAGCACGGAAATAAAGACTAGTAATGATAGATTGTTATCAATTAGAATGTGTATAAATGGAATATTTCACACTGTAGTTAACTGCTATGCCCCAAGTACGACAACAGAGAAAGTTAGGTTCCTACAACAACTGGAAACAGAACTTCAAGCAAATGATAGCGACCACATCTGGGTAAATGGTGATTTTAACATCACTATGAGCGACATTGACAACGTGGTTGGATTACCCCACTCTGATAGAGAGAGGTTAGCGCTCAAAGAAATGTGCGCTAATCTAAACATCTATGACACATGGAGATCTCTACATCCAGATAAGATAGAGTACACCTGGTCAAGACAAAGCCCGTTCACAGCAAGGAGACTAGATTATATTTTTTGTGATCCATTAGCATTGACTAAAATTAGAGATGCCAATATAGAATCCTGTCCATTCTCAGACCATAGATTGGTCAAGCTGAGCATAAAATTAAATGAATTTCAGAGAGGACCGGGTTATTGGAAGTTCAACTCAACGTTGTTACGTGATAATCAGTTTGTAGAAAAAATTAACGACATAATAAACAATCATTTGAACGAGTATGCACAAGAAAATGAACATGAGAATGGTCATTCAGGACTAATCTGGGAAATGTTGAAAACCAAGATCCGATCGTTTTGTATACAGTTCTCTAGCTCTAAGTCAAAAAACTATAGAGCAATTTTAAAAGAAAAACTCACTGATTTAACATACAAAGAAAACCAATTATGCAAAGATCCCCAGAATACAGAAATCCAAACCCAAGTTTATTAACTAAAAAAGGAGATCGAATTACAAGAATTTCACAAAGCAAGAGGAGCTCAAATCAGATCAAGGGAAAAATGGATCAATGAAGGAGAAAAAAACACAAAATATTTCCTAAACTTAGAAAAAAGACGAAACGCTGCTTGTATGATTTCAACGTTAAAAATACAAAACGAAAGTACAGACAACCCTGGAAAAATTATAAACGAAATCAAAACATTCTATCAGCAACTATATAAACAGAACAGCCAACAAGGTGATAGAACCATAAAGGAACACTTCCTAGAAAATGACCCTGTCCCTACCCTTTGCCACATGGACAGAGAACAATGTGAAAATAATATATCGGTAGATGAACTCACACAGGCTCTTAAAGATTTAAATAAAGACTCTTCCCCCGGCATAGATGGGTTAACTCCCGACTTTTATCTTCATTTCTGGGACAAGCTGAAAAATCCCTTTTTTCAATGCATTTGTGCATCCATTCAAAAGGGTCAATTACCAAAATCTCTAAGAAGAGGAGTTATTACTTTATTACACAAAGACAACGGAACAGACAAACTTAACTTATCCAATTATCGGCCCATTACTCTAACAAACACAGACTATAAAATTTACACAAAAGCTGTAGCCAATAGACTTCAAAGTGTTATCACACAAATCATACATACCGACCAAGTTGGCTTCATAAAAGGCAGGAATGTAACTACACATTTAAGACTCATAGATGATCTTACAGCATATCTTAAACAAACCAATAAAACAGGCGCAATTGTAGCTCTAGATTTCACAAAAGCCTTTGATACAATCTCTAAAACATGTATCTCTCAAGCACTGGATATTTTCAACTTTGGCCCCAACTTCATCCAGTTGGTTGAAACAGCAATGAAAGATACTGAGAGCTGCATTCACAACGGAGGATGGCTGTCAGATTGGTTCCTAACAGAAAGAGGAATCAGGCAAGGTTGCCCCTTAAGCCCTTTACTTTTTGTAATTGCGGTAGAAATTCTTGCCATCAAAATAAGAAACAATAAAGATATACATGGGATTGAAATTCAAAATGGACGACAAACGGCAACAACTAAAATCAAACAGTATGCAGATGATACAACACTGACGATGAGAAATGAAAACGACATAGAGTTAGCAATTTCAATTGTGGAAAAATTTGAAGAGCACTCGGGACTGAAACTGCACAAATCTAAATGTCAAGGGATATGGTTGGGAAGAAGACAAAACGAAATTGGAACAGTTCAAGAAATCCCCATGTTAAAAATGAAGATCAAAATTTTAGGTATTTATTTTTCTGCAGAAACTCAGGTATCGTTAATCCAAGAGAACTGGACAAGTAAATTAGATACAATAAAGAGAACTATAAAATCTTGGGAAAATCGAAACCCATCACTGTATGGTAAAATTATTTTAGCCAAAACTCTGCTTCTCTCTCAATTCTCCTACATTATACAATCGCTTGCTCTTCCCCAAACAGTGCTAGCCCAGATCAACACAATTATTTACAGATTTTTATGGAAAAGAAAAACGAACAAGAAAGCTTTTGAGAAAATTAAGAGGAACGTCTTGAGTCTAGATATAAAAGATGGCGGCCTCAAAATGATTAACATTGAACATCAGCAAAAAATGTTCTTAGTCAAATGGGCCGTACGGCTACTAAAGGAAAACGCAGATAATGAGTACTGAACACTCCAAGCCAGAGAATTACTTTTACCCTTCACAAATATACACTGTGCTTTTAATGCCAAAGTAGCGCCAAGCAAAATGCAAGGTATAGAGGCCGTCCACTCAGAGTTTTGGAAGGAAGTATTAAGAACTGTGACAATGCTTACTACAGACAGACCAGTGATAAACATACACACGGAGCCTATCTGGAACAATCGGAACATTAAATACAAAGGGGTACCCCTATACTACAAAAAATGGGCAAAAGCAGGTTTACATTATATGCAAGACCTCCTGCTTAACGGACATATCATGAACTACGCTCAGATAACAGAAAGAGTAGGTTATCACCCTAGCCTCTTATTTGAACACAACGCTCTAATTAATGCTATGCCACCAGAATGGAAAGAAGAATTAGGCGCAAACCCACAGCATAAACCCATTGACAACATGATCACCACAAAAGAAGGCCCATTGAACACTCTCAAAAATGCAACAATTAGACATATGTTTGTCAAACAACAAAATCATGACATATGTGCATCACACTTTTGGCAAAGAAAACTAAACGTTGATATTACACAGTATTTCAACACGGCACACCTGTGCACAAAAGAATCAAGACTGAGGTTGCTACACTTCAAGTTTATCCATAACATCTACCCCACAAACATCCTGCTACATAAAATGGGAATAGCAAACTCTAACAGATGTTCATGGTGTCCCACAGAGGTTGACTTCATCGAACACGCATTCTTTCAATGCCCTAAAATACTGCCCTTTTGGAAAATGATACAGCAACTTATTTTGTCTACATATAACTATCGCCTCACGATTAATGAAGAAATAGCACTTTTCGGTCTGCCTAACCCTAAGAATAAAAAACATGGTGTTATAAATGAAATTAATCATGTACTCCTGATCGCTAAAGTATCCATTTCTAAATTTAAATACGGAAACCTCAAGCATCTAGAATCTATTTTTACTGCAGAAATGAAACTGAGAATACAACGATGAGTGACTGCCTTATTTCTCTCTCCGTGCTTCTCTTTATCCCTACCTCTCCCCTTCACAACCCCACTCCCTCCCCCACCACCATGCGTCCACTTGTCACTCATGATATCCGACCAGACATTAAAATATGCATAGGTTTATTATTTTCTCAGTTTACAGTGTGTAATACGTGAAATTGTCTACATTATTTTGGTATTAGTCTGTTTCTGCATAGTTAGTTTAGGATACTTTAGCAGATGGAAATGATGCATGCTTGCTATGAACTTTGAAATTAACATACATAAAAGCAGTGGGTTTGTTGATTTGGAAGACATTTATCTTTGAAAATAAATGACGAAAACTACAAAAAGAGAAAAAAAAGAAGAAGAAAAAAGCCAATGGAGAAATGATGAAAAATGGGAAGTCTTGTTTAAAAAAAAGAAGTAAAAGAATGTTTGATTAGTGTGAAAGTGTGCATGTAGAAACCAACTTATCAGCGAAAGGAAGAGCGGGCAGCCCCCAAGGAGGAAAGGAAGGCTACTAAACCACTCAGCCTACATCATACAGCCTACTGACAACCCACAGGCCTACCAAGCGAGGGACCACGCACACAGCACCACAGAAGCTGCACGCGAGCCAGTGAACGCCAGTCTTTCTAATGGAGCCCTACCAAGGTGCAACTGAACGGACTATGACAGAAAAAGACCATTGAACATTCTTCTTACTGCAGGCTGCAGGACGGCAACTAGGCCTATCACACCATAGACAGCAGTGAAGGATGGATAACCGCAGGCTGACCTCCCAGCACACGAGAGAGAGAGAGAGAGAGAGAGAGAGAGAGAGAGAGAGAGAGAGAGAGAGAGAGAGAGAGAGAGAGAGAGATAATGCACGCAAAGTCAATGTAAAGGAGAGGAAGTGAATGAAAGTAGGAAACAAGATTCCCAAAAATGAATTTCCTACACTAAAGGAAACATACAGTTCTGATCTCCGGCTTTTTAAAAAAAAAAAAAATGGAAATTTATATAGCGCTCTTTCTCATTCTCACATGAACTCAGTGCGCTTTACATTGACAACAATTAAGAACATTAACCCTTTCACCGCCAAAGTCGCATTTTAGCACCACAGCGATTAAACACCTAGGTCACTAAAAGGCATCAAGTTGGAGTTTATTATCCGAAAACCCTATTGTCTTAGTTTTGGGAAGTAAGGATAGACCTTATTTATGTTATGTCACAGAAGAATCCCCAATACAATGTTATGTCACAGAAGAATCCCCAATACTGCAGATGGATGTTGGTCTCTACCCAGGCAAATTTAATGGGACTGTTTGGCTGAAATATGGCTGGCAGTGAAAGGGTTAAAGGCAAACAAATAATAAATCATTCGAAAGTAAAATAAACATGATGCTTGCACGTAGCGTTCTCTCTCTTTTCCTCACACACATATGCATGCATGCCATTGCATGTACGCATGCACACACGCATGCACACACATGTCCTTGATGTTTTTCTTCCATAGGCATTCAATGTCTCAAGATTTTAAAAAATCCAAGGTAGAAAGGGTTTTAACTCTTCTTCTTCTTCGATCGCTCGGACAGTTTCCTGTCAATTATGAGCGCAGAAGCGTCATGCTGCTGTTATGCGCCTAACTAAGAAATCATTAGGCCCAGCATGTCCTACTTCGGCTGGAGGAAATCTTTTTCAAAGCATTTCTTGAAAAAAGGCAGGAGAATGGACCGGAAAGGCAGAAAGATAAGTAGATGACAGCAAGCAAAGGGAAAAGGCAGAGTCAAAGAGAGGGACAGATTAGAGGAAGTTACAAGAACAGAACTTCCAGAAGGTGAGGGAACTCTTTATACAAGACTCCCCCAGTATCCCCATGGAGGAAAAGGGTTTTACAAAAAGAAACCAAAATCCATGTTTCTTTACAAGTTAACTGAAAAGTCAAAATAGTCACCATTGTACATGTCACTTATATTAATTCAATAATCATAACATTCTTTACAAGTTAACTGAAAAGTCAAAATAGTCACCATTGTACATGTCACTTATATTAATTCAATAACCATAACATTCTTTACAAGTTAACTGAAAAGTCAAAATAGTCACCATTGTACATGTCACTTATATTAATTCAATAACCATAACATTCTTTACAAGTTAACTGAAAAGTCAAAATAGTCACCATTGTACATGTCACTTATATTAATTCAATAACCATAACATTCTTTACAAGTTAACTGAAAAGTCAAAATAGTCACCATTGTACATGTCACTTATATTAATTCAATAACCATAACATTCTTTACAAGTTAACTGAAAAGTCAAAATAGTCACCATTGTACATGTCACTTATATTAATTCAATAACCATAACATTCTTTACAAGTTAACTGAAAAGTCAAAATAGTCACCATTGTACATGTTACTTATATTAATTCAATAACCATAACATTCTTTACAAGTTAACTGAAAAGTCAAAAGTCACCATTGTACATGTCACTTATATTAATTCAATAACCATAACATTCTTTACAAGTTAACTGAAAAGTCAAAATAGTCACCATTGTACATGTTACTTATATTAATTCAATAACCATAACATTCTTTACAAGTTAACTGAAAAGTCAAAATAGTCACCATTGTACATGTTACTTATATTAATTCAATAACCATAACATTCTTTACAAGTTAACTGAAAAGTCAAAAGTCACCATTGTACATGTCACTTATATTAATTCAATAACCATAACATTCTTTACAAGTTAACTGAAAAGTCAAAAGTCACCATTGTACATGTCACTTATATTAATTCAATAACCATAACATTCTTTACAAGTTAACTGAAAAGTCAAAATAGTCACCATTGTACATGTCACTTATATTAATTCAATAACCATAACATTCTTTACAAGTTAACTGAAAAGTCAAAAGTCACCATTGTACATGTCACTTATATTAATTCAATAACCATAACATTCTTTACAAGTTAACTGAAAAGTCAAAATAGTCACCATTGTACATGTCACTTATATTAATTCAATAACCATAACATTCTTTACAAGTTAACTGAAAAGTCAAAATAGTCACCATTGTACATGTCACTTATATTAATTCAATAACCATAACATTCTTTACAAGTTAACTGAAAAGTCAAAATAGTCACCATTGTACATGTCACTTATATTAATTCAATAACCATAACATTCTTTACAAGTTAACTGAAAAGTCAAAATAGTCACCATTGTACATGTCACTTATATTAATTCAATAACCATAACATTCTTTACAAGTTAACTGAAAAGTCAAAAGTCACCATTGTACATGTCACTTATATTAATTCAATAACCATAACATTCTTTACAAGTTAACTGAAAAGTCAAAATAGTCACCATTGTACATGTCACTTATATTAATTCAATAACCATAACATTCTTTACAAGTTAACTGAAAAGTTAAAATAGTCACCATTGTACATGTCACTTATATTAATTCAATAACCATAACATTCTTTACAAGTTAACTGAAAAGTCAAGATAGTCACCATTTGCACAGGTCAGTTATATTCATTCAATAACCATAAAACCAGCTTGTTATGAAACACATCTATGTTTTATCAGGCATGAGATTTGTCAGCCTTTAGGCTGATTTCAGGCTTTTTGATGGCCCTAGATGTCATTTTTTAGATTTAAAAAAAGACCAAATGAGTATAGAAACACCTCTTATAAGTGAATGAAAATGAACTAAATATATCAATTCCACTTTTAACCCTTTCACCGCCAGCCATTTTTCAGCAAAAATGTTCTATTAATCTTACCCGGGTACAGAAAAAAAAATCTGCAATATTGGAAATTCCTCTGTGACATGCATAAAGTAAGGCCTATCCTTACCTCCCAACATTAAGAAAATAGGGTTTTGGGATAACAGACCCTGGTTTGAGGCCTTTTAGTGACATGGGTGATAAATCGTTGTGGTGCAAAAATGCCACATTGGCGGTGAAAGGGTTTTAAGGCTTAGATTACTAAAAGGCTCCAGTTTCAGGGGGCTTTAGCCTTTTTCGGATGCTTTTCAGCCTAAATCACAATTTCTCAATCTCATACCTGTTTATGCATGAACAAACACAATTTTGTCAACAACAAAAAAATAGTGACATTAGAATAGATATCACTGTACAAAAAAAACGTTTTGCAAGCTCATGATCACCATCTGTATGTGTGCTTTTCAATGTATGAACATGTGTGTGCGTGTGTGTGTGTGATGCAGACTTCTATTTCTTTCTCTTCGCTCGAGAGGGGCCATCCTGGAAACACAAAAAAGAAAAAGAAAAAAAACCGCTAATATAAAAAAGGCAGGACACCTTTCTTAGAAAACACTTAGAACACATTGCACAACATTAATTCAAACATAGACATTTTGTGAACGTAAATAAAGACCAAAACAAGGTACCACATTTTTCGTTGTGTGTGTAAGGTGAATAAGGCAATTTAAACCAAAAAAATTATGAAAAAAAATATGAAAAAGGCGCCCTCGTTTGTAGCTCACAACTGGTTTTGACACTTAACAGATTAATCAGGCATGAAAACTACTGTTCCCCAAAAAAGAGATTTTTTCAGCCGAGAAATCCTTCCACCCGGATTTTCAGCTGACGTCAGAAGTTTTGTTGAGGGGGGGGGAAGGGGAGACTGTTACCAATTTTTTTTCCCGCAACAAATAACTAACGTCAGAACTTTTGTTCAGCGGGGGGGGGGGGGAGCTAATCTGTTCCATGCCTGATATTTCTTCTTCTTTTTCACCCATTCCAGTGTCTGTGCCCAATCTTCGAGCATGGCTTGCTCTTCAGATGCCATTTTGGAAGTGATGACGTCGGGAGGAGGCGGAGATTTTTTTTTTAGGCGGAGATTGGTCGATTTCGCCCAAAAAATTAGGCGGAGAAGGCAGAGAAAACGGAGATGTTTTCATGCCTGATTAATAGAAAGTGTCTCGGAGCATTAAATAGTCATGTTGCAGAAGCAGAATTTCTATGTTTGTGTTGTTTTCAGCTCATGTATTGATTTTCTGTGGTAAGGTAGGCAAAATCTACTGGGGGGTTTTCTTTAACTTTTGTCAACTTTTTTGTTTGAGTAATTTTCCAGCGGCTTATAAACTGCTGCGGCTTATGTGTGAACAAATACTCAATATTCTGTCAATTTAAGAGATGCTGCTTATATACAGGTGCACCTTATAGTCCATTTTTATTACTGGTAGTTAGTAAGTGACAAGGCTGTTAATCTCACCTGGGCGAACATCTGGTGAATTTCCCCCAGCAGCCTCAGCGTGCTCAGCACAGTCTTGGCGCAGTGGCTCAGCGACCCGTGCAGATCAACAACTGTCAAAGCAAAGACAAACACACAAAAATAGTTCCCCCACCTCCTGGAAGTTCTGTGCTTGTAGCTTTCTCTAATCTGCCACTCTATTTGTCTCGTCTCTGCTTTTCCCCTTTGCTTTCTATCATCTACTATCTTTCTGACTTATTGGCCCATTCTCCTGCCTTTCCCCTTTGCTTTCTGTCATCTACTATCTTTCTGACTTATTGGCCCATTCTCCTGCCTTTCCCCTTTGCTTTCTGTCATCTACTATCTTTCTGACTTATTGGCCCCATTCTCCTGCCTTTCTTAAAAAAAATCTTCCAAATAATTGTTCTTTGAGCTCCTCTGAAATCGGAATGTGTCGGCTGTACACAGTGGGGAGACCAGTGAAAACTGAAAACCAGACACATATGCTACGTACCTTACCCATTATGGCCATATGGCCTGGAACGCAGAAGAAGAAATGAAAGAGAAACCGTGAGTGAAAACCAAACACTTGAGACTTCATAAAATCTCCTACCCAGAAAATTCTTGTACAGAAAAACTTGTTTTCAGTGTGTGTGTGTGTGTATCACTGTGTGTGTGTGTGTGTGTGCTCTGACATTTATTTTACATCAAAGATTCAGAACTCCTTCGTCGTCGATCGCTCAGACAGTTTCCTGTCACTATGAGCGCAGAAGCGTCATGCTGCCGTTATGCGCCTAAAAACAGGCCCAGCATGTCCGTCTTCGGCTGCAGAAAAAATCTGTAAGAAAAAGGCAAGGGGAATTGACCAGCAAGGCAGAAAGACAGTAGATGACAGTAAGCAAAAGGGAAAAGGCAGAGTCAAAGAGAGTGACAGATTAGAGGAAGTTACAAGCACAGAACTTCCAGAAGTCCGTGGTTGGGTGTATGCGAAAAAGAATATTAAAATTCGAAATATTTAGTTTTAAATGGGCGTTCAGGTGTTTTTATTGTACAACTTCCAGAAGGTGGGGGAACTATTTGTACGAAACACCCCCCGGTATCCCCACTGGGGGATTCAGAACAAAATTATGCGTCAACAGGTTCCGCGACTAAGAGAACAGCATCGTCAGTAGGGGGGCGTAGTAGGTGGTGTCCTGAACAGGCTCCGCTGAACTCCACCGAGGTGACTCAACGGCAGTGCAGTGTCTCCTCGGTTGGTTGCCTCCTGACGGCCTAACATAGATGCGCTCCTCTTGGACTGCTGGTCTCGGATTCTGCGACCTGAACAAGCGGAGGTGTGGCTGCGAGTTGGGATTCGAGATGAGCGGCGTGGGAGCAACGCCACTGTGCGGCCAAGAAGATGGGACAGCAAATTTTTTTAAATTTCAAATGATGAGTCAAAGTCAGAGTTAGCCTGGTCCTGTTGGTCAAAGTGGAGTAAATGGAGAGAAAAAGCAAAACAAAAAAACCCTCAAGAGTACTGACCCCCTTCCTGCCTAGCGGTGGTCTGTGTATTGTTGAGTCGTTCCACAATGGAGTCCAGTGTCTCCCTGACTTCGATGGTGTGATGAAGGCGTTGTTTCAGCACTGCGTTGGCCAGCTTTACCTGGTATCAGTCAAACAACAGCAAAATCAGCTAATGTTAAGATCAGCTCCCTCCGCTGTTCCAGGGTGAAGGCTTAGGGTTAGGGCCAATCAGCTCCCTCCGATTTACCTTTTCCGTTAAGCTGATTGGCCAACTTCACCATGGAACAGTGGAGGGAGCTGATCTTAACATTTGCCGAAAAATCATGTCATTCTCTCACACACACACACACACGCATTCAAACACAAACGCAATGCAGCGCACACAGCCATTTATGTCTGTTTATCCCATGCACTGTCACAAAAGCCATTGTGCACAGCTTCCAGGGACCCCCATTTGGGGGTCTATGAAGCACCAAAATTCTAAAGGACTCTCTAAAAGAATGTGCAGGGGGTCCCAGGGATGCACTAGAAAAATTATTTTTAGCATTCGCAATGCCATTGGGACCCTCTATCCCACCTCTAGGACCCTCTATACTGTAAGTGAAGGAGTCCCTGGGACCCCTTGTTTTGCGGGACGATTGGGAGTCCTGGTGTGTACGTGTGAAAGAAGTACATACGGCCATAATGCTGTGTTTCATCTTCTCGATGTCTCGCTGCAAACGTCGCTCCTCCTCCGCGCTGACTGGTTGGTCCATCTGTATCTGGTCCTCCGGCAAAACCACCGCCCCAGGTACGCAGAAAATGTTGCCGGACAGGTAGATCTGGGAAATCAAAGGGTTAAGCACACGTTAACCCCAGTGGCAGGGCTCCCAGGGACCCCCATTTGGGGGTCTATGAAGTACTAAAATTCAAAAGGACCCTCTAAAAGAATGTGCAGGGGGTCCCAGGGACAAAATTCTTTTTAGCACTCGCATTGCCACTGGGACCCTCTATCCCGCCTCTAGGACCCTCTATCCTGTACGTGAAGGAGTCCCTGAATGAGTACGCCGGAAAATAACACACCCCTTTTCAATTACCACCTCAGATGGGGCTCTCATACACACACTCTCTCTCTCTCCTTCACTCTCTCTCTCTCCTTCACACTCTCTTTAATTGTCTCTCTTATCAGACTCGAGATGGATTATCAACTTATCATCTCCTCCCAGGAGGATAGATCACGCAGAGCCTTATATTTCCCCTATCTCTTTTCTTCCTCGTCTCTCTTTCTACCTCCCTCTAATTAAATGTTATACCTTATTTGCTATTTATGTTCTTTCTCTCTAAATATCAACCTCACCCTATCCCTTATCACTATACCTAAACACAACGCTGATTTCTTCTTTCTTTTTTCTTTCTTCTTATTTGAGGCCTTTCTGGTGGTGTTTTCGCACTCCCACATTTACACATCTTTACTCATCAATTTAATATCCAATAATCCTATACCCCACGCTTTAGATTACACACTTCTCAAACTTCCCATCTTCCGATCAGGTACAGAGCAGAGCTTCGCCCTGACATACAATATAAAACGCCTCTAGGACCCTCTATCCCGCCTCTAGGACCCTCTATACTGTACGTGAAGGAGTCCCTGAATGAGGAGTACGCCGGAAAATAACACCCCCCTACATCTAAAAAGACTGACCCCAAAACAAAGGAATTTCAAAAGACACAAAGTCATCAACCCTTTCACTGCCAAAGTCTCATTTTAGCTCCACAGTGATTTGACACCTATGTCATTAAAAGGCATCAAATTGGGGTCTATTATCTAAAGACCCTATTTTCTTAATTTTGGGAGGTAAAGATAGGCCTAATCATATCTAATGTTATACAAGTCACCGAGGAATTCGCAATGTTGCAGACACTTTTTTTTCTCTACCCAGTTAAGTTTAATGGTATTTTGGGGGCTGAAAAATGGCTGGCGGGTTAACTTTGTTAACACGAGTGAGCCAAAAAGGAATCGTCTAAATGTTCACCCACCTCCAGAGTGTCGAAGGCTTTGTCGATGTGCGTCACCAGGTGTTTGCGAATGACCGTCATCCTCTGCCCTACCTCGCTCCTGGTCATGACGTCACTGTACTGCAACACAGCGACAGACAACAGACTAACCAACACACAAAATGAAGCATGCATAGCAAACCCAATCCACCAATGTCTTATTTACCAGTCGCGAAGCGAGACTGGTATTGTTTTCAGTTTGTCCGTCCGTCGTCCGTGTTCAAATTTGCTCAAAATGCATATTTCGGTGTAAAATGGCCTCACATAGAGTTATCAGTGTGTTTCAACAAAAAAAACCAAAGGTTTGTTTGTCTGTCTGGGACAGTGACAACTCGAGAACGCTTGGAGATATCAACATGAACATTTACAGGTGGATACTAGGGGTCAAAATTGAGCAAAATCGGGTTAGCGGTTAAGGGTTTAGGTTAAGATTAGGGTTAGGGGTGCAAGTGTGTGTCGCGACTGGGTCAGTTTACGCAAGTACTCTATTATTATTATTATTATTTGTGAACGTCGTTAGCATACACCAATATTAAAACAACAGTCAACTGCATTTGTAGGCACCTTAGCTGATCACATGTTTTGAAATCAAATCTTAGCTGTTAAACTTGTTACAGTGGAACCACCCTTATAAAACCTCCCATAAGACTCCCTCCCACATACGACCTACTTCTCAGACATTGCCCTTCTTTGTAAGTATTAAAATTACCTCCCTTATAAAACCCCTCCCTTATAAGACCTCATTTTGGATGATTTTTGAAGGTCTTATAAAGGAGGTTCCACTGTATTAAAACAACAGTCAACTGCATTTGTAGGTACCTTAGCTGATCACGTGTTTTACTTTTCAAATCAAATCTTAGCTGTTACAACTTGATAATTAAATTTTACTGGCTCTGGTGGTGCTGCAGCCAAAGGGATTGGTTGGCCTTTGGGGGGACCTTCCCCAGCGCCAGCTGTCCCTCACATCCCTTTGGCCGAGAGAGTGGGGATGTACCCTGAGCAAGGCTGCTCCGCTATAAACAAATTTTAGCCCAGCCCGCCGGAATAGCAGCTGCCCCCCCTCCCTGCTATCTAGGCAGTCATGGTCGGAAATAACAGACAGGCACACATGATATCTCTCTTTTTTAGGTATTAGGTACTTTATAGTCACAGAGCCGTCTCTGTGAAATTCGGGTTGCTCCCACCTGGAGAGCGCGTCGCAGCCAGAGGCATGCGATTTTTGTCACTGATGAGGGCGGGGGGGGGGTAAATTTTTACCAAATGACAACTTTTTCGTTGCCACTGGGTTTAACGCATGCTAAGTGCATGGGCACACGGGACCTCGGTTTATCGTCTCATCCGAAAGACTCCACGTTCAGACCGTTAAGGCCTAGTGCAGAATGAGAGGAAAAAATCCCCTGTACCCAGGTTCGAACTCGGGTTTACTTGACACGAAGCGAACGCGCTACCACTGTGCCACTCTACACATAGAGCTTCCTTTGAGAGTGAGTGAGTGTGTGTGTGTGTGTGTGTGTGTGTGCGTGTGCGTGCATGCATCAGGCATGAAAGTGGATGAAGATTTTTTAAAAAGAGGAAAAATTTTCAGCCGAGAAATCCTTCCACCCGGATTTTCACCTAACGTCTGAAGGGTTTTTTTAGCGGGGGGGCACAACGTTCCACCCAAAAAAATGTCCAGCCCTTTTTATACCTAACTAACGTCAGAAATTTTGTTCAGCGGAGGAGGCTAATCTATTCCAAAAATTTGGTCGGCACAAATATCACATTTTCAGCTAACATCGCTACTTTTGTTGAGCGGGAGCTACTCATTTCGCCTTCCTTCGCACAAATGAAGCGAGTGAGCTAAAGCGACTTCCGGTTAATCAGTTTGAGAATCGCCAAATAGAGACTTGTAAATTTAATATGGCAAGATCGGTCCTTTACTTCTATACAAACAATTTTTGGACAAAAGCAGAATTTTTTTTTTCACGCGGAAGTTTTTACAAAATTCCGTGGATTTTCCGCAAAAAGCGGAATTCTTGCATGCCTGATGCATGCATGTCTATGTGTGCATGCGTGCATGCGTGTGTGTGTGTTAAAGTACCTGTTGTTGCAGGTAATCCTCCAGAATCTGCAAGGCTTCCATGAAATACTCGCTGACCGCGTTGTAAACTGTAACACAAAAATACATTAGAATTATTTATAGGCTTAAAATTAAGAGCATGTTTAGCAGGCTTTTTTTCCCTTCTTTTTTTTTTACCAGGATTTGGAATCTTTGTTTTTTTACTAGTGTGTTTTCTTCAAGTGACTGTTCTCTCTCTCTCTCTCTCTCTTAAACGTATGCACACGCACACACACAAGAAAAAAGGTGTCAGAGTGGCTAGGACATTCACCTGCCAAATTCAATGCGTGACTGCAGCGCGAGTGACCCGGGTTCGTATCCCAGCCTCGCCGTTTCTTTCTAGTTTTTCTTCAAGTGAAAACGTATGCGCAACTGAACAAGAAAAAAGGTCGAGTCCTTCGGATGGGGACTTAAAGCTAGTCTGACCTGTGTGCCTTACACACGTAAAAATCCCACGGCAGTTAAAAAGAGCAGGGAGAAATCCTGCTGCCTGGTGTGACCAAATTGATAGCTAGTTTTTGCAAATGGCGGACATAGCCTACTAGAGCCAAAACTCAAGTGGAAATCAACTCCATGTTTTTCAATTCCGACTTTTCAGGGATCTCTGACGCAGACAATAAGTGTTTCTTATATTATATATATATTACCAATATCCGGATAGAGGCTTGAGTGTAATTTATGTTGTTCTGAAAATTGTTTTGACAGAACTAGGCTAAACGCCGACCTCCTTTGTTTTGAGTCGACCCAGTGTTTTAATCGACTTTTTGCTATTGTTTGTGATCATTTTGCATGCGGCGATGCGCCTTAAAATATGTTGCGCCTTGTGCGCCATACGTTTTCATTTCAGATTTTTGGGGTTAAATTTAGTGCGTGCGCCTTGTCCAAGACTGGAATAATTTGTCAACTAACATCAAAGCTGCACCAAACACAAACTCTTTCAAAAATCTTCTGGACCAAGATCCTTTAATGTCAAAACATTTATAAAAAATTGATGAATAAAGAAAAGTCCATTTAAATGTTTATAAACTTTCTAGTTTAGCTTAAGTAGCAACCAACACGAAAACAACAAAGTAACAAACGAGAAAGGGTGTAAAAGGGCCGCGAGGCCCACGTCTTGCCCTGAACTACTACTACTACTACTACTTATAATTAGAAGTGCTTTGTAGTCCATAAAATACAGGTTTTTGGGGTGTTTTTTAAGGACTAAAATAAGGATTTTGCCGTATTTGGTGTAGAGTGGCACAGTGGTAGCGCGTTCGCTCCGTGTCAAGTCAAGTAAACCCGAGTTCGAACCTGGGTACAGGGGATTTTTCCTCTCACTTTGCACTAGGCCTTACGGTCTTTCGGATGAGACGACAAACCGAGGTTCCGTGTGCCCATGCACTTAGCATACGCTAAACCCAGTGGCAACGAAAAAGTTGTCATTTGCCATTTGGTCACAATTTACCCTCCCCCCTCATCAGTCACACAAAAATCGCATGCAAAAAACAAATTGGGTGGCGCGCCTCTGGCTGCGATGCGCTCTCCAGGTGGGAGCAACCCGAATTTCACAGACGCCTCTGTGATTATAAAGTACCTAATATTTACCTCCAGAGACAAAGGACTTTGGGGTGAATCCAAACAGCTGTGTTTCATAATCCTCCAAGTTCTCCTTGGATGGGGTGGAAGAAGAACTCTGCGTCTGTTTCTCCTTCGCTGGTTGTTGGGAGTTATCTGCCATGGCGTCGCCGCTTCCTGAACTGTCCACCGTCGCCCGATCCTGTTGTGACGCTGCTGCAGCAGACATTGTGATCTGAAACAACAAACCTGCAACTGCATGTAAAGATATACAGTGGGACCTCCCTTATAAGACCTCCCATTATACTTCCTCCCATATAAGACCTACTTTTTTTAGACATTGCCCTTCTTTGTAAGTATTAAAATTACCTCCCTTAATGGGCCTTATAAGACCTCATTTTGGATGATTTTTTAAGGTCTTATAAGGGAGGTTCCACTGTAATAATAATAATGTGTATTTTTAGAACACCTATTCTCAGTAAGGGCTCTAAGCGCTTTACAAAACATCTTAATTTATATTGATTAAAATAGAAAGCATGAAACAATAAATATTAAACAAGAAAACAAACAACCAAAGAGCTGATGCAAAGTAGCCTTGCACACCCACACACTGTCAGGACACACGCGCGCACACACACAGACAGACGCACGAACACACACACACGCGCATGCACTCAAACGCATATGACATTATAACATATTTATGTGATCTCGTCTGCATGCGTCTAACCTGCATAAAAAATAATATTGATCAAAAATGAAAGTGCGACGTACGTACGCCACAAATTTGGAGGAAATTCATTGAAACGAATAGAAATCAATATACAAAAGTCAAAAGCCGGTTAGATATACATAGTTTACGCGCAAAAAATACATTGAAAACAAAAATGATATAACTGTAAATTATATCTAGAGGGCAAAAGGCGTAAAACAGAAGCCTTTTAGTTGTAATCACAGCGAGTAATAATATAATGCCTAAATTGCTATGCTGTGCTAAAACCGAAAGTTCAAACTTCAAGCAGACTACTTTGTTCTGCTTCTAATTGCAACATACAAATAGAAATTCACCGTTTTAGACGTCGTAATTTGGATTTCGATCGATATATGAATGTGGGTGGGACAATACCAGATGTTTCACAGAGGGTGTTTTTTAAATGAAAGGATCAAAACAGTTGCACTTCAAGCTCTATGCATTTTGCAATGATTTTGTAAGTTTGCGCCATTACATTTGTACCATAACCAAAGCTGTATATTTATTTGCGTATTTTATGACTTTCACCATTTCCTAAACTATTCTTTGTATTTAATATGTCAAACTTAAATGTTCTTTTATAGCATAAAGTTATTTATCAAATTAAAGCAATATAGATTTGTGGCATTTGTACAGTAATTCTACGAAACTTTAGCAAAATAAGTGACCACGTTTCATCATGGCAGACGACCCACAAGGTAAGATTGTAACTCCTGCGGCCTCGCAACAAACAAAAACAAAACAAAAATCATTGGATAAAATGTAGAGAAGCCTGCTCTTTAGTATTGCGTGTGTTGTATGTAAGTATCATGGAATAGTATTGTTGCTAATTATTATTATGTCAGCTGACACAATATACATAGTCATGATAGTGAGTAAGTGACTATGATACTTTTTGATAGTCACAGTGAGGCTATGCATACATCATTACATGTGTGTGTGTGTCTGTGTGCTCGCAGTGGGGCAATGCATGTCGCGTGCACATCTGTCGCTCGTGCAAATCTGTCTCTCGCTACTATGAGAGTGTGTATTTGCGACATTCACAAATTTCACTTTTTCCGTACTTGAACCATTTAGTATTTGAGGCAATGTCAAAAGGTGCCATGCCCCACCCCTACCTCACAAAATTGTCCATAACTTAATTTCATGATGCTTATGATCTCAGTGATTAGTCTGTCTGTGTTGTAGAAACATTAAAAATGTTTATTAAACAGTAAAAGCTATTGAAGACATCAAATTTAAAAAACTATTTGCAAAAATACCGGCACTAAATGGCCGAAATCGGCGTGCATTTTGACTGTGGTGAACAGTGCACCACTTGGAGGGCTTGTGGTTCCAAATAGATGCAAATAGCAAACCCATTTTCAGTTGTATTGTGTTCTTCTGTAATCTTTGCAACTATAATAATGTTCAAAATAAAATGTTCATGTGTATCTTTACGGTAATATGGCCTCAAAGTCGGTATGTTACTTGCTACAATTGTCGTCACATTGAGAGCTAGCAGATAACTGTTTACCTTGACTAACAAAAATATGGAACGAGTCTAAAACGAAGGTTATAGATCCATTGGAAGTTGCTCTTTTTAACACCCATTAGTACAATAGGTTTTTTTTGGTAATAGTTAGCAAAATTACATCATTTATGGATTGTCGTCACGACGTCACAAGTAACACTTATGAGCTTTCAATGTTTATTACAATTAAAAAATTCAGTCAACAAGAACGGAACCCACAGTTTCTGTAAACCTTCGACTCAGTGTGCATGCTCAATAGCTTTTCCACTCTTTTCAACATCGGAAGAGCGAAGAGAAGGCTCAATCTATTCTATCATCCTTACCATTCCACTACAAAGTGCATATTTGTACAAGATTAGCTTGGAAGACAGAACAAAATCAAGAGTGTCTTACTACCACAACTCCCAATCCACGTAACTTCCGGTGTAGCAGACTACTCACTTTCTTTCAAGCTAGCATGGAAGGCAGGCTTGTTATTCTGTTTCTCCAGGAATTTTTTCTCCTGCTTTCAGCTTTATGAGTGTCTTTTGTTTTCCTTTAGTTTTCTTTGTGTTGCTTTGCTACTTGGGTAAGTTCGTTCGGCCTCCCCCCTTTTTTGGTTGTAATCTTTGTGAAGATTTCGGGCCTGTTGGTCAAAAGGTGGGCGTGGCTTCTGGCTTCGGGTTTCGCGTTATGGAATCTACTCCTTCTAAAAAAGTTGTAGATTCTTCGGCGTTAGTTGGCAAACCTTCAAGTAGTTCAACTAAGGAACCTCAGCCTACTCCTCCCAGGGATGACAAGGGCCGTTTTCTAAAATCGAGTCCTTCAGAGAAGTCTTTGTCCAAGTCAAAATCTCGGTCAAGAAGTTCGAGTAGGTCTCACTCTTCGCGTTCGGTTCAAGATACAAAGCAAGTGGTGTCGGAATTGCTGGCTCATTTGCGTTCTACGGGCGAATTGTCTTCGGCCATGCCGTTCTCCTTCTCCCAAGTGGACTCGGCTGGTTTGGTCCAGCACATTTCGGTGGATGATTCTCATGTTGATTTGTTGGGTGTTTTGGACGATGACCCGGCCTTTTCGACGGTCGGTCTTCCACTCCAGGATTCGTTGTCCGTTGAAGATCTCTCACGGATGGAGCTGCAAACCGGCATCCGGGTTTTTCCCGAACAAGGTCAGTACGGCTCTTCTAGCCAAGCTAGCTCCCGTACCCCATTGGTTCCTGGCGTTCATGATACCGCACGGGCACTTCCGGTTCTGGAAGAAGAAGCTGCGAAGAAACCGGTGGTGCTGTCCGACTTGTCTTACAGAGCTATAGACAACCGGGCGGTACCCACCGATGCCACCATTACGCCTGGTGATGCCGTCCGAAAAACGGACGATGCCGCTAATGGGGGTAGCTTCCCTGGCGACGGCAGCCTCGGTGCCTTAGGCACCGGGCCGGCATCCGCACCCGGGGTTCTCCGGAGCGGACCGGCCACGGCGACATGGTCTCGCGGGTCCACCACGGGCACGGCGGCTACGGCCTCTGCCGTGGGTGGTCCCCAGGCCCAGGACCGTACGACGGCAGGCATTCAGTCCATGGGACGTTTGCCTCGGCCCGTACCGGTCACGCCCGTTACCGCTGGTATGGTTCCACCGGTTTCAGGGCAGGTTCCTCAGCGGTCCTACTCTCACCAGGAAGTTATGGACCTTTTGTCGCGTCGTTCTTCCTTCGGTCAGTCAGCTCAGCCGGCGGCGTCGGTTACGGCTTCGGATCACACGGTGGATCCTATGGAAGAGGATTTTTCTGATCCTTCTGTTTCTGGCATACAAGGGTATCTGGCGGCCTTGCAGCCTTACTGCCAGGATGTTGTCTCGGTGGAGTCCTCTCAGGTTCTGCCCCAGGATGATGCTTTCGGTACCCTTCAGTCTCGGCGTGGTCATAGACTGGTCTTGCAGTGCTCTTCGTCGATTTGTGATGCTCTCGATTTGGCTGACACACACATGTGGTCTAGAGCTAAACAGTCTAGAAGGGAACAGGAGGTGTCCCCACCTATTCCTTCTCTGTCCGGTTCATGTCCTGTGGTTCCTCAGTTCGCCCCAGTTCTTCCCATGGAGAGTGAGTTTTTGCCGATTCCAGCCTTTTCGGCTCTTTCCCAGGAGGAAATTTCTGATCTTGGTCTGTTGCTGAATGGTCCTTCCATCAGGTCGGTGTCCATTCCTGCCAAGTCTTACTTGTCTCTGGAGAAGGCTGTCTCGCAATCATTGATGCATTGTTCCACGGCTACTTCTATGCTGCACGGTCTTCCCACTCTGTTGGGCAGGACCTCCACGGGCCGTCCTGAGGATTTTCGTCTGGCGGATGCCATTGATGAGCAGGCTTTAGGCTGCCTTCTGTCAGCCTTGCGTGATTCAGTTCAACTCACCGCTCTGGGCCTCGCTACCTTGCGTAGTAGGCTTTCGGCCTTTTTCAGGGATCAAGCTCTCCAACAGTCCTCTCTTGCCATGTTGGAGGTGGAACGTCGTGCCCTTCGTTCGGACCCAATCCCTTCCTCAGGAATTTTTGCTTCGGCAAGGGTGTCCAAAGTTAAGGAGGCGTGTTCGGGTCGTCAGTCCCTCTCTCACAATGACAGGGTCCTAGCTACTTTGCAGACCTTGGCGGCTAGGGCTAGGCCACCCTCTCGTTCTGCTTCTGTGTCTCCTGCTCGTTTCCAGCAGCGTGGTGCATTTTCAGCCCGTCGGGCCTCTTCTTCTTCCTCTCGCTTTCGTACTCCACAGCCGTTGAGGAACTCGTTCCGTGGCTCTTCTCAGCCGTACCCTTCTCCTTCGGCTCGGGGCAGGCCCTTCCAGCGCGGTGCAAATCGCTCTACTCGTTTTCAGAACTCAAAACGCTACCCTCCTTTTCAGTAGGGCCCGCGCGGCTTCGGGTGGATCCCGAGTTGGCTGTTCCATCAAGTGTGGACTCTCTGGCTCAGCATCACCTTCAGTGGTCTCTGCTGTCAGTCAGCTCTTGGATCCTCCGTGTCGTGCGGGATGGGTTCCGCTTTCCGCTGCTCGCGGAACCTCCTCTCTCGCGGGTGCCTATTGTCTTTCCTCCCCCTGCAGATCCTCTTCGCTTTCAGATCTTGGACGCAGAGGTCAAGTCCCTTCTGGACAAGGGTGCTGTGATTCCAGTACCCAACCCGGGCCCGGGTTTCTACTCGCGCATGTTCACTGTACCAAAGAAGAACGGCGAGTTCCGTCCAGTGCTGGACTTGTCTCCTCTCAATGCTTTTCTGCGCCCCATGGCGTTCAGAATGGAGACGGCTGCTTCGGTTCGCAACTTCATCCAGCCGGGGGATTGGGCGACTTCCATAGACCTCAAGGATGCCTATTTCCATGTTTCGATCCACCCAGATCGAAGGCATCTCTTGAGGTTCGTATGGGGGAACACGACTTATCAGTTCGTAGTCCTTCCCTTCGGGCTCTCTCTGGCCCCATGGATTTTCACCATGGTGGTCAGGGAGTTCGTCGGCGTGGCCAGGTCCAGGGGGATCCGTCTCAAGGTGTACCTGGACGACTGGCTCACCTTGGCTCAGTCCAGGGACCGGTGCCAGGAACACACCTCGGAGCTCCAGGCCCTAACCGTCCAGGTTGGCTTCAACGTGAACGTCAAAAAGTCGGATTTGACTCCGGCCCAGGAATTCAAATATCTGGGGATGGTATTCAATACCCAGACGTTCACGGTCTGTCCGTCTTCGGAGCGAATCCAGTCCATTCAGTCCTTTCTGGAAAGCCTTCTGTTGGCGGGTTCAGCAACGGTTCGTCAACTTCTCAAGTTGCTGGGCTTCATGGAGTCCTTGGCAGACCTCTTGCCTCTGGGTCGTCTGCACAAGCGTCCTCTACAACGGAAGTGTGCGGAACTCGGGGTTTCTCATCTTCCTCTGGAATCTCAGGTCGTTTTGGGCCCGTGGTTTCGCAGTTCAGTCCTCCAGTGGTTGGACCCGGTTTGGCTGGGGTCCTCAGTTCCCATTCGGCCTCTCCACCATCAAGAATTCCTTTTCACGGATGCGTCAAAGGAAGGTTGGGGGGCTCATCTGGACCGGCGAGAGGTTTCGGGGTTGTGGTCCAAGCAGAGTCGTCTCTCCACATCAATTTTCTGGAGATGGAGGCGGTTTCGCTCGCGCTCAAAGCGCTACTTCCCCTGCTACGAGGCAAGTGGGTCACAGTTTGTGGCGACAACACCACGTGCCTCTCATACCTTCGGCGTCAGGGGGGCACGAAATCGCCTTCACTCTCCAGGAAGGCAGAGGAGATCCTGCTTTGGACTGCACGGAATTCCATTCATCTAACCGTGGAGTTCATTCCCGGGAAGCTGAATGTTCTCGCCGACCAGCTGAGCCGTTCCAACCAGGTGATTGCAACGGAGTGGACTCTCGTCCATCGGGTCCTTCAACCCCTTTGGTCGATGTGGGGAAAGCCACACGTCGACTTGTTTGCAACTCGCTTCAGCCGGCGTCTTCCGCTCTTCGTCTCCCCGATGGCAGATCCCTTGGCATGGGCAAGGAATGCCTTCAGTCTCCAGTGGTCGGGTCTGTGGGCCTACGCCTACCCACCCACAGCTCTTCTTCCAAGGGTGTTGGAAAAGTGCGCTCGGGAGCGTCCTGCTCTCATTCTCATAGCGCCAAGATGGGAAAACAGTCCGTGGTTCCCCGAGCTGTTAGCTCTCACCCACGTTCCGGGTGTTCCCCTCCAGTTGTCACCAAGGTCTCTTGTTCAACCGCGGACAGGCGTTCCGCATCGAAATCCTGCCGTCCTTCATCTGACCGCTTGGCTACTTTGCGGTCAGGGTTGCGGTCACAGGGTCTGAGAAGTGAAGCCATTGAAGTGATTCTTCAATCCCGCCGTCAAAGCACTAATACCTTGTATTCCTTGCGTTGGACCTCTTGGTTCAATTTCTGTACAGTTGAGTCTTTTTCTCCTTTGCACCCGACTGGTGCTCAGTTTGTTTCCTTTTTGTCTCATTTGCATAATGAGAAGGGCCTCTTGGCCCAAACTTTGTCAGGTTATAAGTCGGCAGTTATTAGCACTATTTCTATTGCTACTGGTCGTCAACCTTCCTTTGCTTCTTCTGTTTTGGTTTCCCATTTTTTGGATGGTTTGCGTAATAAGTCAATTCGCCCGACCATCAGACTTCCGCAATGGGACGTTTTTCTTGTGCTTCACTTTCTCAGGTCAGAATGTGAACCGCTTTCTTCGTTATCTTTTAAGCTTCTTTCTTTTAAGACGCTTTTCCTTGTTAGTCTTGCCTTAGCGAGACGTGTGAGTGGTATCCACGCTCTTAGTGGTTTAGTTAATGATTATGAGTTCGCGGAGGATGGTTCCTCGATCTCCCTGTCTTTTCTACCGGAATTCCGTGCGAAAAATCAATCGGCTCAGCAAGCTTCTCCGTTGGTTGTTATCGAGAGTCTCTCTAACATCCTCGCTCCGGACGATGAGGATAGATGTCTGTGCCCGGTTCGCTGTTTGCGCACGTATCTCCTTCGGTCAGCCTCGTTCCGTAGCCAGAAGCGCCGCCTTTTCATTTCTTTGAATTCCAATTATTCAAGCGATATCCGTAAGGCCACTTTGGCTCGCTGGTTAGTCGAGTTGATTCGACTAGCCTACTCCCACGCCGATCGTTCTGCGCCCCCAGGTATACGGGCTCACGAAGTTAGGGCTATTAGCACCTCACTAGCCTTGGTCAGGGGTGTTCCAGTCCCTGCCATTATGTCCTCCGCCTTCTGGAAGTCGGAGACTACCTTTACCTCTTACTATCTGCGCGAGTTTTCCACTCTCCGGCAGGACAACACTTTTGGTATTCGCCGTGCTGTGTTGTCCTCCAAGACGGTGTCCTTTTGAGGTATGACTTTTGTCTGTTTGTTTTTATAGACTTATTTTAAGTCTTTTGGGGGATATGTAACATGCTTTGCGGATTTACCTTCTTATTCTAGAGGGTATGTGTGTGTTTATGTGATATCTCTGTCATGGTTTGTTCCGTGGTCTCAGAGTAGTGCTTTACCATTACCCTCCTCCTTGTTGGTAATCTTGCACTTTGTAGTGGAATGGTAAGGATGATAGAATAGATTGAGGAATTTTTATTATTAATTCTACTATCTATTTTATCTATATACTTACCATTCCACTACATTTAATTGACCCTCCCACCTCCCTCCTAATGGTTTTTGAATGTGTACCTTCCCTTTTATTGGGTGCTTGCTTTCAAGAAAGTGAGTAGTCTGCTACACCGGAAGTTACGTGGATTGGGAGTTGTGGTAGTAAGACACTCTTGGTTTTGTTTCTGTCTTCCAAGCTAATCTTGTACAAATATGCACTTTGTAGTGGAATGGTAAGTATATAGATAAAATAGATAGTAGAATTAATAAAAATTCCTCATACATTTTTGTTGTCACAGAGGAATTTATGTCACAAGTAACATAATCTTGTAGCAAGTAACACACAAACCATAGTTCATTTTTATATCAATTCGATTGAAGCAATAATTTGGATGGAAATATTGACAGCTTGGCACAAAACGTCTTTATTTTGATCTACTCTTCTGCTAGTGGGTGCCAAAATTATGTTGTAGGGTAAGAGACCCCCTGTGACGGGAGATCTTGTGGTGTCACATGTCACAAGTAACTCATGAGTTACGATTTTAAGTTGAAATTAGGCACATTACAAGTTTACTTCACAACACTTTGGCTGCTTCAGTAATACTGAAGCAATATTTCTTGAAAAAGTACTTTCTTTTCTGTTGGTTTATGAGACTTGATGACTTCAATCACATGTTACTTGCTACCTGTGACAACACTTCAATTTGTCGTCACATGGATTTGTGTAGCAAGTAACATAAATAAAGTTCTACTCTCTTATTCATTTGGCTTTAATTTTTTCATCATTACTTTACAATATACACATGGAATGTTTCTTTGAAGAAATAAACATTTGTTTGCTGTTTCTGAGATTTTCTTTTATGGTAGGCAATTGTGTGCGAGTGAGGCAACGACGTATGTGTAGGTGATGATACAAAATTAAGCATAACACATGTGTTATTACTAAAGTGTCAAAAACAATTATACCAGATTATTCTAGCAATGTGACTTTATTTATTTCTGCTTTATGAAGATGATCTTTGCTTTACTCTTCACACAGCATAGTACTTTATGTTGTCACGTGTCACAAGTAACATGCCTCCTGAAGCCAATTTAAAATTGTGATAAATCATAATCTAAGCTAATTTATTCATAAATTCACACAAAGTCATTTTATTGGAGTTGAAAAGAAACAGAAAAGGTCAAAAGAATGGCTGACAATGACATTTTATTTTTCACTTGCTTGGAAAGCACCTTTTGACATTGCCTCATTTACCTAACCCTAACCCTATCCCTAACCCACAGAAAAAGTTAAATTTGTGGTTCATGCTGAATGTCGCAAAATGCTGCAAATACAGACTGTCATAGGTAGCGAGCTGCAGATTTGCACGAGCGACAGATTTGCACGCTACAATGCATGCATGTGTGTGTCTGTGTGTTCGCACTGCCGGGAGCAATGCATACTTGTGTATGTCTGTCTGTGTACGTGTCTGTTCGCATTGGAGCAATGCATACATGTGTGTCTGTGTTTTTGCAGTGGGGCAATGCATGTGTACATGTGTGTCTGTCTGTGTGTTCGCTGTGGGGCAGTGCATACATGTGTCTGTCTGCCTGTGTGTCTGTTCGCAGTGGAGCAATGCATACATGCGTGTGTCTGTCTGTCTGTTCGCAGTGGGGCAATGCATACATTTGTGTGTCTGTCTGTGTGTTCGCAGTGGGGTAATGCATACATGTGTGTGTCTGTGTGTTCGCAGTGGGGCAATGCATACATACATGTGTGTTCGCAGTGGAGCAATGCATACATGTGTCTGTCTGTCTGTGTGTTTGCAGTGGGGCAATGCATACATGTGTGTGTCTGTGTGTTCGCAGTGGAGCAATGCATACATGTGTCTGTCCGTCTGTCTGTGTGTTCGCAGTGGAGCAATGCATACATGTATGTGTCTGTCTGTCTGTGTGTTTGCAGTGGAGCATTGCATACATGTGTGTGTCTGTGTGTTCGCAGTGGAGCAATGCATACATGTGTCTGTCCATCTGTGTTCGCAGTGGAGCAATGTTATGCGTGTGTCTGTCTGTCTGTTCACAGTGGAACAATGCATACATGTGTGTATATGTCTGTGTGTTCGCAGTGGGTCTATGCATACATGTGTCTGTCTGTCTGTCTGTTCGCAGTGGAGCAATGCATACATGTGTGTGTCTGTCTGTGTGTTCGCAGTGGAGTAATGCATACATGTGTGTTTCTGTGTGTTCGCAGTGGAGCTATGCATACATGTGTGTCTGTCTGTCTGTGTGTTCGCAGTGGGGTAATGCATACATGTGTCTGTCTGTGTGTTCGCAGTGGAGCAATGCACATGTGTGTCTGTCTGTCTGTGTTGTTCGCAATGGGGCTATGCATACATGTGTCTTGGGACAAACTTCCTCTTTCCCTCTGTCAGCAACCGACCCTCTCTGCTTTCAAATCTAACCTCAAAACCCACCTGTTTTTCCCACAGTCATTGAGGCTCCACTCTCTCTTCTCTCTCTTGCCTTTAGGTCTGTTTCTGCTGTATGCCATTTATGTCATCCCGGTGTTTGTTCGCTTTGTATTGCGTTATTGTTTGAATGCGTTATGAATGCTAATGTGTGTGTGCTTTGATTTGATTTATATCAAGATTCAGCGCTGTATAAATACTGTATGTTGTTGTTGTTCTTCTTCTTCTACCGTTGAGTATCCACAATCATCAGTTTGATTTTATGATACATGTACTATTTGCGGTCGAGGTCCGAAATCGGGAATAAAAAAAGATACAAAATAAAACAAAAACCTACTCTACGAAGATGACCCAGCCAGTCGGGTCTCGCTGATTGAGCCCCCGACTTGATGCTGAGTCAGCAGGAACACCTAAACTAGGGTGGGGTGGGTGGGGGTGGGGTTTGCATCTTGATGGAGGACTAGAACGAGCCGGCTGTAGAGGCAGACACAGCCTCCTCAGGTAACGAGTTCCAGTCTTTGATGGTGCACGGGAAGAAAGAACTTCTCCTGTTTTCAGTCCGGCACTGGATGGTGGATAGCTGCCGGCTGTGTCCTCTTCTGAGGCGAGTTGAGGCTGACTTCAGTCTGATGTTGTCGACTTTGACAATGCCGTTCAAGATCTTATAAAGCATTGTAAGCCTGGTAGACTTTCTGCGGTGCTCAAGTGTGTTGTTGTTGTTGACAGTTGTTGTCTGTCTGTGTGCTCGCAGTGTTTGAGCTGTGCTGCGGCGTGCAGCAGTATGAGTGGGGCAAGCTGGGAAAAGACAGCGAAGTCGCCGCCCTCAAAGCTGCCGCTGACCCCAAGTTTAAAGTCGAAGAGTCCAAGAAATATGCTGAGGTTTGTTGTTGTAATGCAAAGTAGTACAAGTACAGTCACAGTGGGACCTCCAAAATGTGGTCTTATATTTATAAGGGAGGAGTCTTATAAAGGAAGTAATTTTGATACTTACAAAGAAGGGCAATGCTTTGGAGAAGTAGGTCTTATATGGGAGGGAGTATTATAATGGGAGGTCTTCTATAATGGAGGTTCCACTGTAT
>CM065708.1:5201335-5303835 GCA_017654935.2 Phymorhynchus buccinoides | reverse complement strand
TTTGTACGCTTTTAAAATACATCATTTTAAAGAGCGGCCTCAATTTGAAGCGTAGCCTCGATTTGAAGTGCGACAATTTTGGACCGACCGACCGACAAAGTGAGTTATAGGTTTGTGGCTTGAGCCACAAACAAAAATGGCTGGTGGTGAAAGGGTTAAGGCGATACTTTTTTCCCCCCTTGATCAAGACCCTTGCGCCTTATAAATAATGTGACTAATACAGTGGAACCTCTCTTTAGTTATAAGACCTTCAAAAATCACCCAAAATGAAGTCTTATAAGGGAGGTGATTCAGAGAAGTAGGTCTTATATGGGAAGGAGTCTTATAATGGGAGGTCTTATAAGGGAGGTTCCACTGTACAATAGTGAGAAACGGTCATAACAAAATCTGAATTTTGTGTAAAATTTGGGGGGTGCGCTTATAATCAGGTGCGCTTTGTAGTCCGTAAATTACGGTAAAAGATATTAACATGTATTCTGGTTCTGTTGTTTGGGTGGGTTTTTGGGGTGTGTGTGTCTGAAAAAAGCTTGGGTTTATAATTATTCCGCTCCCCGTGGGAATACCGGGGGTCTTTTCCAAAAATAGTTCCCTTACTTTCTGGAAGTTCTGTGCTTGTAACTTCCTCTAATCTGCCACTCTCTTTGACTCTGCCTTTTCCCTTTGCTTTCTATCATCTACTATCTTTCTGACTTATTGGCTCCATTCTCCTGCTTTAAAAAAAAAAAAAAAATCTTCCCAATAATGTTTCTCCTTTGAGCTCCTCCGAAATCGGAATGTGTCGGCTGTACGCAGCGGGGAGACCAGTGAAAACTGAAAACCGGACACAAACATGCCTTACTCATTGTGGCCATATGGCCTGGGAACGCAGAAGAAGAAGAAGAAGAAGAATTATTATTCTGAAAAAACAACACAACAAATGACCAAGTACCGTATTGTTCGGACTGTAAGGCCATACTTTTTTCTCCTAGATTCAAACCCCTGCGCCTTATAATGTGACTGATGAAATATACTGGTCTCCAAAAGTTAAGGGCCGGCTTCTGTTTTCAGTAGCTTGATATCTATTTATTGTACACTAAGACAACAATGAAGAAAATGGTAAAACTTAGGCTACTCAATAACTTTCCTTCCTGTTGCACGTGCCTGAACCAGTTTTGCAGACATTGCAGTACAGCAACAGCGTTTTCAGGTACGCTTAAAATGTGGCAAATTCACGAGAATTTCACGAAAGTTTGGTCTCTTTTCGCTGAAGAATCAGGGCTGATGCAGGTTTCTTGCCTATTGCACGTGCAAGGCATGACTGTAGTGAACACTGCTGAGCAAAAGTTAGACACGAATGTGTATTTAAGGGCGGCAACCAGAGCTCTCAATAAGCATGCCTCCAAGACAGAAGAGAGAAGATCGTTCTTCCGGCCCTTAAATTTTGGAGACCAGTATAGTAAGAAAATATAATAACAAAATATTAAATTTGGGGGGTGCGCCTTATACAAAGGTGCGCCTTATAGTCCGAAACATACGGTAATAGCATTATTCTTTCAGAGACTCAAGGGAAGGACCTGAAGCCGTTGGAAGGGGAGGTCATTCTGAAGCTTGATTCGGAGTTTCCCGGCGACAGGGGGGCGCTGTGTGTCTACTTCATGAACCTGGTGCTGCTTCAGCCGGGAGAGGCCATGTTTCTCGATGCCAATCTGCCCCACGCCTATCTCAGTGGAGGTAGTTATCATTATCGTCGTCATTATCATCGTCATCATTATCGTTATCATTATCGTCGTCGTTATCATCATCATTATCGTCATCATTATCGTCATCATTATCGTCATTGTTATCGTCATCATTATCATCATCATTATCGTCATCATTATCGTCATCATTATCGTCATCCTAACCTAACCTTTCTTTCTCAGACTGCATGGAGTGCATGGCCTGTTCGGACAACGTGGTGCGCGCCGGTCTGACCCCGAAGAAAATCGACAAGGCGACGCTGATCGAGATGCTGGACTACTCGGGTCACCCGGTGGCCAACACCAAGTTCCTGGGCATGGAGACGACCGTCAGCGACGTCACCACCACCATCTTCCGCCCCCCGGTGCACGACTTCGGCGTGTCCAAGTTTGAGGTGAGTTCTCTAGGCGCTGCGCTTGCCTGGCGACGCGCTCTCCGTGGGGGGGGGGGGGTGGGGGGGGGGGACAGCAGCCCGAATTTGAGGTTTGTTCTCCAGGCGTAGGCGCTGCGCTTGCCTTTATAGTCACACGGGTGTTTCTGTGGAATTCAGGCTGCTCCCACGTGGAGAGCGTGTCGCAGCCAGAGGCGCGCCACACTTTTTTTTTTTTCTTTTTTGCATACGATTTTTGTGTGACTGATGAGGAAGGAAAGGTTGGGGGTGGGGTGGGGGTGGTGTTACATTTTGACCAAATGACAACTTTTTCGTTGCCACTGGGTTTAACACACTGGGTGTGCTAAGTGCATGGGCACACATGACCTCGGTTTATCGTCTCATCCGAAAGACTCCACGTTCAGACCGTAAGGCCTGAACATTCAGACCGTAAGACTCCTCGTTCAGACCGTAAGGCCTAGTGCAGAGTGGCCCTACACAGAGCTTGTGTGCTTGACTGGGCAAGCTATCAGTTCACAGAGCTTCATCATTATTAGGATCCTCCCCTTTAGGGCGAATGCTATTGTATTTGTAAAAAAATCTTTTTCTTTTCTTTTCCTTCCCCTTTTTTCCGTCCGATTTGGCTGAATTTTTCAGGAAAGTTGCGGGGTGGTATGGGTTTGCGGAAGTTGGGAGTGAAATGGTGGGGGGGGGGGGGGGGGGGGGGGGGTCCTCCCGTGTTTGCTCTGAAAGGCGGGAGGGGGAATCCTCCCGTGTTTGCTCTGAAAGGCAAGCATAAGCCATCTAATTATTGTTATCATTATTATCCGAAAATCGTGGTACAGTGGAACCTCCCTTATAAGACCTCCCATTATGCGACTCCCTCTCATTTAAGACCTACTTCTCTGAGACATTGCCCTTCTTTGTAAGTATTAACCCTTTTGCCACCAGTCATTTTCAGCCAAAAATTACCATTAAACTTAAACTGGGAAGAGAAAGAAAATTATCTGCAATATTGGGAATTCCTCTGTGACATGTATAGCATTAGACCTATCATTACCTCCCACAATTAACTCACTCAGCACTGGCCAGCTGCTTCCCCTTACAACCGTTTCGGACGGGCCATTTGACTAGGTTCGAAAACCCATCACCACACAAAAGTTATGAAAAGTTATGGACTAATATTTTCAGCTAAGATTACTAACACCATGCACTAAACGATCGTAAAATATCAGATTCCATACCTTCGTCGTTTGTCTCCTATTGACGAAAACACGTCACACATAGAAAGAAGGAAAGTTTCACATTCCGATCTTTGACCCCCTCCTCTACAACCAAACCTGAATGTAAAGTCTGCAATGATTGGTTGATTTCAAGAGATGCAAGGTCAAAGCAAACCGAAAATAGGTTATGATGTCGCACTTGAAAGCTGGTTACACGCCATAAATCAAAACCTCTTGAAAACTCTTATGAGTCGGAGCCGGGCCATTCGTCCTAAACGGTTGTATGAGCCGGATCCGGCTCATTCGTCCCGAGTGAGTTAAGAAAATAGGATGTTTGGATAACAGGCCCAGCTTGTATGCCTTTTAGCGATACAGGTAGTAAACTAGTGTGGTGCATAAATGCGACATTGGCTGTGAAAGGGTTAAAATTACCTCCCTTATAAGACCACTCCCTTATAAGACCTCATTTTGGATGATTTTTAAAGGTCTTCTTCTTCTTCTTCGATCGCTCAGACAGTTTCCTGTCAATTATGAGCGCGGATGCGTCATGCTGCCGTTATGCGCCTATCTAAGAAATAGTTAGGCCCAGCAAGTCCGACTTCGGCTGGAGGAGGAAATGTTTTTGAAAGTGTTTCGTGAAAAAAGGCAGGAGAATGGGCCGGTAAGGCAGAAAGATAGTAGATGACAGTAAGCAAAGGGAAAAGGCAAAGTTAAAAAGAGTGACAGATTAGAGGAAGTTTCAAGCACAGAACTTCCAGAAGGTGGGGGAACTATTTTTTATAAAAGACCCACCGGTATCCCCACGAATAAGCGCTATAAAAATGGTCATTATTATTATTATTATTATTATTATTTTATGTGTGTTCAGGTGCCATCAAAAGTGAAGGAATTCAAACTTCACCCGTTCGAAAGCGCCAGCATTTGCATCGTGATCAGAGGCAAAGCCGGTGCCACCAGCCCCACGCTCAAACAACCCCTGCAGCTCACCCGAGGCTCCGTCTTCTTCGTCTCCGCCCAGCAGGAGGTGACCTTGACCTTGCCCGATGACGACAACCAGGGGCTGCTACTCTTCCAGGCTTACGCCGGGCTCTCGTGAAAAGGAAATAATTTGTGTTGGGATGTTTGTGGTAGTTGCAGAGCTTCATATTGTCGGTCCCCCCGTGAGGATACCGGGGGGTCTTTCGTGCAAATAGTTCCCTCACCTTTTGGAAGTTCTGTGCTTGTAACTTCCTCTAGTCCGTCACTCTCTTTGACTCTTGCCTTTTCCCTTTGCTTACTGTCATCTGCTATCTTTCTATCTTACTGGTCCATTCTCCTAGCCTTTTTTTTCTATAAATTCTTACAAAGATTTTCTTCAGCTGAAGTCGGACATGCTGGGTCTAACTGTTTCATAGTTAGGCGCATAACGGCAGCATGACGCATCTACGCTCATATGACAGGAAACTGTCTGAGCGAACGAAGAAGAAGAAGATTGTCGGTGTGCCCGCGTCATTGACCCGTTCTTTTTAACCCTTTCACCACCAATGTCGCATTTTTGCACCACAGTGATTGAACACCCATGTCATTAAAAGTCTTGAAATGAGGGTCTGTTATCCAACGATCTTGGGTTCTTAATTTTGAGAGGTAAGGCCTTATTTCAAATATATCACAGAAGAATCCCCAATATTTCAGACAAAAATATTTTCTCTATCCATGTAAGTTTAATGAACAATTTTGCATAAAAAATGGCTGGTGGCGAAAGGGTTAATAACGGCGCATGTCAACACCTTGTGATGCGGCCTTAGGGTTAGGGCCCATAGGGCACATCCCATTCCTTGAGAATTCCGTTTGGGCTTTTTCCAAAAGGTATCTTGCTAGCCTCTATAGTCGTTTTGCTAGATACATTCTTTTTTTTGTTCTTTTTTTTTGCTGTCCCATCTTCTGGGTCATACAGTGGCGTTGCTCCCACGCCGCTCATTCCGAATCCCAATTCGCAGCCACACCCCGGCTTGTTCAGGTCGCAGAATCCGAGACCAGCAGTCCAAGGGGAGCGAATCTATGTTGGGCCGTCAGGAGGCAACCAACCGAGGAGACACTGCACTGCTGCTAACTCTTTATTTTCTACACAGACACTCGTGTGCACCCACAAAAAATCGTTACGCCTCATAAGTGGCCCATCATTTTGAAAATCGACCCCTCATTTTATGCAGCCATGGGTCATATGACCCATGAAGTCTGAAAACAATCTGAAGCTCTGGGTTGAGTTTGTATGTTAGGTAGTCAGGTGTTTCTTTGGTTGTCTATGCGGGGCTTTCATGACTAATAAAAAGGGTAGAGAGAGAGAGAGGAACAGAGATGTGTTTGGGTATTTGTTCACAGTGGGGTTCTGTATCTTAGGTAGTCAGGTTTTTTGTTGTTGTTGTCTACGATAATGATAACCCATGAAAATAACCCATAATGCAGTGATGTCCCGAGGTCCCAGTCATAGGCCATTGACCTATTTAAATTGAAAATGTCCTATTGTGTTCTACCCCTGTCAGGACAAATGTCTGGTTAAATCTTTAACACTGGCACGCTTTGTTTTTATAAAAAAAGGAGAAACTTTTATTGATTTCTGCATGAAGGAGGACATTGTCCTGTTGATTTATATCGTCTCGGGACAGCTTGTCCTATCACTTTTCGATCATCGTTACATCACTGATTATGACAACCAGGGGCTGCTACTCTTCCAGGCCTACGCAGGGCTCTCATGAATCTAAAAGGAGAGAGAGAGGGGGGGGGGGGTCAAAATGTGTTAGGATATTTGTGATCGTGGGTTCTGTATGTTAGATAGTCAGGTGGGTTTTTTTGCCCTATGCAGGGCTTTCGTGAAATGAAAAGGAGAGACCCCCTGTGGGGATACCAGGGCGGTCTTTTGTATAAATAGTTCCCCCACCTTCTGGAAGTTCTGTGCTTATAGCTTCCTCTAATCTGTCACTCTTTTTGACTCAGCCTTTTCCCTTTGCTTACTGTCTTTCTGCCTTTCCGGTCCATTCTCCTGCCCTTTTTTTCAAGAAACACTTTCAAAAACATTTCCTCCAGCCGAAGTCGGACTTGCTGGGCCTAATTATTTCTTACTTAGGCGCATAACGGCAGCATGATGCATCTGCGTTCATATTTGACACAAAACTGTCTGAGCGATCGAAGAAGAAGAAGAAGAAAAGGAGAGGGAGAAAGAGAATCGAGATGTGTTGGGATATTTGTGATGGTGGGAGTTCTGTATGTTAGATAGGTGGGTTTTTGTTGTTGCCTATGCTGGGCTCTTGTGAATTAAAAAGAGGGAGAGAGAGAATCAAGATGTGTTTGGATATTTGTGATGGTGGGAGTTCTGTATGTTAGATAGGTGGGTTTTTGTTGTTGCCTATGCTGGGCTCTTGTGAATTAAAAAGAGGGAGAGAGAGAATCAAGATGTGTTTGGATATTTGTGATGGTGGGAGTTCTGTATGTTAGATAGGTGGTTTTTGTTGTTGCCTATGCTGGGCTCTTGTGAATTAAAAAGAGGGAGAGAGAGAATCGAGATGTGTTGGGATATTTGTGATGGTTGTAGTTCTGTATGTTAGATACAGCAAAACTCGGTTATAAGAAAATCGAAGGGAGATAATTTTTTATTTCCTTATATCCGAAACTCAGATATATAGGACAGGGCTCCCAGGGACCCCCATTTGGGGGTCTGTGAAGCACTAGCATTCTAAAGGACCCTCTAAAAGAATGTGCAGGGGGTCCCATGGATGCACTAGAACAATTCTTTTCAGCATTCGCAATGCCACTGGGACCCTCTATCTTGTCTCTAGGACCCTCTATTCTGTAAGTGAAGGAGTCCCTGGGACCCCTTGTTTTGCGTGACGATTGGGAGCCCTGTAGCAAAACATTTTGAAGTTTTTTTTCTTATAACCGAGTTGAATGGGGAAAACGGGAAAAAATAATGAGAAAAAGAAAAAAAAAGGAAAATAAAGACAAACAGAAACATAAAACGAAGAGTGCATGAAAAAAAGGAAAAACAGCAAAAGAAAGGAGAAAAAAAGAAACAGAACAGAAAATTAAAAACAAATATGAAGGCAGAAGTGGTGGTGAGTTGCATGATGAGCGAGCTTTTTTTTTAAATAATTTTTTTTTTTTTTTAACTGTCATGGCTTCCTATTGAGTTAAGTTTATCTTATGCCAAAAAAAAATCGATCTCCACATATTAACGTTGTTAATTAAAACAGCTCTTCCCCTCCACTCCCGCCTCCTTCATCCCCAATTTGTTTATACTAGCATTGAGACAGTTGTTTACATTGACAATGTCAAATTGTTGTTGAGATGGAAAGAAGTAGAAATTTGATATAAACGTCAAGATTGCGATTTGATTTTATCAAAGTTTGCTGAGTTTTTACTGTACAGTATTTTATCTCTTCGTTGAAGTTGTGCACTCAAATTTCCTTGTTTTTTGTTAATGAATGAATGAATCTTTTATTGAATTTATGACTTCAAAATTGCCACAAAACACCAATGATTTCATGCTTTCGAGATTTTATTTGATATCTTCGTCAGGAAGATGAGTTTAAAAGTTTTAGTTAATGTATGTTCGCTTCACAGTGATAACACAAAGGAAAGTTATGGTTGTTTTTTTGTTTTTTTAAATTTAACATTCTTAAATTTCCTAGTTAGCTGTTGTTAACTAATGCAAAGCGAATTTGTTTTGTGAAGTTGATTGTGAATCTGTCCCGATGCATTCAGGGCCGGCCTAGGTGGCATTTACATCAGCCACCAGGCCTCCGTCCGCTGATCTCCCAGTGGACCAGTGGATATATAGTTTTAACCTCAAGTTTTAGGGATGGATCCCACATTATTTAATTACCGTATTTTTCGGATCATTAGGCGCTGCTGTGTATAAAGCGAATAGGGCAATTTTCTAGAAAATTCTGAAAAAATTAAAGTAAAAGGGGCCCTTGTTTATAAGGTGATACGCACCTCGCAAAAGAAAGTCAAAGTTTGAAGCCTGTGCATGTCCTATAAACGCTTACTGACCGCCATTACTGCTGTCATAAATGAGAGTTGACTCCCTTCTCAAATAATCAAACTTCCGTTTTTGTGACTTCCGGTTGTTGTGTTTGGACTTTTCTTCGCAAAAACTGGTAGAATTATGGCATTTTAAGCTCTACAACGATGCTTTTTACATCCAATGAAAGGTTATGGCATCTGTTGGACAGTATCTCGGATGATAATAGGGATTTTGAAGCATTTTAATGTGAGTATTCGTCGTATCAGCGACTCGTTGCCACTTTCGATGTTGTGACTCACAGTAGACTGTACTGAGTATGACAATCGTTGCCTCTCTTCTCACGATTTTGTTCACTAATAGGAAAATTACGCCCTCGTTTATTAAGCGCATAGGTCGAAATTGGAGAAAAAAATATCGCCTGATAGTCAGAAAATTACGGCAATAAGTTTTTAATAATTAGGCGCAGAGAGCACACGCCGCCTGTCATCACAAAACACAAAATTTGGGCAAACTGTTTCCAATGAAAATGAAATGTTAAGCAGATTGTGCGCGCTCTCTCTCTCTCTGTCTGTCTCTGTTTGAATGTGTCTCTCTGTCTCTGTCTGTCTGAATGTCTGTCTGTTTGAATATGTCTCTCTGTCTCTGTCTCTCTCTCTCTCTCTGTGTCTGTCTGAATCTCTGTCTCTGTTTGAATGTGTCTCTCTGTCTCTCTCTGTCTCTCTCTCTCTGTGTCTGTCTGAATGTCTGTCTCTGTTTGAATGTGTCTCTCTGTCTCTGTCTCTGTCTCTCTCTCTCTCTCTGTCTGTCTCTTCTGTCTGTCTCTTCTCTTCGATCTCTGTCTCTCTCTTTTCTTACCCTTAACCTTTCCTTTAATTTCATGGGGGGTTTTCAGCATTTCTTTTAGACTCAGGTGATGTCATCAACGAAGACTATTCTGTCTCCTTTTACATATAATTTATAATACTTTTTTTGGTAAAGGTAAAGATGTGCCCCCCCACCCCCCACCCCCACACCCCTGCATTTCTCGGCTAATTCCATTTTTCCGTTTTTGCCTTTCTTACCAAACATAAAGCTGTATTTTATTAACCTTTTCAGCTAATTATCTTTTTGGAATAATAACCCTAACCCTAACCCTATCCCTAACCCTACCCCCCACTCTATAAGACGGGAAAACGCAATGAACCACGACTGTGACAAATGCCGCGGTGTACTGCACTACATAGGGGGGGGGGGGGTCCTATTAGATAATGGCCTTTATCATGACTGCAATTAATTATTGAACAAAGATAATTAGCTGAAAATGTTCATAAAATACAGCTTCATGTTTGGTAAGAAAGGCAAAAACGGAAAAATGGAATTAACCGGGAAATGTAGGGGGGGGGGGGGGGGGGGGGGGGGGGGGGGGGGGGGGGGGGGGGGGGGGGGGGGGGGGGGGGGGGGGGGGGTGGGGGGGGGGGGGGGGCACATCTTGAATCTTGACCTTTACCATACTTTTTGTTTCTTGTTGATTTTATTTGCATTTCTTTTACTTGTTCGGTTTTCGTTTAATTTCCCCATTTTTTATTTTTTGGGGTGGTTTTTTTTTTTTTCTTTCTAACATTTGTTGTTTTCTTACAATTAGACTAATAATGGCATTTTCTTGGTTATATTACAGTAGAACCTCCCTTATAAGACCTCCCATTAAAAGACTCCCTCCCATATAAGACCTACTTCTATGAGACATTGCCCTTCTTTGTAAGTATTAAAAATTACCTCCCTTAAGACCCCTCCCTTATAAGACCTCATTTTGGATGATTTTTGAAGGTCTTATAAGGGAGATTCCACTGTAATTAATCCGATTTTTCTTGAAGAAGTTGCAGTGATATATATGTTTGTCCCTTTTATTTTAACCCTTTCACCGCCAACCATATTTCAACAAAAAAAATTCCATTACATTTACTTGGGTAGAGAACAAAATTCATCTGCAGTATTGGGGATTCTTCTGTGACATATATAAAATAAGGTCTATCCTTACTTCCCGAAACTAAGACAATAGGGTCTTTGGATAATAGACCCCAATGTGATGCCTTTTAGTGACATAGGTGTTAAATCACTGTGGTGCTATAATGCGACTTTGGCGGTGAAAGGGTTAAGGTCAGGTAATACATTATGTATTGTATTTTTTCTATTTTGTATTTGCATTATTTCTAGTCACGCGTCTTTGTGGAAGTAGGGCTGCTTCCATCTGGAGAGAGCGCGTCGTCGCAGTGCAGCGCCACCCCCCCCCCCCCCCCCCCCCCCCCCCCCCCCCCCCCAGCCCCCTTTTTTGTTTTTAAATCGAGGAGTTTTATACTTTGTTGGCATTGAATGTTTTTAACCCTTTCACCGCCAACGTCGCATTTTTGCACCACAATGGTTTAACACCCATGTCACTAAAAGGCATCAAACCAGGGCCTGGTATCCAAAGACCCTATTCTCTTAATTTTGGGAGGTAAGGATAGGCCTTGCTTTCAATATGTCACAGAAGAATCCCCAATATTACAGACAGATTGTTTTCTGTACCCAGGTAAGTTTAATGGACATTTGTTGATGAAAAATGGCTAGCGGTGAAAGGGTTAAGTTTGCAAAATCTCTCTGCATGCAACTGAGGCTAACGGACAACCAGACATTTTGTTAGCTGGTGCACTTTATTGGGTGACGCGCCTCTGGCTGCGACGCTCTCTCCAGGTGGGAGTAACCCAAATTTCACAGAGACGCCTCTGTGACTATAAAGTACCTAAAATTTTTAAAAATATTGCAAGTGTATTTTTTCGTGGTTTGGTCAGTTCTGGAATAATAATATGATGAAATTCTGCTTAACGTCCTCCTGTCTGGAACAGACACGTACAGGACATTAGTAGATATAAAGATGGTGGGAACGATCCTGGAGGCAATGCCCGGAGGCAGTGCAACACCAGGAAAGTCCCGAATTTGTAGCAATGCAGATGTGTATTCTTAAATACATAAGGAATAATAATGATAATGCACATTTATATGGCGCCTATTCTCCATACTATTCTACATACTATTCTCCATACTATTCTACATACTATTCTACATACTATTCTACATACTATTCTCCATACTATTCTACATACTATTCTACATACTATTCTACATACTATTCTACATACTATTCTACATACTCTAAGCGCTTCACAAAGGAATTCAAAACTTGAAAATTAATAACGACTCCCCCGAAGACGGAGTGTGGCTGCCCACATGGCGGGGTAATCAAAAACGGTCACACACGTAATGTTCTCATCCCTAGCTGATGCATTTGTACCTTAGTGTTCAAGTGCTTCTCGCTGTTGGGATGATCCCTGGAGTCTTTTAGCCAGGGTAAGCCAACCAACCAACCAGAGGGAACGAAACGAAACGAAATCACAATAACTAGGCCTACACTTTCCATTTACCCCCCCCCCTCCCCCACACTAACTCCCACCCCACCCCCCAATTCGAACAACAGTCATCACGACAAAAACGTCTTTCTTACTGGTCATTTTCCTACAAGCAAATAAGTTTGATATTTTAAAGACCCACCAGATCACGTGTCAAAATCACGGGTTTCACATGTTTTCCCTCTTATAGCTGGTAAGAAATCTTGTTTTGACCAGGTTTGACTCCCATACAAATGCCCCCAAATTGAAAACGAAACATCCTTTTAAAGAGCAGCCTCTATTTGAAGTTGGGGGCATTTGTCTTTAAAGACCCACTGACCCACCACGATTAAGTCCCTTGGTTTTTTCTGGGTAGCTGTGACCCACATATAAATTCTCCCCACTTCAAATTGAGGCTGCTCTTTAAAATGATGTTTCGTTTTGAATTGGAGGCATTTGTATGGGAGTCAAACCTGGTCAAAACAAGATTTCTTACCAGCTGTAAGAGGGAAAACACATGAAACCCGTGGTGTGTCTTTAAATAACAATGAAATGGAGGGATAAGACGATAACCCCGCCCCGTGGGGATACCGGGGATTCTTTGGTATAAATAGTTCCCCCACATTCTGAAAGTTCTGTGCTTGTAACTTCCTCTAAACTGTCACTCTCTTTGACTCTGCCTTTTCCCTTTGCTCGCTGTCATCTACTATCTTTCTGCCTTTACCAGTCCATTCTCCTGCCCTTTTTTCAAGAAACACTTCCAAAAAGATTTCCTCCTCCAGCCGAAGTCGGACATGCTGGGCCTAATAATTTCTTATTTAGGCGCATAACGGCAGCATGATGCATCTGCGCTCATAATTGACAGGAAACTGAGCGATCGAAGAAGAAGAAGACGATAAACAAGAGCTAGGCGGTCTCTCGTTATGTTTTCCTTTTTCCTTGATTTGGTTTATTGCGTTAATTTCTACTCCCCACGCCTCATTGTTTTTGCATTTTTGCTATGAAATTGGGACGATTGGGAAGAAAATAATGCCAAATTTGTGGGGTTTGATATCATGTTATTTATTCATGCGGTGATGAACTGGTCTAAATAAAACTATTAAAAGAGCATACATGTATATGGGTTACACTTCCTCTGTGTGTGTGTGTGTGTGTGTGCGCGTGTGTGTGTGTGTGCGTGTGTGTGTGTCTGTGTGCGCGTGTGTGTGTGCGTGTGTGTGTGTGTGTGTCTGCATGGGTGCAACTTTTCCTGGTGTACAAGGATTTCCTATTTTTGAATTTACCAGAAAAGGAAGTTCCTCTTTTTTGGTTGGTCAAACAATATATTTAAGTGTGTCTACTCTATTTTGTTCAAACAATTTAAAATAAGCATTTGTATAAATTGTGGAAAAAGCAAACTAAAATACCTTTCATAAATCATTTTTTTCTTCAGCTGCAGGGGGACATTACCCCTGGACCCCGGCCTTTCAGGGGGTTTTCATTTTGTGTAGTTGCACTTGTGTATCTGTCCTGATTGCCTGTGTCTTTTTTTGTCTCCACCCCCCCCCCCCCTTTATCTCTGTTTCTCTTTCCCCCCTGTGTGTGTGTGTGTGTGAGAGAGAGAGAGATTGTTTGAGTGTGTATGTGTGTGTGGAGAATCATGTTTTTTAATCTGATCGTTGACGCTGACCTGTCCCTCCGGACAATTATACAGCGTTGTGCGTTGCGGTAGGAAGAAAAATAAAAAAACTCAAAATCAACAGAAAAGAGGAAATGTTTTATCTCGAGTGGTAAAACACTATATAAATGTCCCATCCAACAATTATATCATGTTTTCTAAATAGTGTTGCTAAGGATTATGAATTTGTTTTACTAAAATTGATTCTCTCTCTCTCTCTCTCTCTCTCTCTCTCTCTCTCTCTCTCTCTCTCTCTCTCTCTCTCTCTCTCCGTGTATGTGTGTGTGTGTTATATACTACTTTGTATATTATGTTGTTTACAATAATTGTTCATGTTTTATCTTTTCGTGTGGCTGTGTTCAATAATGAGAGATGGAGCATTGGGGTGCGTGGGTGACGGTGAGGGATAGGAATGTTTGTTCATATATATATGTTCTTAATATAATATTCTTTAGTAAAAATTGTAAAGCGCTTAGAGCTTTGGTGAATAAGCGCTATAGAAATGTACATAATAAATAAATAAATAAAGGGCAGGTGTCTGGTGGCCTGTGTAGGTGCCCAGGGGCAACGTCCCTTGGGGGGGTCGGGTTGAAGCTTTTTGGGGGTCTGCAAAACAAGGGGTCCCAGGGACTCCTTCATGTTTCATTATAGAGGGTCCTAGAGGCAGGATAGAGGGTCCCAGTGGCATAGCGAATGCTAAAAAGAATTTTTCTAGTGTATCCCTGGGACCCCCTGCACATTCTTTAGAGGGTCCTGTGCTTCATAGACCCCCAAATGGGGGTCCCTGGGAGCCCTGCCCTTGTACGTGGGGGTTAGGGTCTGAAACTTTTTTAACAAAATGAAGTGCCAAAACTCCCTTGAAATGATACCTTATAACATCAAAACAGTAAGCATGACTCTCTTCTTTCTTTTTTTCCTTTTTGTCTTTTTTTTTTTGGTGGGAGGGGGGGTTATGGAAGTTTTTTTCTGCATGCTGCTCGACCGAAGCACACCCACCCTTTCATAGGTATACTTGCCCCAAGGCGGGACAAGTCCACCTACAGGCTGGGGAAAAGCTGCCCCCTCATGCTTTTACAAAATCTTCAATTATTAACCCTTTCACCGCCAATGTCGCAATTATGCACCACAATGGTTTAACACCCATGTTACTAAAAGGCATCAAATCAGGGCCTGTTATTCAAAGACCCTATTTTCTTAATTTTGGGAGGTAAGGATAGGCCTAATGTTATACATGTCAGAGGGGAATTCACAATATTGCAGATCAAAAATTGTTCTCTACCCAGACAAGTTAGGTATTTTTGGGCCGAAAAATGGCTGGCGGCGAAATGGTTAATCATCCTTTCAAATAAAAATAATAAAATCCAAAATTAAGTAGTAGTAGTAGTAGAATTAATGAAAAATTGTGTTTTATGTCCTCTCGGTCTGGAACAGATGGGACATTTGTAAATACAAAGATGGTGGGAACAATACTGGAGGCAATGCTCGGAGGCAGTGCAACTCCAGTAAAGTCCCAATTTTTTAACAATACAGATAGGTGTAGCAGTAACCACGCCTCGGTTAAACCTCATCGGCTATGGTACCGCCACAAGTACATAAGTAAATTAATGCTTAGTATAGTAGTAGTAGTAGTAGTAGTAGTAAAGGAACTGGCTTCTGCCTAAGCCTCGCGGCTTATGCAATTTCCCATCCAAATATTTTTTAATTTAATTTTATTAGGTTGCATTTGCATGCGAAAAACAACTATGATTGCAATTAATTTCAATCATCATAATCATAAAACGTTTCACTAAAAATTTTGTCAAGTAGATTTTTGAAGACATTAGTAGATGATGCATTTTTTTGTTCAGGTGGCAGTGAGTTCCAGGACTGAGTTAGCAACTCTGTTATTGAAACAATGCTTACGTTTGTTAGTGTTATAGCGTTGAATTTGTACTTTGGTTTCTAGTTGTGTTAGACAAGGATGGTGAGAAAAGAGACTCAAAACTGATATAATCTAAGTTGTGAAAAAAAAAGAATTAAGTGATTGATTCATTTGTTGCAGGAAAAAAATATAGCAAAAATCACATTTTTGCTCTCAAGGGAGGTTCCATTGTATATAAATCAAAAAACAAAAAACAAACCTAAATTAAGTGATGGATTCATTTGTTGCAGGAAAAACAGAAGAAGCAAAAATCGCATGTTTGCACTCAAGTCTTAACAGGGAGGTCCCACTGTAATTATAAGAAAACAACGGGCTGGCCTGAGTGCAGACTGTTTTGACTGGGGTAGCCGACTTGCCGTTTAGCCGAGGTGTTCGGTTTCCACTAGTTGAAATGAAGTGTTCCCGTGTGAATGAACCCCGAGAGATGTATTCCTACGCCGTCGTTTCCCTTCTACGCACTGTTTCCCACATTCAACCATTGCAGACTAGACGTGTGTGTGTGTGGCCCACTGCTGTGAATAGTAGGGCTTGCCTATTTATTTGTAGGCGTTTTGAAGGCCATGCCTGTTGGGGTCACTATTAGAAACCTTGTCGTCTGTCTAGGTCAAAACATCTCTCTCTCTCTCTCTCTCTCTCTCTCTCTCTCTCTCTCTCTCTCTCTCTCTCTCTCTCTCTCTCTCTCTCTCTCTCTCTCTCTCTCTCTCACACACACACACTCTACAGTGTAGAGTAGCACAGTGGTAGCGCGTTCGCCTCATGTCCAGTAAACCCGAGTTCGAACCTGGGTACAGGGGATTTTTCCTCTCACTTTGCACTGGGCCTTACGGTCTGAACTTGGAGTCTTTCGGATGAGACAATTAAAGGGAAAGCTACCGATCCCAGGGATCGGGTGTAGACTGCTAGCCTAGTCGCTGCGAAGTTCTGACTCACAGCGGCTCGAGCAACAGGGAAAAAAGAACGGTTGAACCGTCTCTCTCGCCAGCCGCGATAAGAATGATGGTTCGCGCCACGCGTGAACGCTTTACCGGCTCTGGCTTTAACAGAGGTCCCATGTGCCCATGTACTTAGCACACGTTAAACCCAGTGGCAATGAAAAAGTTGTCATCATCCCACTCCTTTCCTTCCTCATCAGTCACACAAATCATTTGCAAAAAAAATAATTTTAAATTGGGTGGCTGCGACGCGCTCTCCAGCAGGTGGGAGCAATCCGAATTTCACAGACGCCTCTGTGACTATAAAGTACCTAATATCTAATACACATTCTCTCTCTCTCTCTCTCTCTCTCTCTCTCTCTCTCTCTCTCTCTCTCTCTCTCTCTCTCTCTCTCTCTCTCTCTCTCAACCGTTCTTTTTTCCCTGTTGCTCGAGCCGCTGTGAGTCAGAACTTCGCAGCGACTAGGCTAGCAGTCTACACCCAGCCTAAATTCTTATCCTTGTAAAATAAAGTATCTGAGTCTGAGTCTGAGTCTCTCTCTCTCTCTCTCCCTCTCTCTTTCCGTGTGTGTGGAGAGAGAGAGAGAGAGAGAGAGAGAGAGAGAGAGAGAGAGAGAGAGAGAGAGAGAGAGAGAGCAGTGGTGATGAGATTAGCGTCCAATCGGTCAGAGACCCTTATGGACAGTATCCCTAAGAGAGAGCACTTATTTTTTTAGTCTTAATGCAATTAGTTGTTCAATTAAACATTGTCCTCTCTCTTAGCGACACAGATTCTTGTTAGCGACACAATACACGCGAGAGCTGCGTGGAAAGGTAAAAAGGGAGAGGAAAAGGAAAAGGGGAGTGGTAGGCCCGAAGGTTGTGAAATGAAAATAAGGGAGAGGTGAGGGGCGGGATGGAGATGGTGCCCCCAGATGGGGGTGGGCCTTTGTGGCAAGAGCTAAAAATAGATGCGACTGGGGAAGGGGAATGGAGGGAATAGCTATAGGCCTATACTTATTAGGCCCTGCTGGCTAGACAGCTTCTGTTGGCCTACTTATGTCCTAGGCCCTATGCTGAGCCTACTAGCCCCACATGGCCGAAAGGCCAAAGAGGGCGTAAAACATTATTTCTTCCTGAGCCTACTACTGTTTCCCCGTGGGGATACCGGGGGGTCTTTCGTAAAAATAGTTTCCCCACCTTCTGGAAGTTCTGTGCTTGTAACTTCCTCTAATCTGCCACTCTCTTTGACTCTGCCTTTTTCCTTTGCTTTCTGTCATCTACTATCTTTCTGATTTGTTGGCCCAATCTCCTGCCTTTCATTTATAAAAAAAATAATAATAACAAATAATTTATCTCCTTTGAGCTCCTCCGAAATGGGAATGTGTCGGCTGTACGCAGCGGGGAGACCAGTGAAAACTGAAAACCGGACACACATGTACCTTATCCATTATGGCCATATGGCCTGGGAACGCAGAAGAAGAAGAGCCTATGCCTGCATGTGTGGCATTTTTCTCAAAATGGATTTGTTCTCAACATGTCTGCGCATGTGCGAAATCGATCATGACGTACCATCAAATTTTATCTTTTGTGTATTCGACACTAAATTGACCCTAAACCTATTCCTAACCCTAACCCTAACTCTTCGCACATGCGCAGACATGTTGAGTGTCTACATGAGAGAGAGAGAGAGAGAGAGAGAGAGAGAGAGAGAGAGAGCACTGAAAAACTTTATTTAACAACGATAAGTTTTTTCAGTTTTCAGAGAGAGAGAGAGAGAGAGAATTTAATTGTCACTGTGTGTGTGTGTGTGTGTGTGTGTGCGTATGTGTGAATCTTACATCACGTTTAATTTCTCTCTTCCAACAGTCGTATTAATTCTGCTTAGACATTTGGTGAAATCATATTCAATAGAACAGAAATAGGCAAGATAAGTCTAGCTTCTTCTTCCAAATAGTTGTCAAAGTAACTTCTAACCATTATTACAACTGAATTCCAATTCATTTTCATTATCTTGTGTCTAACTCTTTATATTAGGACATAGACTATAGGCTATCTTTGAGTGTCTTCGATTAGGTCAAACTTTGGAGGAGTTGACCGATTTTATTATGCAAATATAGGGCCGAGCCTATTTGGGCTTTCCAGCACAGAGCTTGATTGACAGGCGCCCGCCCCCACCAAACTTCAAAGAAGTCAGTTTCCAAATAAGGAATGGAAGGGGGGGGGGGGGGGGGAGAGAGAGTAAAGACCTTTTCCAGACAAAGTTTGAAACAAAACTGATGGGTAATTGTGGTTAAAATCGTGTCCCTAATTTCAAACAATAGCATTGCTTGTTAGCTACAGAATTATTTATACGTATTATTTCTAAGCAGTCTGGAAATGCGAAGTTGATTTTGGTCTTGATTGTCTGCAAGGCAAATGTCCCAAATGCGGAAAACTGACGTCACAGCTAAAACTTTACCACATCCGCTTTGTCACCTGTTTTAATGTCCAAAAACAGTCAAATATTGTATGCAGATCAATTATTTCAATTTCGTTGTGGCTTGTTTGTTTTAAATATGCGATTAATCCTTCAAACGCATACAAACAAGGTAACAAACAAAGGACTATGTTTTTAGGCGGAAGCGTTCATTACCTGTTGCAAGCAGTCAGTGTGTATGTGTGTGTGATACTCAACTTTCTCACGCTTCCCCATCTGACAAATCTTTCTTGAAAATTGAGGATTTTACGCCATCGTTTGCCAAGGAGGTGAAATCTGTGCTATACTTTAGGTTGTGAAGATTACTGTCCTGCGCGGGACGATCCCTGTAAACCTGTCAAAATGTCACAGGAAGGGACAAGTTCGCACGTTCTTCATGTGCGAGAGAACAGCGCTTCCGAAATGGAAGCCTTATTCAAGGTAGTCGATCCTCATGCAGCTAAAGAAACCAACAAATCCATCCCTCTCCGCGACAGAAATCTGCCCGCTTCGTTTTTCCAGCAGCCCGGATTAAATTCTGGTGGTGTAGCTCAGAACGGTCTCGAGACGCAGGGTTTCAAAGAAGTGGGGCAGGTCAGTCATTTGCGGGCCCATTCATCACCTGCGTCTTTGCAGCAGACGTTGTCCGTGGCGGTGGCCCCTCCTCCGACAGGACAGCAGCACCAGAGGCAGCACAGCTGCGAACTGCTGGACGAACCATTACCCCCGGGATGGGGCGTGGCCAGGACACCCCAGGGACAGAGGTATTTCTTGAAGTAAGTGCATAGGTGTAGAGATTTTAGGCCTATGCTTACTAAACTAAAGTCTACCTGTCCAACAGAATATTTACTGCGTCGCCATATTGTTTGTTCTGCACGAAAACTGGAGTGCACATGCACCCGCACCTTCATAGAGTGGATCCATGTGTGCTGATTCTGGTGGGTTGGAATCGGGAGAGCCCACTGATTTTTTGGTAAAGGTCAAGATGTGCTACCCCCCCCCCCCCCCCCTACATTTCTCGGTTAATTGTATTTTTCCGTTTTTGCCTTTCTTACCATACATGAAGCTGTATTTTAGGAACATTTTTAGCTAATAACCTTTTTGGAATACTAACCCTAACCCTAACCCTAGCCCTAACCCTAACCCCCCCCACCCTATAAGACGGAAAAACGCAATGAACCACAACTGTGACAAATCGCGGTGTACTGCAGTACATAGTGGGGGGTAGGGTTAGGTTTAGGGCTAGGGTTAGGGATAGGGTTAGTATTCAAAAAAAGGTTATTAGCTAAAAAGGTTCCTAAAATACAGCTTTATGTTTGGTAAGAAAGGCAAAAAAAAAATTTCAATTAACCGAGAAATGTAGGGGGAGTGGCACATCTTTACCTTTATCGATTTAAATTTTTTTTTTTTAACTGTCAGGATCTTATTGACAGTTTTCTTCTTCTTCTTCTTCCAGTTGGGGATGTTTATCTTGCCCCGCGCTCACCGGTCTTCATTCAGACCATTAATAGCTCACAGGATGCGTGCTATGTGAATTCGTGTCATCCATCCCTCCGGCAGGTTTGCGAGTGCGCGGGTTCGAGCCCAGCTCGGTTCACAGTGGTGTGTCCTTGGGAAAGGCGCTTTACTCCTATTTTCCTCACTCCACCCAGGTGTAAATGGGTACCTGACGTCAGTTGGGGAAAAAGTCCTTCGGGTGAGACTTTTCAGAAACCAAGGTCCCGTATGCAAACGCATGCACAAGATCTTGCACACACGTTAAAGCCCATCCCACTATTCGGTACGAGTAGGCCATGCGTGCTGGTGGGATGGATGTTACGAATTCACGTAGCACGCATCCTGTGCGCTATTAATGGTCTGAATGAAGACCGGTGAGCGCGGGGCAGGATAAACATCCACAACTAGATGAAGAAGAAGAAGAAGGCACACGGCCTACTTGTACAGAATAGTGGGATGGGCTTTAACGTGTGCACACGGGACCTCGATTTTTGAAAACTTAAAACTTTAAACTTAAAAGAGATTTTAAAATGTTGCTTGGGGAACCTTAAAAAAATTTGAACAGAGGGTCCCTGGGATGCTCGTTATGTCTTCATGGCTTAAACTGCTTCCTTTTCAGGAAGGAAATCCTTTTTTTGAAAAATCGGTGCAGACTGAAATGCGTATTTTTGAAAAAAATTCAACAACAAAACTATAATAAAAACAGGAAAAAACGGCTTTGCAGTAAGCAAAAACCCGATTGCCGCATAGAAACGGGTTTCGGTTTTGCTTTAATGGAAACGGAAGTGCTTGCTGGTCCGTGTCCTGCCAAGCGTAAACCCCGTAGCTACCATGTTTTCTTGTTGACCAAGAGTTGAACCCCTTGACACCCCCTGCCGGGGGCTAGGCAGCCCCTGGACCCCTGCCCCATTTCCTTTTTTAGAAAATCGTCAGGTTTAACCCTTTCACCGCCAAAGTCGCATTTTAGCACCACAGTGATTTAACACCTATGTCACTAAAAGGCATCAAATTGGGGTCTATTATCCAGAGACCCTATTGTCTTAGTTTGAGAAGCATGGCCATGGGTAAACCTTATTTCTTCTTCTTCGCCTTAGGCAGCCAACTTCAACACGCTGAAGATTCTGCTGCACTTTAGGGGGCAGTACGAAAAAAGAAAGAAAATACGTTCAGCAAAGATAGGGTAGATAGTGAGATAGGATGAAATATTATTATGGGGGAAAGATAGAGCCAAGATAGTCAGAAATAACTTGAAGTATTTGATACTCTGTTTGCTGTATGTAAAGGATAATTTTATGAAATAGATTTATAACTTTTAAGGAAATCAATTAAATATTGGGGGGGGGGGGGGGGGGGGGATGTGTGAGGGAAAGACGAGATAAAAGTCGTACATGACCGTCAAATGCCCCGGTCTAGCCGGAGACACCTGGGCCCCGCATGATGCATGCAGAGTGTCATGCACGACTGTTAAGTCCCCCCGGATCAGCCGGGGAAACTCTGGCCCCACATGATGCATGCAGACGAATAGGGGGCATGTGTGACAGTAAGGCCACACATGTTGCGTGCAGAGAAGGACCACAGACCTTTCGCAGTATCTAGGCAGGACCAATCCGGCTACCGTAGCGGCCTCCAGGGTCGAATCCCGACCGGCACAGCTCCAGCCCTTCATTTACCACTACTTTGATCTATGGCCCCTAGTTCCCTGATTATATTTTATATATATATATATGTCACAGAAGAATCCCCAATACTGCAGATGGATTTTGTTCTCTACCCAGGTAAATTTAACCCTTTCACCGCCAGCCATTTTTTGCCACAAAAAAAAAAATCCATTAATATTACCAGGGTAGAGAAAAAAATAATCTGCAATATTGGGGATTCATCTGTGACATGCATAATTAATGTAAGGTCTGTTCTTACCTCCCAAAATTAAGAAAAAAGGCTCTTTGGATAACAGACCATGCTTTGATGCCTTTTAGTGACATGGGTGTTAAATCATTGTGGTGCAAAAATGCGATATTGGCGGTGAAAGGGTTAATGGAATTTTTTGGCTGAAATATGGCTGGCGGTGAAAGGGTTAACCCATGCAGGGCTCCCAGGGACCCCCATTTGGGGGTCTATGAAGCACTAAGATTCTCAAGGACCCTTTAAATAGAGAGAATGTGCTAGGGGATGCATTACAAAAATTATTTTTAGCATTTGCAATGCCACTGGGATACATGTGTGTCCTGCATCTAGGACCCTCTATACTGTAAGTGAAGGAGTCCCTGGGACCCCTTGTTTTGCGGGATGATTGGGAGCCCTGCCCCTTGTATCTTACCAGCGTGGGAAGCACTGATTCGTGTTCTGTGTGCACATACAGCCACCGGCTGCAGATGACGACGTGACAGGACCCTCGCAAGATGTCGCATTTATGCACCACAATGGTTTACCACCCATGTCACTAAAACTAAAAGCCATCAAGTCAGGGCCTGTTATCTAAAGACCCTATTTTCTTAATTTTGGGAGGCAAGGATAGGCCTAATGTTATACATGTCACAGAGGAATTCCCAATATTGCAGATCATTTTTGTCCTCTTCTCAATTTCATTTTAATGGTTAATCTTTGGCCGAAAATGGCTGGCGGCGAAAGGGTTAACCCTTTTAGGTGTTAGGTACTTTATAGTCACAGAGGCGTCTGTGAAATTCGGGTTGCTCCCACCTGGAGTGCGCGTCGCAGCCAGAGGCGCGCCACCCATATTTTTTTTATTTTGCATGCGATTTTTGTGTGACTGATGAGGAAGGAAGGGGGGTGGGTGGGTTAAATTTTGACCAAATGACAACTTCTTCGTTGCCACTGGGTTTAACGTGTGCTAAGTGCATGGGCACATGGGACCTCGGTTTATCGTCTCATCCGAAAGACTCCACGTTCAGACCATGATGAGGCCTAGTGCAAAGTGAGAGAAAAAATCCCATGTACCCAGGTTCGAACTCGGGTTTACTTGACACGAGGCGAACACGCTACCACTGTGCCACTCTTCACTTTGTACCCTGTATCTTACCTGCAAAAAAACAATAGGTCATTTCAAAATTTGATCAGTCATTGACTGATGACCGGTGCTAAGAATAATCCCTGGGTTTAACCCTTGTATCTTACCTGCGTGGGAAACACTGAAGGCATTTACACTAGCCTTTTTTTCCAGTCTCAAGAGCGATTTGAAAGCGATTCTGTGCATTTACATTACATGTCACGTCACGTGAAACCACTTTATCGAAAGCGATCTCGGACCTGCTAGCGACCAGGCCTGAGACCGGTTTCGGTCTCTTTGGATGCCAGACATCTCTGGAATGTGCCCTCTCCCTTACCGCTTCGCGGGAAATTTCTCAGAGCAGTGCAGGCCTACATTCTTTTTCCCCTTTTCTTTTCTCTCACGAAAGACGAAGCTTCAAGAGGGTGTGTTTGGAGTTCTGATGAAACAAGTTTGTGGACTGATGTGTGGTCGGATGACCAAATACAAGTCGAATTGAATGTACCGAAAAGAAACATTTTAGTTTTTGCGCGTATTGCAAAAAAAATAAAACAATAAAAGAGGAATGAGGAAAAGAGTTTTTATTTCATGGGTAAAATATTTTATGCAACACTGGTAGGATGGATGACACAAACTCACATAGCACGCATCCTGTGCGCTATTAATGGTCTGAATGAAGACCGGTGAGCGCGGGGCAGGATAAACATCCCCAACTGGAAGAAGAAGAAGAACCAGGAACACAGCGAAACAACTTGCTGCTTCTTATGCGCCCGTGATGCATTCCATGCATTCATGTCAGGCTGCCTTTAGGGTCATTCAGGGTTCAGTATGAGGTCAGAGCGGTTCTGTGTTTCCTAGTGTAAATGCAGCGAAACCGAACGCGCCGAATACGGATTGAATCCGCATCCAGAAAGCGGTTTACAGTGGAATCCGCTTAATCGACCACTATTGGGACCAGGAAAAATATGGCCGATAAAGCGAATCGGCCGATAAAACGAACATCGAGATACTGTATGACGCAATTATGCAAGTCAAAAGCAATGACGGCAAAATTAAATGTTGCAGTTCAAATTCAAATTCTTTCCCTTTTTGTGATGTGTGTGTTTATTAATCCTACAACTTGACAGAAGCACGAGTAAAAGACAATGATTTTGTTTTCTTGAGTGATTTTAACGCCATGGAGGGTCTTCCAATTGACAACAGCTCACCTTCCAACTTCACACTCAACCATGTAAACGTCAAAAGCGTGTTGTCAGTTTGTCTGCCTCTGTTGTTCTCCCTCTCAAAAAGGGGTAAAGAGGAAAAATTAGAGAGAAAAAGTGGCCAATAAAGCGAAATTGAAGATTTCAGCTTTGGCCGTAAAAACGAACAAAATAACATGCTTAAGAAGAAAAAATTCCGTTCCAGAGGAAACTGGCTGATTAAGCGGCTTTGGCCGATTATCCGATGGCCAATTAAACGGATTCCACTGTATATGTAAACGTCTACTGATTCGTGTTCTTTGCCCACAGCCACCGCCTGCAGATGACAACATGGCAGGACCCTCGCAAGATGCAGCAGATGCAGTCGCCAAACAACAACAACAACAACAGCGGTGGCAGTAGCAACAGCGTGGGATCCCCCTCCCCCTCCCCCCAGCAGCCCGCCAGTCCCGCCTCGGGCACGCAGACGCCCCCTGTCCAGATTGACGTCACCAAGCTGCCCCTCCCCGCGGGCTGGGAGCAGGCCTTCACCGCTCAGGGGGAGATGTATTTTATCAACCACGTGGATAAGAGTACCAGCTGGTTCCATCCTTCCCTTCGTAAGTCATCATTACCGTTCTTTATTCAGGTCAGGTAGTTAGGACATTAGGCCTCGCGGCCTCTTCACTGTCCTGTCATTTTTGTTTGAACTTTTGCACAGCTGAGACTTGTGAGAGGATTTTGTTTGGGGCAAATCTGCCTTTTAGTCATGCTCGTATTGTAGTTTTGATATGTTGGTGTATCCACCAAGGAGGTTTTTGAATTGTATTAGATTCTGTGCTCGTTTAATATGTGCAGGAAGAGTATTCCAAAACTTTGTTACTCTGTTAGAAAAGAAATCTTTTCTAATATTATTACAAGTATCTATTTGACCTAAGTTGTTTGGGGCAGAAAACCTTCGCATTCTCCAATATGAATTATATATATAATAGTTTTGTACACCTGCTGTTCCGATGCTCAGAACCGCTGAGAACGACTAGAGCTCCAGGATGGTTAACTGCATGGGTGCAACTTTTCCTGCTATACAAGGATTTCCTGTTTTTGACTTTGACCAGAAAAGGAATTTCCTTTTATAAAAATATGTCAAACAAGATCTGTGTGTGTCTACTGTATTTTTTAAACACTTTAAAATAAACATTTGTATAAATTGTGGAAAAAGCAAACTAAAATACCTTCATAAATCAATTTTTTCTTCAGCTGCAGGGGGACATTACCCCTGGACCCCGGCCTTTCAGGGTTTTTGATTAAGTGTAGTTTCACCCATGCGTCTGATTCTAAAATCTTTTTTTTTAAAGACAGGAGGAAATCTTCTTGAAAGTGTGTCGTGAAAAAAGGCAGGAGTATGGACCGGTTAGGCAGAAAGATAGTAGATGACAGCAAGCAAAGGGAAAAGGCAGAGTCAAAGAGAGTGGCAGATTAGAGGAAGTTACAAGCACAGAACTTCCAGAAGGTGGGGGAACTATTTTTACAAAAGCCCCCCCCCCCCCCCCCCCCCGCCCGGTATCCCCTCAGGGAGGAGGAATAACAATTAATTTCAAAACTTGCTTTTTTCTGTGTGTCACCAGCGCCCCAGCAGCAGCGTCTCTCCATGCGTCTCCCGACCCGTCAATCCCCAGCCTCCCCGGCCCAACAACAACAACAACAACAACAACAGCAACTCTCCCCCCTACAACAACAACAACAACAACTCTCCCCGGCCCAACAACCACCACCACAAGTATCCCCCCAGCAGCTCTCCCCACACTCTCCCCAACAGCAAGTCGCCATGAACGAAGCTGTCGGCTCCGGCTCCGGCTCGCTTTTGGTTGTGGCTGCAGGTTCGCCCGGTGGTGCTGCTGCAGCGGGCATGGCTGCGCCTCCCTCGGAGCACCATCGGCTGCATAAGCTGAAGCAGCTGCAGCTGGAGAAGGAACTGTTGATGAAACGGCAGGAGGAGATTAACAGACAAGTAAGGAGTTTTGGAGGGGTGGGAGTAAGCGGGGGTGGGGTGGGGGAAACTATTTTTACGAAAGACCCCCCCCCGGTATCCCCACGGGGAGAGACTCAAGGAGAGGGTAGTGAAGGAATCGGAGAGTGAGAGGGTGAGGTGTGTGGACGGGGGGGGGGGGGGGGGCCGGGGGAGAAAAATGTGAGAGTTCTTGATTTTCATACAGTTCTGCACATACATATGTACCCGGTACATAACATTTCGTCACCCAAATCGCCAGATTCTTTCCCCGCACTCGTGACTGACCGTTGTAGGGGATGGGGTGGAGGTGGGGGAAGGAGTCGGAGAGAAATGGAGAGAGAGAGAGAGAGAGAGAGAGGGAAGTCTGAGATGGTGAGAGGGGAAGGAAAGCAGAGAAAGAGTGATTCAGTAATGGTCAGGCAGACAGAGAGAGAGAGGGGGAAGTCTGAGAGGGGAAGGAAAGCAGAGAAAGAGTGATTCAGGAATGGTCAGGCAGACAGAGAGAGAGAGAGAGAGAGGGGGGAAGTCTGAGAGGGGAAGGAAAGCAGAGAAAGAGTGATTCAGGAATGGTCAGGCAGACAGAGAGAGAGAGGGGGAAGTCTGAGAGGGGAAGGAAAGCAGAGAAAGAGTGATTCAGGAATGGTCAGGCAGACAGAGAGAGAGAGAGGGGAAGTCTGAGAGGGGAAGGAAAGCAGAGAAAGAGTGATTCAGGAATGGTCAGGCAGACAGAGAGAGAGAGAGGGGGAAGTCTGAGAGGGGAAGGAAAGCAGAGAAAGAGTGATTCAGGAATGGTCAGGCAGACAGAGAGAGAGAGGGAGAGGGAAGTCTGAGAGGGGAAGGAAAGCAGAGAAAGAGTGATTCAGGAATGGTCAGGCAGGAAAGAGAGAGTCTGAGAGAGGGGAAGAAAGCAGAGAAAGAGTGATTCAGGAATGGTCAGGCAGACAGAGAGAGAGAGAGGGGTCTGAAGTCTGAGAGGGAAAGAAGGAAAGCAGAGAAAGAGTGATTCAGGAATGGTCAGGCAGACAGAGAGAGAGAGAGGGGGAAGTCTGAGAGGGGAAGGAAAGCAGAGAAAGAGTGATTCAGGAATGGTCAGGCAGACAGAGAGAGAGAGAGAGGGGGAGAAGTCTGAGAGGGGAAGGAAAGCAGAGAAAGAGTGATTCAGGAATGGTCAGGCAGACAGAGAGAGAGAGAGGGGGAAGAGAGGGGGAAGGAAAGCAGAGAAAGAGTGATTCAGGAATGGTCAGGCAGACAGAGAGAGAGAGAGAGGGGAAGGAAGAAAGGTGAGAGGGGAAGGAAAGTCAGAGAAAGAGTGATTCAGGAATGGTCAGGCAGACAGAGAGAGAGAGAGGGGTCAGGCAGACAAGTCTGAGAGGGGAAGGAAAGCAGAGAAAGAGTGATTCAGGAATGGTCAGGCAGACAGAGAGAGAGAGAGAGGGAAGTCTGAGAGGGGAAGGAAAGCAGAGAAAGAGTGATTCAGGAATGGTCAGGCAGACAGAGAGAGAGAGAGGGGGTCTGAGAAGTCTGAAAGAGTGGTGAGAGGGGAAGGAAAGCAGAGAAAGAGTGATTCAGGAATGGTCAGGCAGACAGAGAGAGAGAGAGGGGGAAGTCTGAGAGGGGAAGGAAAGCAGAGAAAGAGTGATTCAGGAATGGTCAGGCAGACAGAGAGAGAGAGAGGGAAGTCTGAGAGGGGAAGGAAAGCAGAGAAAGAGTGATTCAGGAATGGTCAGGCAGACAGAGAGAGAGAGAGAGGGAAGTCTGAGAGGGGAAGGAAAGCAGAGAAAGAGTGATTCAGGAATGGTCAGGCAGACAGAGAGAGAGAGAGAGGGGAAGGAGGGTGAAGTCTGAGAGACAGGTGAGAGGAGGAAGGAGGGGGAAGCAGAGAAAGAGTGATTCAGGAATGGTCAGGCAGACAGAGAGAGAGAGAGGGAAGTCTGAGACGGTGAGAGGGGAAGGAAAGCAGAGAAAGAGTGATTCAGGAATGGTCAGGCAGACAGAGAGAGAGAGGGAAGTCTGAGAGGGGAAGGAAAGCAGAGAAAGAGTGATTCAGGAATGGTCAGGCAGACAGAGAGAGAGAGGGAGGGGAAGGAAAGCAGAGAAATAAGTCTGAGAGAGAGGAAGGAAAGCAGAGAAAGAGTGATTCAGGAATGGTCAGGCAGACAGAGAGAGAGAGAGGGGGAAGTCTGAGAGAGAGAGGTGAGAGGGGAAGGAAAGCAGAGAAAGAGTGATTCAGGAATGGTCAGGCAGACAGAGAGAGAGAGAGGGAAGTCTGAGAGGGGAAGGAAAGCAGAGAAAGAGTGATTCAGGAATGGTCAGGCAGACAGAGAGAGAGAGAGAGGGAAGTCTGAGAGGGGAAGGAAAGCAGAGAAAGAGTGATTCAGTAATGGTCAGGCAGACAGAGTCTGAGAGAGGAAAGGGGGTGATTCAAGGTCTGAGAGGAGAGAGAGAGAAGGAAAGCAGAGAAAGAGTGATTCAGGAATGGTCAGGCAGACAGAGAGAGAGAGGGGGTCTGAGAGGGGAAGGAAAGCAGAGAAAGAGTGATTCAGGAATGGTCAGGCAGACAGAGAGAGAGAGAGAAGTCTGAGAAGTCTGAGAGGGGAAGGAAAGCAGAGAAAGAGTGATTCAGGAATGGTCAGGCAGACAGAGAGAGAGAGAGGGGGAGTTAAGAAGAGGGGAAGGAAAGCAGAGAAAGAGTGAGAGGGGAAGGAAAGCAGAGAAAGAGTGATTCAGTAATGGTCAGGCAGACAGAGAGAGAGAGAGGGGGAAGTCTGAGAGGGGAAGGAAAGCAGAGAAAGAGTGATTCAGTAATGGTCAGGCAGACAGAGAGAGAGAGAGGGGGAAGTCTGAGAGGGGAAGGAAAGCAGAGAAAGAGTGATTCAGGAATGGTCAGGCAGACAGAGAGAGAGAGAGGGAAGTCTGAGAGGGGAAGGAAAGCAGAGAAAGAGTGATTCAGTAATGGTCAGGCAGACAGAGAGAGAGAGGGGGAAGTCTGAGAGGGGAAAGGAAAGCAGAGAAAGAGTGATTCAGGAATGGTCAGGCAGACAGAGAGAGAGAGAGGGGGAAGAAGGGTGAGAGGGGAAGGAAAGCAGAGAAAGAGTGATTCAGTAATGGTCAGGCAGACAGAGAGAGAGAGAGAGAGGGAAGTCTGAGAGGGGAGGGGAAAGCAGAGAAAGAGTGATTCAGGAATGGTCAGGCAGACAGAGAGAGAGAGGGAAGGGAAGTCTGAGAGGGGAAGGAAAGCAGAGAAAGAGTGATTCAGGAATGGTCAGGCAGACAGAGAGAGAGAGGGGGGAAGTCTGAGAGGGGAAGGAAAGCAGAGAAAGAGTGATTCAGGAATGGTCAGGCAGACAGAGAGAGAGAGGGGGAAGTCTGAGAGGGGAAGGAAAGCAGAGAAAGAGTGATTCAGGAATGGTCAGGCAGACAGAGAGAGAGAGAGGGAAGTCTGAGAGGGGAAGGAAAGCAGAGAAAGAGTGATTCAGTAATGGTCAGGCAGACAGAGAGAAAGAGAGGAGGGGGGCAGGGGTGGGGAGCAAAGAAAGAAAGATGAAGGGGTGTGAGGACATAACTATGGCCAGGTGCGTATTGTCGCAATGCATTTCTAGTTTATAGTTGCAATCATATTTCTTTCCTTGCTATTGACTGACCCTTGTAGCACCATTTTGCAGGAGATGCTGATCCGGAGGCTTACAAAATGGTGCAGCGCACACTGCAAAAGGGGGTAGGGATGGAGGTGGGGGAGTCTTCGTCATCGTCATCGTCGTCATCGGCAGCAGAGATGACCACTGTGGCTGACCCTTTCCTGGGTCAGGCGGGCAGCAACACTGACCACTCGCGTCAGGAGAGCGCCGACAGCGGCCTAGGTAAGGATGAATATGGTTAGGTTAGGTACATTATAGTCACAGAGGTGTCTCTGTTGAAAATTTTTACTTGTTGCTCCCACCTGAAGATCGCCGACAGTGGCCTAGGTATGGATGAATATGGTTAGGTTAGATACATTATAGTCACAGAGTGGTTTCTGTGAAATTCGGGTTGCTCCCACCTGGCAGAGAACGCCCGACATGTCGGCACAGGTTGGAGTTGACGACCAGCCTAAAATAGATAAAATCTGCGTATGAATAGCCGCTGGGGTCAAAGTTGAGGTAGCGGCTTATAGCCCGGAAAATACATTACCTGGAGTCACAGAGGGCGTCTCTGTGAAATTCGGGGGGGTTTTTGCCAAATGTGCGGCTTATAAACTGTTGCGGCTTCTATGTGAATAAATACCTAATTTGCCAATTTAAAGGGATGCAGGTGTGTTTATAGCAGGTGGGTTTTTACGGCATGCATGTGTGGTTTCAGGGGGCATGGGATCGGGCTACAGTTTATCCAGAACGCCGGACGATTTCCTATCCAACATGGAAGATATGGACATTCAAGAGGAGAGCAGCCGTAAGTAGATAGATTGATTGATTGACTGTTTTTTGGGTTGGTTTCTGTTTTTATTCTGTATTGCACCGTAATTTTCGGACTATAAGGCGATATTTTTTTCTCCAATTTCGACCTATGCGCCTAATAAACGAGGGCGCCCTATTAGTGAACAAAATCGTGAGAAGAGAGGCAACGATTGCTGTACTCAGTACAGTCTACTGTGAGTCACAACATCAAAGGTGATAACAAGTCGCATATATGACGAATACTGACGTTAAAATGCTTCAAAATCCCTATTATCGTCCGAGGTACCGTCCAACAGATGCCATAACCCTTCATTGGATGTAAAAAACATCGTCGTAGAGCTTAAAATGCCATAATTCTACCAGTTTTCGCGAAGAAAAGTCCAAACACCAACCGGAAGTCGCAAAAACGGAAGTTTGATTATTTGAGAAGGGAGCCAACTCTTGTTTATGACAGCAGTAATGGCGGTCGGTAAGCGTTTACAGGATGTGTACAGGCTTCAAACTTCGACTTTCTTTTACGAGGTGTGTATCGCCTTATAAACGAGGGCGTCTTTTACTTTAATTATTTCAGATTTTTCTAGAAGATTGCCCTATTCGCCTTATACACAGCAGCGCCTAATGAGCCGAAAAATACGGTAGTTTTTTTCTTCTGGAAGACAACTTTTGATTGATTGATTGGGCATGCCAGACAAATAATTTCTTTAACCTTTAAAGACAATAAAGCTTTGATTGCTTGCTTGAAAATGATTGATCAATTGATAGATAGATAGATAAGATTGATTGATTGGGCATGCCAGACAAATAATTTCTTTATCTTTTAAAGACAATAAAGCATTAATTGATTGAAAAATGATCAGACTTTTTTTTAAATTATAGACTCTATATAGAAAAACTCTACACCGATTGGTTAACCCCACAACAAACCACTACAAAAGCAAAGTCAGAGGCAAAATTGTGGTCTAAGGGAGCGAAGCGAGCTTAGAAGTGACCAAGGTATGGTGTGCACACAGATTTACTTCCCTTGAAGCAAATGCATCAAATTGACAGCTTTCTATTAATTCCGCACATATATATATGTTCGGAACAACTTGAATGCGTTAACGAACTGACTTTTATTTTATCCGTGAATATGGTACGTTTTGAGCGAAGATGTTAAAACGTTGATGCGCTTAGTTCTTCTCTCTGTGTGTTCAGCCAAAATGGGGTCGTCGGGGGACTTTGTCACCATGGAGATGACCTCTGTAGGGGTCAGCGGTGCTGAGGAACACACCATGGACAGCGAAGACCTCGTGCCCAGCTTACAGGTCAGCTAGGTCATTGTCTATAAATTAACGCACGCGCGTGTGCTTGTGTTTAACATATTTTTGATGTTCACTTGTTTCCATTGATGGTTTATTAATTTATCAGACCTGTTTACTCTACTCTTTTCCAGTAGTATTCTACTCAATTTGGACCTCTACTACTCTTCAAAATTGAAAATAATGCTCTAATTACTCATTTTCAGTGAACATTGTTTGATGGTTTAATGAATAAAACTACACATTTTGCACCCAAAACTACTCATTTCAGCTATCCAGACTACTCAAGACTTTTGTAGGGGGTAAACGGGTCTGATTTATTATAACTTATTTATTATTGTAAGCGCTTAGGGCTTATTTAAGATTAAGCCCTAGAAATGCCCACTTATTATTATTATTATTATGATGGTGGTGATTATGATGGTAATGGAGATGGTGGTGGTGATGATGATTATTATGACGGTGATGATGATAATGAAGATGGTGATGGTTGGCTATGAAGAAGATGATGAGGATGATTGACGATGAAGAGGATATTGAAGATGGTGATGGTTGGCTATGAAGAAGATGATGAGGATGATTGACAATGAAGAGGATATTGAAGATGGTGATGGTTGGCTATGAAGAAGATGATGAGGATGATTGACAATGAAGAGGATATTGAAGATGGTGATGGTTGGCTATGAAGAAGATGATGAGGATGATTGACAATGAAGAGGATATTGAAGATGGTGATGGTTGGCTATGAAGAAGATGATGAGGATGATTGACAATGAAGAGGATATTGAAGATGGTGATGGTTGGCTATGAAGAAGATGATGAGTATGATTGACGATGAAGAGGATATTGAAGATGGTGATGGCGATTGATGATGATTGATAACAATAATGATGAAGATGATGATGATGGTATTGATTGTGGTGGCGATTATATGATGTTGACGATGATGATGATGATGATAGCAGTAATGATAATGATGTTGGTGATGATAATGATGTTGATGGTGATAAAGATGATGGTTATGATGATGAAGACAATGATTGATGAAGATGATTATGATTATGTTGATGGTGATAAAGATGATGGTTATGATGATGAAGACGATGATTAATGAAGATGATTATGATTATGTTGATGGTGATAAAGATGATGGTTATGATGATGAAGACGATGATTGATGAAGATGATTATGATTATGTTGATGGTGATAAAGATGATGGTTATGATGATGAAGGCATTGGCAATGAAGACGATAATGATAACAATGAAAATGCTGATAATGATGATGATACAATGGAACCTCCCTTATAGGACCTCCCATTATAAGACTCCCTCCCACATAAGACCTACTTTTCTGAGACATTGCCCTTCTTTGTAAGTATTAAAATTACCTCCCTTATAAGACCTAATTTTGGATGATTTTTGAAGGTCTTATAAGGGAGGTTCCACTCCCCCCGTGGGGATACCGGGGATCTTTTGTATAAATAGTTCCCCACCTTCTGGAAGTTCTGTGCATGTAGCTTCCTCTAATCTATCACTCTCTTTGACTCTGCCTTTTCCTTTTGCTTGCTGTCATCTACTATCTTTCTGCCTTACCGGTCCATTCTCATGCCTTTTTGTCACAAAACACTTTCAAAATTTTTTCCTCCAGCCGAAGTCGGACATGCTGGGCCTATTTCTTAGTTAGGCGCATGACGGCAGCATGATGCATCTGCGCTCATAATTGACAGGAAATTTCTGAGCGATCGAAGAAGAAGAAGGTTCCACTGTATTGAAGGTGATGACAAAGACGACGATGATTCTGTCTTGCAGGAAGACATCGGCAGTGAGCTGTTGAAAGACGTAGAGACGGTCCTCAACTCGAACAAGGTCGATAACCTGCTCACCTGGTTGTGAAAAAAACAACACCCGGACGTAGCCGACCCCGACAAGGGAGACAACCTACTAGTACTACTGTCGTGGTTGTGAGATGTCCCGGCAAGAGACATAACTTAGTGTCGTGGTCGTGGTGGTTGTGAGATCGAACCCAACAATGGGTCAAGACGAGGGCAGCTTTTTAAGTTTCATTCAGCATCTTGAATTATAAAAAAAACCCACACACACTAAAAAAAAACCAACAACAACCAAACTGCGAAATTCAAGGAGAGAGAGAAAAAGAGAAAGACAAAGAGGGAGAGAAAGATGAGGGGAGGGGGAGAGAGATAGAGAGAGGGGGGGGGGGGGGGAGGGAGAGAGAGAGAGAGGGGGGAAAGAGAGAGAGAGAGAGAGAGAGGGAGGGGGAGAGAGAAAGATGAGGGAGAGAGAGAATTGAGGGGGGAAAAGAGAGAGGGAGAGAGAAAGATGAGGGGGGGGGGGGGGGGGGGGGGGTGGGGGGGGGGGGGGAGAGAGAGAAAGATGAGGGAGAGAGAGAGAATTGCAAAATACTTTGTAACAGTGCTAAAGACAGAGAAAAAGAGAGAGAGAAGGGAGAGAAAGATGAGGGGGGGGGGGGAAGAGAGAGAGGGAGAGAGAAAGATAAGGGAGAGAGCAAAATACTTTGTCGTGCTAAAGACAGAGAAAAAGAGAGAGAGAGGGAGAGAGTCGATGAAATGGGGGGGGGAAGAGAGAGAGGGAGAGAGAGAGATAAGGGAGAGAGCAAAATACTTTGTCAAAGACAGAGAAAAAGAGAGAGAGAGAGAGAGTCAGATGTTAAAGATACAGAGAGAGAATGTGGGAGAAGCACAGAGAGAGAGAGGGGAGAGAGAATCGCTAATGTCATGCTGAAAACAGAAAAAGAGAGAGAGAGAGAGTCACAAAATGGTTTGTAGTGCTAAAGATACAGAGTGAGAAAGTGGGAGAGGCACAGAGAGAGAGGGAGAGAGAGAGAGAGAGAATCGCTAATGTCATGCTGAAAACAGAAAAAGAGAGAGAGATAGTCACAAAATGGTTTGTAGTGCTAAAGATACAGAGTGAGAAAGTGGGAGAGGCACAGAGAGAGAGAGAGAGGAATATAAGAGAGAGAGAGAGAGAGAGAGAGAGAGAGAGAGAGCAAACAGGAGACAGATTAACACAAAATAATTCACAGAGAGAGAGAGAGAGAGACTGTAATAGTAAGAGAGAGAGAGGGAGAAAAATAATTCTTATAAAAAAAGAAAGGAAGAAATGGGGAGAGAGATGATTCGCGCACACTTTTTACACACGCATGCACATTTTATTTTCTATGCAGTTGATCTGCACGGGACTTCCTCTGTTATATTAACATTGTCTATGTTCTACCTGGTGGGGTTTTTAAGAAGAAATGTCAAAGGTTAAAGCTTCCAGCGTTTGAACTTCATCAATTCCTTTTGTTTTATCTTTGAAAATTAAAATTTTAAAATTTAAAAAAAACCTCAGAGCTATTTTTGTACTTTCTTTTTCTTTTTCTTCTTTTTAGTATAGTTTTTTTTAATGTGTGTAATAATGGGGTGGGGGATGGGGGGAAGGAAGAAATGAATTGTGAACTTTGAGAAATACTTCAGGGAAACATGTCATATCATTGATTTTAAAAATTTTAATTGTGACTTTTTATTTGATTTAAAAGAACGCTTGATCGTTGACGGTTAACATGGCTCTTCTTTTTTTTTTTGGGGGGGGGGGTATTTTTTATGTCTCTCTTTTTTTATTTTTACATCCGTTTTTGTGTGTGTGTGTTTTAATAACGATTGTTTTTTGTGTTGTTGAATGGGCTTTTTTCTTACAGTAATCTTTCGGAACAAACATCGCCACCATTACATGTATGCCAAGTTTGTTGTGTTGATTTGAGAGAGAAGGAATGGATATCTCGAGCAAATAGGGATGATTTCTTGTTGCATATTGCAGACCTGCCTACTGCTACGATTTGGAAAATAAAGCTTGGCTACGGAGCTACGGCAACCTTAACATTGCTATGGAGAAAACAAAATGCCGCCGCATTTTGTTGTTGCTTATGCCGTTCCCGGTTTTGTCTGTTTCTAAGAGCAGACGCCGTGTCATGCGCGATAACCTAGTCACTTCCGTTTTTATCAGTGACTGCGCATGCGTTCTTATTACTTTCTCTGAAAAAAATGGCGGACTCCAGCAGCAGTAGCGATTCGGGAGATGTTTCAAACGAAAAAACACGAACCCAAACCAGAAAACAAAAATCATCTGGCACACCATCTTGTTCTAAGAAAAAACATCGGCCTGACGCACAAGTTTTCAAAATAGCTTACACGGAGGAGTGGCCTTGCATCGTCAGAAGTCGACTTGGTGCGAACCATGCTCACTGCAACCTCTGCCATGCAGACTTCGCTGTGAATCATGGCGGTAGAGACGACCGTCAACACGTTCAATCGGCGAAACATAAACAGTACGTTTCGGCTCAGGAAGAGAACAAATTGATTGCCGTCGTTTGTGGATGCTACGAAAAAATTTGCCATGCTACTGAAAATTGATGGCTGGGCTACTGATTGGGAAAATTCCAAGTAGGCAGGTCTGATAGTGCAAGAAAGAGGCGCTTATGAATACATAGATGCTCCTGCTTTCAGGATGTCCTGAAGTTTACGATTTTTTTTGTATTGCCTGGAGCCGGGCGTCGCCGGATTATGAGAATTTGAGAAGATGCATTTTGCTGGTTATAGATGTCATCAAGTTCAACCGGAAGTGAAAGTGCAACGAGTCTGTCAATTACATTGTAAAATGTTGTTTCCCTTCAGCTTCTAGGGGGCATTGCCCCCCGGAACCCCCAGGAGGGGGGGCGCTGTCCCTGCACTCCGCTGGGGCTTGCAGGATTTTTCAGCTTTCCCAGGAGCCCCCATGTGAATATCTTGAGCAAAAAGAGCTAAGAGCTTCTGTTGTTTAAGGTCTGATTTTACCAGAATTGTATTATGCTCTCGACTAATGTCATATGATAAGTGGACGAGTAGACTACCCAGCTTTATGTGTCGTTTTGCATATTTCGTATCTTGAATAACATTGCTTGTTGCTCTAGACGCAGATATCGAGGTCTGTTTGGAAGTGGAATATTTAAGGTGTAAAGAAAATGCAATTTAAGAGGTCTTGATTTCAAGCTTAGTGTTAAACTTGTGTCGTAAAATAAGCCTCTGCAAAACTAGTATGTGTTTTGTGTCCATGCGTACTTTTGGAATTTTCGCTGCCTTACATTTTTTCACCTATTTTGAAATCAGCGTGATTGTTGAATTAGGTACTTTATAGTCATAGAGGTGTCTCTGTGAAATTCGGGTTGCTCCCACCTGGAGAGCGCATCGTAGCCAGAGGCGCGCCACCCATTTATTTAATTAATTTTTTTGCATGCAATTTTTGTGTGAAGTCGGCAAAGTGAAACTGTAATATCGATTGCACAATCCTATGGAGTTGGAAAGACCCAAATCCAGTTTTAATATGTCATTGTATGTGTGCATGAAGAAGAGAGTATGAACTGTGCTGAACTTTTTCTTTCTACGGCTGCCAGTGAAAACCTCCGTCATACGACCCCTCGAATTTACGACCGATTTTTCTGGACATTTTGGAAGTCTTAAAATAGAGGTTTGTCTGTATAGCGCAAATATGAAAAAATTTGCAACGATTGTGATCTGTTGTACAGATCTATACGGATAATTGGGGGGATAATTTCGCAGCGTATGAAATGCATAGAACAGGCATGGTAGTGGGGGCAAAGTGGTTTTCAAGGAAAATGGCTGGGGGTCCAGGGGGCCGAAGAAAATTCAATAAATGAGTGACATTTTCACCTTTTCATGCCATTTCAATGCATTTTTTAATAATTTTGTTTCAAACTGTTTCGCAGATTTTCCGTGATTCGCGGAGGTCTACCATGCTTGATAGAAAGAGGGACATAGAATATGTTTTATATCAAATTTGGATGATTTTGCAATGCAAGAAATATAACAGGCATGGACAATGTATGAAATATAGCACACAAATTGTGGAGGATAAACAAGTTTCAGTGATAACAAAGTTACAGACATAAACATTTTTACAACATACCGTATTTTTCGGATCATTAGGCGCTGCTGTGTATAAGGCGAATAGGGCAATTTTCAAGAAAAATCTGAAAAAAATTAAAGTAAAAAGCGCCCTCGCAAAAGAAGAAGTTTGAAGCCCGTACACGTCCTGTAAATGCTTACCGACCGCCATTACTGCTGTCATAAATGAGAGTTGGCTCCCTTCTCAAATAATCAAACTTCCGTTTTTGCGACTTCCGGTTGTTGTGTTTGGACTTTTCTTCACGAAAACTGGTAGAATTATGGCATTTTAAGCTCTACAATGATGCTTTTTACATCCAATGAAGGGTTATGGCATCTGTTGGACGGTATCTCGGATGATAATAGGGATTTTGAAGAATTTTAACGTGAGAATTCGTCGTAGGCACATAGGTCGTTACCACTTTCGATGTCTGACTCACAGTAGACTGTACTGAACACAGCAATCAGACTGTACTGAACACGGCAATCAGACTGTACTGAACACGGCAATCAGACTGAACTGAACACAGCAATCGTTGCCTCTCTTCCCACGATTTTGTTCACTTATAGGGCGCCCTTGTTTATTAGGCGCACAGGTCGAAATTTGAGAAAAAAATATTGCCTTATAACCTGAAAATTACGGTAATTACCATAAAGGGACTGGACAAATGTCTTCATTTTGGTTTTCGTAATCGAAGAATTGTCTTTTTCCCATTGAAAATATATTGGATCTTTTCTTTCTTTTTTTTGAAAAGGAATCTTTTAAAAAAAAAAAATTTTTATACCACCAAGCAAACAATAGTATTATTAGGTACTTTATAGTCACAGAGGCGTCTCTGTGAAATTTGGGTTGCTCCCACCTGGAGAGCGCGTCGCAGCCAGAGGCGCGCCACCCAATTTTTTTTTATAAAACATTTTGCATGCGCATTTTTTCACCTATTTCGAAATCAGCGTGATTGTTGAATTAGGTATTATTAGGTATTAGGTACTGTATAGTCAAAAGCGCACTTCAATTGAGTTACACCCCTTGTGGGGATACCGGGGGGTCTTTTGTATGAATAGTTCCCCCACCTTCTGGAAGTTCTGTGCTTGTAACTTCCTCTAATCTGCCAATCTATTTTAACCATACATTGCCAACACTTAAAACATGTGCATTGACTCATAATGACCTGGAACTATACCAAAGACTATAGTAAAGCGAAAGTAGGGCGTGACGTCATCCCCTGCGCCGGATATGGGGTGCGAGTTATCCCCCTTACATCCGGGCAGGCGAGGTGCGCGCGCGCACTACAAACATCATTCTTCCTTTTCCAGCCAAGCTCCCTTGACCTGGCTATCCTTAGGCTCCCATCTTTTTGAGTTATCTTTCATTCACGGTGGGTTCGTTCCTTAGATATTGTTAGCATATTATTCTTTTGTTTCTTGGACTTCCTGGTACTGTATAGTCAAAAGCGCACTTCAATTGAGTTACACCCCCTGTGCGGATACCGGGGGGTCTTTTGTATGAATAGTTCCCCCACCTTCTGGAAGTTCTGTGCTTGTAACTTCCTCTAATCTGCCACTCTCTTTGACTCTGCCTTTTCCCTTTGCTTACTGTCATCTACTAATCCATTCTGCTGCCTTTTGTCATGAAGCACTTTCAAAAAGATTTCCTCGAGCCGAAGTCAGACTTGCTGGGCCTAACCATTTCTTAGTTAGGTGCATAACGGCAGCATGACGCATCTGCGCTCATAATTGACAGGAAACTGTCTGAGCGATCGAAGAAGAAGAAGAAGAAGAAGAAGAAGAAAGACTTACCTGAAAAGTGCTAAACCTCTCCACCTTAAACCCCCGAAACCTCCCACTCTTCATGAGTTTCACCACGGCCGCACGAAGAAGCTTCGCAGTGGAGTTGGCATCATCTCTGGAGTTATCCACCCCTTTGAAGAACTGAGTTACAAACGTACTTTGATTGAAATAAGAATTGCATTTTAGGAAGTTTTACGACGGATGAAAATTAAATTCGCTTTTTTGGTGTATCAGTGGATTTCTATATAATTATTGGGTTGTTTTTTAACCACTTTGAATATTATGTCGCATATTGGGATGTTGTAGTATGGTTGTAATCTTGTATATTAACGATGATGATGATGAATGTGTAACCATGTTTATGTTTGGTTGGCCCCTCCGAATTTTGGAATGTGTCGGCTGAATGCAGCGGGCAGACCAGTGAAAACTGAAAACCAGACACATACTGTACATGCATACCTCCCCCATGATGGCCATATGGCCTGGGAACGCAGAAGAAGAAGAAGACGTTGAAGTTTGACTGGTGTATAATCACGTTCATGTTTGTGTATGAGTTATGTATACATTGTTATAATCCTGCTCATGTTAAGGGGCCGCTACTCTGCATCAGATTCGATCCGAATGCAATCCCAATAGGAATTGTTCGGAAATAATTAAGGGGAGTAATTTCATGGTGTGTGGGAGTGATCTTGCCTAATTCAATCGGTCAAACAGGGGAAGTCACTCTACCATCAGCTCTCCTAGCCTATCGACTCGTGTGTTTGAGCAGACACACAGCACTTAGAACACTGTGTGTCATTCTAAAAAAAATTATGTCATTTATATTTTTACGTCACATTTTGCAAGTATTATCAGTTTGTGGCCACTGGCCACCCCCTAATTTTTCTAAAAAAAATTGTTTGCAAGTCGCTGACTCGCATCCTGCGGTTTCAAGCTTCGACGCCATTGTTGCTATGGTATTTGACCGAGTAATGGAGGTAAACAACTCTAATTTTCACAAAGTGCTCTCCCCTAGTTTTTTTTCCGAAAATCGTCTATTGTGACGATGTCTGTGAGTCGTGCATGATTCACGTGAAATACTTCCTGTCTTAAAAATAATTCTACTACTTTCGCTCACTAGACCCCAATACAACAATAAAATGTCTGATACAAAAAATACAGATATACACGTACTGGTCTCCAAAAGTTAAGGGCTGGCTTCTGTTTTCAGTAGCTTGATATATATTTATTGTACACTAAGACAACAATGAAGAAAATGGCAAAACTTAGGCTACTCAATAACTTTCCTTCCTGTTGCACGTGCCTGAACCAGTTTTGCAGACATTGCAGTACAGCAACAGCGTTTTCAGGTACGCTTAAAATGTGGCAAAATCACGAGAATTTCACGAAAGTTTGGTCTCTTTTCGCTGAAGAATCAGGGCTGATGCAGGTTTCTTGCCTATTGCACGTGCAAGGCATGACTGTAGTGAACACTGCTGAGCAAAAGTTAGACACGAATGTGTATTTAAGGGCGGCAACCAGAGCTCTCAATAAGCATGCCTCCAAGACAGAAGAGAGAAGATCGTTCTTCCGGCCCTTAAATTTTGGACACCAGTATATTTCATTAGATTTGCGTACAAGGGAGGGGACTACAAATACAGTGAACATAGCTAGTAAGTAGAATTTCATCCCATTCATGTAGGCAGTAGAATTTAACGAGAATCGTGCCTCACAGATGTCGCAATCGCCTTTTCTCTTCCTTTTGCTTTCTGGCGTCGACTTCTTCAGGGGTCGCGCTAGTGTTTTTGAAAGCGCGGTTTGCTTACGCGACGTCGTCCAAAAAAATGCGTAAGGGAAGCCAAAAATTGCGTCAAAGAACAAAATGATAAATCTAAGCTAAAAACGGTGAAAACAATACCAGCAACAAAAACATGCATTTTTATTCACTAACCAGTCATTTTGAAAGACAGAAGTCTGGCAATTGTGCAACAACGCGCTCATTTCGCACCAAACGCTTCATTTACGTCAATTGACTGGAATCTGGATATCCAGTGGCCAAGCACCATGAAAAAAAGCAAAGGCTGGAAGGGGGTGGGGAGATGGGGTGGGGGGTGGAGTCAGACAATGCGCCTACAGTGATTTTCCTGCCACACTGCACTGTGCCTACGTCACAGCAGTACTGGACGAAATCTGGATAACTAATGAAAGAGAAAGGATGGGATACTTACCTCCTCTGAAAACGCCGTAAAAATGCGTCAGCGATTTTTAAGACGCGTCAAATACGCAAGAAACATGCGTTAGCGTGACCCCTGCTTCTTTCTGCCTTATTGGTCCATTCTCCTGCATTTTTTCTATAAAAACCCTTCCACATTTTTCCTTTTACAATTTATGACATGCCAGGTGTTGGTTTTTTTATATTGTTGACTGGCTTCTAGACGTGAGACCGTACGCACTGTTGTCCATTCTGTAGTGCATATCGTCGCTGTCCGACGCTGACCGTGTATTGACACAATCAGTGATTTTACAGGAGCATCAAAAAACATGTTGTCGCCTGCTACAAAGTCAATCCCCATTTGATATACGCTTGACCCTTCTTTACCGATGAGTAAACTTGTGACACAATAAAAGTTGCATTAACACCCAAAATTTTCGTGATAATTCAGTTACACGGTTAGTCACAAAGCTAGTGCATTGTTCTCACAATGGGAGATACGACAGCTGCCGGCAGTTACACGATTAGCGTGACCAGTTACACGCTTATCGCAAACCCAGCAACAACCCGCCACATACACGATTATTTCCGTGGTATCATGTGACAAATTTGAGCATTTTCATTGGTCGCAGACACAAGATATTTATAGAAGACCTGCGTGAGGTCACTGGAAGGAGTTTCAGTAAAAAATCTATTTTTGTCAAATTTTGTAGATACACGGTTAGCGTCGGACAGCGACGATATTTGCCTTTATGGCCTTTTAAAAAATATATTTTAGCGTAATAGTATGTGTTTGTTATCCTTTTTTTACTGTTTTTTTTTTTAACCTGGATCAGATAAATAGAGCACTCCAGCCATACACACAAACAAAACATACCGTATAAACAAAAGGAGAAATGAAAGAAGATTACAGGTTTTTACTTCAGGTTTAGACATAGGGAAGTGGTAGATCAGATTTTAAACAAAATTATAGACTTTATATAGGAAAACTCTACACCGATTGGTTTCCCACAACAAACCACTACCAAAGCAAAGTCAGAGGCAAAATTGTGGTCTAAGGGAGCGAAGCGCGTTTAGAAGTGACCAAGGTATGGTGTGCACACAGATTTACTTCCCTTGAAGCAAATTGACAGCTATTAATTCCGGACATATATGGCCGAAACATGACGAATGAGTTAATTGTATGTAAATTGTTGAGCAACGCTGTAGCACCATATCCCATAATTCACTGCTGATGTTCCTCCTAGGGGATTTGTAAATATGTTTATTGGCCGATTTGGTTGTGTGCGAGTTTTTGTTTTATTCTTTCGCTGTCTGTCTGTTTGTCTGTCTCTCTGTCTCTGATTCCTTTCTCTCATACTGTCTTTTGTTTCTCTCTTTCCCTCTGTCTGTCTCTCTTTCTGACTCTTGTTTCTGTTTGTCTTTTTTTCTCTCTCTCTCTGTCTTTCCCTCTGTTTGTCCGAGTGTCTGTCTGTCTCTGTTCCTGACTCTTGTCTTTCTTGTATTCTGTCTGTTTTTCTCTCTCTCTCTCTCTTTCCCTCTGTTTGTTCGAGTGTCTGTTCCTGACTCTTGTCTTTCTTACTTTCTGTCTGGGTTTTTTTTCTATCTCTCTCTGTCCGAGTGTCTTGTCTCTCTCTGTTTCTGACTGTGTGTCTCTTGTCTTTCTTGCATTCAGTCTGTGTTTTTCTATCTCTCTGTCTCTCTTTCCGTCTGTCTGTTTGTCAGTGTGTCTGTTCCTGACTCTTGTCTTTCTTGCATTCAGTCTGTGTTTTTCTATCTCTCTGTCTCTCTTTCCGTCTGTCAGTTTGTCAGAGTGTGTCTGTTTCTGATTCTTGTGTCTCGTACTGTCTTGTCTGTTTCTCTCTATCTCTTTCTGGGCTGAGTGTAAAAAAGCAATGCTTATCTCATTACCCTGTATAAATAAAAATGTGTTTCGTTTCTGACTTTGTCTCTCGTCGAGAGCTCTTCATTTTGTCTGTTTCTCTCTCTCTCTTTGTTTCTAATTCTTTTGTCTCTTGTCGAGAGCTCTTCATTTTGTCTGTCTGTTTCTCTTTCTCCCTTCTGTCTGAGTGTCTCGTCTCTCTCCCCCCAGATCTGCCCCCCTAATTTTATGGCTGTGCTAAGTTCTGTAATGTTTTGTTATTTTGTTTATTTTTTTCAATTTATGCATGTGTAGTTGCTTTATTTCCGACGTGCCTTTTCATCTCGATGGGCGAAAATAGTAAGTAGATGGCGCTTTTCATTTCAGTTTGCATATCGTCTGTGAAATTCAGAAACCTCGTATTTCGATTCTTGGGGGTTTTGAGTTAGATCCATAGTCAGCTCCCTAATTTTTCCCGCCACCTTCCACCAAAAGCTCGTATCTCTAACGACTTTCTATCTGGGGTAAATGAGGTTGTGTGAAATGGAAGAAAACCTCGTAAATCCCAAATTCAGATCTAGTTAAGGACAAAAACCTCGTATCTTCATTCTTTTCAAGTATTGAAGAAAATATTTTTTTAACAAAATGCAGGACTAAACTCGCAATGTCTTGAACAACGTATTCATCATTAGTTAATCAATTGTGGTAAGTGTGGTTAATTTATTATAAAAGTTTTTTTATTCATTTTTGTCAAAACTACCAAAATTGAGATGCGAGGTTTTTTAATTTCACCGACGATATATTGTTACTTTGTAGTTGTCATGCGTTTTGGTGTTCTGCTTTGTTTGGCTGTGTGTTTGGTCTGGCTTTGTTGTGTTATTTTATTTTTGAATAGACTGTCCAGGGGGGCGTTTCACAAATCGGCAAAAACGGTCTTAAGAAACACCCTTCGTTTGCCGATAGTTCGCGTGACGTTTTGTTCTTGCCAAACACCAAGCAAGCGGCGAACTGTCCGGAACTAGTAGGGGGTGAATACATTTCTTGTTGTTGATTGGTCCATTAAAGTTTGGTTAAAATAATTTTTTTTTTTTACCAATCGGACGAAGAGCTTGTAATATTCTTCTGCAAATGTTTTCTGAAGTGTTTCTTAGGCCCCTTTTGGCGTAACAGTTATTCACGCGGCGACCGTCGTCTAGAGAAACTCGACCATGGAAGATAGTTTTAAATACTTATGTCAAGCCAGCTTAGTGGTCCGTTTATGTGCGTTACGACGCATATAGTTTGTAGAAGTCATTGAGTTAATGTTTCAAGCTGTGTGTTTGTGTGCGTGTGCGTGCATGCTCGGTTGATAAATGGTGATAGACTCTGATGTAAATTTTGCATGCTTAAACCATGTGGAATGTATAAGACTCTTGATTGTGCGTGTGGTGTGTATTTTGAATGCGCTTTTTATGTGTGTAATGTGTTTGGAACACTTGAAATGTGGTGAAATGTGCTTTGAAAATACATACTTCTGGTGTATAATGCATTTAACTCTGTTTCGTCAGACGGGATGTGTACTTTTTACAAATGTGCTCCTTTTTTTTTTCATGTTGTATGACGCACATATTGAATCCTATCCACTTTATACTGTGCCTATGGTTTACATGTACATGCGTTAAGTGATGTCCAAGTGTATACCATTTAAGCAAAATTGTTACTCATGTACATCAATCGGACAATGTTATGATCAATCGATATTCCTGCCTCTTGTTGAAATAGTGTTTAAAAGTTAAGAAAATTGTACAGATCAAAGAATGTTTTTATTTTTTGGGGTAATAGGTTAGAAAGTGTACCTCAAGTTTTGTGTATAAAGATCAAAGAACTTTTTTAATTTTTTTTTAATAGCTTAGAATGTTTTCAATTTTCTTTCACGTAAACAAGTGAAGTTGCAAAGCGTGTTTTGTATAGCCTTTATGGAGTGTTTTTTGCTCTTTTCAGTAGATTGCAGCGTAAAAAGAAAGTTAAGAAATGTACCGTATATTACGGACTAGAAGGCGATACTTTTCCCCCCCAGACTGAGACCCCTGCGCCTTATAATGTGACTAATAATATATAGTAAGGAAATATAAGAATAAAATCTGAATTTTGTGTAAAATGTGGGGATTTTGATCTTATATTTTCTTACTATATTATCAGTCATGTTATAAGGCGCAGGGGTCTCAGTCTGGGAAAAAAAGTATCCCTATTTTTGCTTTGAAAAATTTAACTGAGAAGCAACATTCTGCCGTTCTCGAAAATGGATAGGGTTAGGATCAGCCTAGGGTTATTGCTGTCATGAAACTGACGGAACCAGACTTTGAAATCGAGTCTGGAACAGGAGGGTGGGATGTCTGAACGATAGTGTTTTGCCCACATTTTTACCCTTCTTCTTCTTCTGTAGTGGTGACCAACTTCTTTATATTTAGGTATTATTATTAGGTATTAGGTATTAGGTACTTTATAGTCACAGAGGCGTCTCTGTGAAATTCGGGTTGCTCCCACCTGGAGAGCGCGTCGCTACCAGAGGCGCGCCACCCAATTTAAAAAAAAAACATTTTGGCATGCGATTTTTGTCACTGATGAGGGGGGGTGGTAAATTTTGACCAAATGACAACTTTTTTGTTGCCACTGGGTTTAACATATGCTAAGTGCATGGGCACACAGGACCTCGGTTTATCGTCTCATCCGAAAGACTCCACGTTCAGACCGTTAAGGCCTAGTGCAGAATGAGAGGAAAAAATCCCCTGTACCCAGGTTCGAACTCGGGTTTACTTGACACGAAGCGAACGCGATACCACTGTGCCACTCTACACCACTGAATATAGAAGTAACTGTACACACTTTAGGGGGTGACCATAGAAAAAGATTCAGAAGAGAGAGAGAGGAAGAGGAAGTGAATAGACATACAAACTATCAGATTGGCTTAGAGTCAATGGGGGAAAAATCAAGTGAAGGGAACAATTTAAAAAAACCAAAAAAACCCACCTAGTTCTGGGCTGAGAAGGGGAAAACTACAGGGAGACTTAGCAAAAAACAATAATATTGGATATATTTTCTATGCACTGTACAGGAAATCTTGTAGTGGTGATGATGTTTTATTACCGTAGCTTGTTTTGTTGATAAGAAATTTGTGCATTTATTTCTTACTATTTCTTACTATGTACCAATTTTTCCTCAGTAATATGAAACTTGTCCAGTCTAAACCCTTTTTTGTTGGTGTGAGATGCATTTGTGCCTTAGAAATTAATTTGCCTTGAAATCAAGAGTTAATGGATAGATTTGCAGGATTGTGAAGTACTTGCAATCTTCTTCATTTTCTCTCTTTTGATTTGTTGAACATTATAAAATACTTGCAAGTTTCTTCTTCTTCTTCTCTTTTTTGATGTGTTGAAAATGCAAACTTGTTACGTTTAAACTGTGATTGGGGGGGGAAAAATCACGAATATCATCATGATTTATACCATATTTAGGTTTTGAAAATAAAGGGTATGACTTTACCACAATTTTATGTCAGATATGCACAAATATTGCGAAGGATAAAATATCTACAGTGTGTTCTTGTTTCAGGGGTCAGTATGAATGCAAAAAAAGGTAAAGGTCAAGATGTGCCACCCCCCCCCCCCCCCCCTGCATTTCTCGGTTAATTGTATTTTTTCGTTTTTGCCTTTCTTACCATACATAAAGCTGTATTTTAGGAACATTTTTAGGTAATAACCTTTTTGGAATACTAACCCTAACCCTAACCCTAGCCCTAAACCTACCCCTACCCCCAACAATGTACTGCAGTACACTGCGATTTGTCACAGTTGTAGTTCGTTGCGTTTTTCCGTCTTATAGGGTGGGGGGTAGGGTTAGGGTTAGGGTTAGGGCTAGGGTTAGGGATAGGGTTAGTATTCCAAAAAGGTTATTAGCTAAAAATGTTCCTAAAATACAGCTTTATGTATGGTAAGAAAGGCAAAAACGGAAAAATACAATTAACCGAGAAATGTGGGGGGGGGGGGGGGGGGGGGGCACATCTTGACCTTTACCCCAAAAAATTATAAACTGTGTAGTTCATTTGAATGTTAGCATTTGTAGTTCGTTTGAATGTTAGTGTCATAGATATTCCAGTGCCAATATCATCGATATGTGAACAAAAATGATATTTTTGCATTTATTGTCATATCCGTGAACTTATCGTTAATATTGCTTGGGTTTCTTAAAAACGGGGAGGGTCCGTTGGGACTAATCCCGCTCGGACTATTTTGATCACACCGCTGACAGTCATGGCGGACATACCACTGGGACTAATCCTGTGTGGACTAAAATGTTATCTGTACCGCTCTGACTACATACATACGTTTAGTGTAAGAAATAATAATAAACAGTAAAGTCATTTCGACGAATTTATTACAAAATAAAAAAATTATTTAAATTCAAATTTTATCGTTTGTGTATGTCGACACTAAATGGACCCTAAACCTATCCCTATTCTTAACCCTAGCCCTAAACCTTTCCCTAAACCTATCCCTAACCTATATGAAAAACAAGGAATACCTGGGTACGCAGAAATGCAATGGATTTCATGACATTTTTGTTTCTTTTTTAATAGCTTTTAGTTTGAGGGGGAGGGGGCTGGGCTATTTTGTTCGAAATTCTTTTTAATGTGGTTCTTTTTACTTAACAAATTCAAAAACCTCGTTTCTCAATTTTGGTAGTTTTGAGAAAAATGAAAAAATATTTTTATTGTGATAGGGTAGATTGCTTCTTTGTCTCCATGGTTTTTATTTCGTTGTGATAGGGTAGACTGCTTTTCCTCCACGATAATGTCTGGTTTCATTGTGATATTTAGGGTAGACTCCGTTTTTCCCTCCATAAGGTCTGTGTACCGTAATTTACGGCCCATAAGGCAACACAGCGCATAAGGCGCACCCCCTGCTTTTTAAAAAACATTCGTAATTTGAACTAAGATAGGGCGCATACACCCAATAAGGCTCAAAGAAACCAAAGAAATTTAAAAAAAGGAAGTAACATCATTACAGGGCCAGTGACGGAAGTGGAAGCCTAACAAACAAGAAGCGCGGAATCGCAATAGTTTGTGGCACGCGGTCTATTTTTACCACTCCAATCATGAGTCACCTCCCCTGGCTTTTCAATAATTTTAATCTGTAAACCAGAATGTTATCTCTGCACCATTTCGTAACTTTTTATATCTTTTGGAAAACATTTAAAACTATGTATCCTACTTATACTCATCGAAAGAAGCACCGCATACTCGTCGTGTCTGTTGTAGTGTCTGTATGACGTATGTTTATTATTTTGTACGCTTTAAAATACATCATTTTAAAGAGCAGCCTCAATTCGAAGTGCAGCCTCGATTTGAAGTGCGACAATTTTGTCGCCTCGATTTGAAGTGCGACAATTTTGGACCGAACGACCGACCGACAGACAGACCGACCGACAAACTGAGTTATAGGTTTGTGGCTTGAGCCACAAACAAAAATACAGTAGAAATCTTCACATCATATGCCATCCGTTTTGTCTTGGGCATGATGAGGGTTGTTTGATCCGATCAGTGCTAGGTCTGTTGCTGTGTCCGATTGTGATCACGGAAGAGATACGATCGTGAAGCCAAAGTGCAATGTGAGTGAACTGCTGTCGGTTTGTTGTGGAAGCTACCAGAGCATGGTGAGTTGTTCATTTCAACTCTCGACCCCCTTTTTTCTGTTTAGAGTATAGAAAGGGCGCATACGCCGGATTGGGCGCAGGGGTCAAAGTTCAGTAAAAAAAAAAAGAAAAAAAGTTGTGCCTAATAGGCTGTAAATTACGGTAATTGTGATAGGGTAGACGTTTACTAGTTTTAGTACGGTAGAGCACCTTTTTTGTTGTCTGTGATGTTTGTGTAATGGTTGTGCGTCTGCACCCGACTGACTTTTATTATTAACTTTTTCGGTAATTCAAATGTACTCCTCTTGTTTAGATTTTCCTGTGAACTTTTCTCCCAGAAACTTACAAAGATTTTCTCTTTTTGTGACACTTGGAGTGAGAGAAATTATGAAGATTTTTTTTTTTCACCCCGTGCCTTTTATTGTCTTCTATGTGTGTGAGTTCTTGAGTGAGACGAAACACTAAAATCCTTCTTAACACATTTGGGTAAAGGGCAAGATGTGCCACCCCCCTATATTTCTCGATTTATTGTATTTTTCCGTTATTGCCTTTCTTACCATACATAAAGCTGTATTTTAGGAACATTTTCACCAAATTATCTTTTTGGAATACTAACCGTAACCCTACCCCCACCCCCCACCCTATAAGACGGAAAAACGCAATGAACCACAACTGTGACAAATCGCGGTGTACTGCAGTACATAGTGGGGGGTAGGGTTAGGTTTAGGGATAGGGTTAGTATTCCAAAAAGGTTATTAGCTAAAAATGTTCCTAAAATACAGCTTTATGTATGGTAAGAAAGGCAAAAACGGAAAAATACAATTAACCGAGAAATGCAGGGGGGGGTGGCACATCTTTACCTTTACCCACATTTGGTCTTTTTTAAGCACTGTAAAATGCGGACTATAAGCCGCTACTTTTTTCCTCAACTTTGGCCCATGCGACATATATTGATGAGGCTTATCTGGATTTTTTTATATTCTATATTTACAACAAATTAAAACAAAGTCGAAATTAAAACCCAGAAGAAACGGTTTAATGATAAAAAAACACCAAAAAACACGGAGCAAAACAATTTATTAAAACATTTATCAGTAAAATTCCCCATGGGGATACCGGGGGGGGGGGGGGGGTCTTTTTTGTAAAAAAAGTTCCCCCACCTTCTGGAAGTTCAGTTCTGTGCTTGTAACGTCCTCTAATCTGTCAGTCTCTTTGACTCTACCTTTTCCCTTTGCTTACTGTCATCTACTATCTTTCTGCCTTACTGGTCCATTCTCCTGCCTGTTTTCACTAAACACTTTCAAAAAGATTTCCTCCAGCCGAAGTCAGTCTTGTGGGGCCTATTTCTTAGTTAGGTGCATAACAGCAGCATGACGCATCTGCGCTCATAATGGACAGGAAACTGTCTGAGCGATCGAAGAAGAAGAAGAAGATCAGTAAAATTGAATTTGTTTCCAGCTCTTGTTTGTTTTGAACTCTCAAAATTGGTTTTGACAATTAATTGATTCAAATCCCATATTTAAAGTGTTTATGAGTATCGCATACTCATGTTGTAATAGGAGAATGTGCACATTGTGTTCATCATCCATAATAAGGCAGGCAAAGTCTACTGCTTTTTTGCTTTAACTTTTGACATCTTTCTCTGCGGCTTATAAACGGATGCGGCTTATATGAGAATAAATACCTCTGTCAATTTAAGGGATGAGGCTTATATACAGGTGCGTCTTATAGTCCAGTTTTGGTAAAGGTAAAGATGTGCCCCCCCCCCCCCCCCCCCCTGCATTTCTCGGTTAATTCTTTCTTACCATACATAAAGCTGTATTTTAGGAACATTTTCAGCTAATAACCTTTTTGGAATACTAACCCTAACCCTAAACCTAACCCTACCCCCCACTATGTACTGCAGTACACCGCATTTGTCACAGTTGTGGTTCGTTGCGTTTTTCCGTCTTATAGGGTGGGGGGTAGGGTTAGGCTTAGGGATAGGGTTAGTATTCAAAAAGTGCTAAAAATGTTCCTAAAATACAGTTTATGTATGGTAAGAAAGGCAATAACGGAAAAATAGAATTAACCGAGATTAGGGGGGGGGGGGCACATCTTGACCTTTGTGTCAGTTTTTATTAAACCCCCTTGACTGCCAGAGAAAAATAAAGAAAAAATCATTGCTCAAATCATGCCATGAAAAAGACAACTGATAGAGCCAATCTAGCAAAATGGTCTGGGGATATAACTCTCTTGATTGTGTTGGAGCAAAAGCCAGCATATCAGAGTTATTCCTCTTCATCTGATGACATAATCAGTGATGTCATCAAGTCAGTACGTGATAGAGTTGAGAACCGGTTCAAATTTTCGAACCGGTTTTTCCTATCCGAACCGGTCTTTTCGAACCGGTTTTTTAACCAGTACTCGCATCAGTAGTTTCACCTATGCAAACATTTATTTGTCAGAATATTCACACACGCGCGCGCACACATACACACACACTCAACTAAAAACTTAGCTCAACTCCAACAAACATTTTAATGACGGGGCCATCTGCCCGTGTCAAAGGAAGGTGAGGGTAGGGGTGTAGTTGAAAAATATAATAATCATAGGGAAAATAATTAAACCAAAGCAAAAACAAAACGCCATATGACGGTTGGAGTGTGAAGGATGGTGGCACATTCACAACGCAATGAACCAGCTTTGAGAATAATCAGATATGTAGCGGGAGGATAAGGAATACAAAAGTATAATAATCTTAATTATGTACCTGAACAGATAAACAAAATCTTTCACAATTAAGGAAAAAATATCACACACGAGCGCGCGCGCGCACACACAAACCTCCTTGCACCATGGTACACCGCCACACAAAATTTGAAGCGATTCTGTTCATTAGTTCACAAAATAAAGCTGGGGGAAAATTACATAGCCCAAAGAAGGAAATTTCGGTCAGCACGGTGTTGATTAACGAAAGGAAGCTTCCTTTTCAAGCTGTCTACCCCTCTGCCAATTTTAGTCAAAATCCAAACAGTAGTTTTTAAGATAATCGATACACAGACAGACACACAAGCCCATCGCAATACCTCGGCCTCTGGCCGGGTAATAATAAACTTAAAAAGACATTGTTTAATTGTTGTTCCATTCACAGTTCTCTTGGTGATAGTCATGTTTGTTGTTCCACTACCCCGATTGATCGCATTGCCACATTGCAAGCACAAAGCAATACTTTCTACAATCACTCCATCACTCTTTCGATTTTTTTCCAGGAGAAAATGCCTCCAAATGTTCGTTACTGTAGTGTAGGCCTAATCATTGGCCATACTTGCTCCTTACAACACCAGACAACTAGAAACAGCTACTCTTGGTTTACAAACACCCAATCTGCGCTGAGATTCAGTGTTGTTCTTCAATAAGAATGTGTTATTCTAAGAGAAACTTACTTTCAGTTTGCAGTTAAAAAAACGGTTCACGGCAACTCGAACCGGTTTTTCGAACCGTGGAATTTCAAGACCGGTTTTTCGGTTCAAACCGGTTTTTTCCCCCACCTCTAGTACGTGATACGTTGGTGACAGTCAAGGGGTTAATTACCGTGTATTTTTCGGATTATAAGGCGATACTTTTTTCCCCAGAGTGAGACCTTTGCATCTTATAATAAATAGGAATACTAAAATACTAAAAAAGAGTGTGGTGGCGGTGCCATAGCCGATAAGGTTTAACCGAGGCGTGGTCACCGCTACAGCTATCTGTATTAATTAAAAAAATTGGGACTTTACTGGTTTCGTAATGCCTCCGGGCATTGCCTCCAGTATTGTTCCCACCATATTTGTATTTACAAATGTCCCATATGTGTCTGATTCAGACCAAGAGGACGTAAAACTCCATTTTCGCCTCGCCTAAAAAAGAGTGTAATAACAGGATCGGAATTTTTGGTAAAATTAGGGATGTGCGCCGTATAGTCAGAAAAATACGGTATATAGGTATTAAATATATGAAAAATACACCCCAAAATATCAACTTATTGCACTAAGTGACTAACAAATGCAGTAATGTTTGTTTTCTACTCGCGTACATACCTCTAAACAATTTTGTATTTGTAAACACCACACCCAAACATACGGAAAATATTACTATTTCTTTTGAATTAAGTGCTGGTTTGCTTTTATTGTGGACTTTCAATCTGGTGCAAAGAGGACAACCTTTCTCTTGGAGAAGATCTTAGCAGGTTACTATGGAAGACTAGATATACTACTTGTGGCGGTGCCATAGCCGATTCGGTTTAACCGAGGCGTGGTCACCGCTACAGCTATCTGTATTAATATATAAAAAAATCGGGACTTTACTGGTTTCGTACTGCCTCCGGGCATTGCCTCCAGTATTGTTCCAACCATATTTGTATTTACAAATGTCCCATATGTGTCTGATTCAGACCAAGAGGACGTAAAACTCCATTTTCTCTCTCTCTCTCTCTCTCTTGGAGAAGATCTAGCTCAGTTTGAATGTTCACTGTGGACATTTTTGCAGGCCGATATGCAGACTGAAGAGTCTTTCTCAAAGACGAAACAGCTGTCTTTGCATAGGCATTGTCTATCTCCCCCATTGGGAGAAAAAGTAAATCAGCACATTATTTTATTTTTTCAGAACACAGAACAAATAGTAAAGTTAAAATTAAAGTTATTGAGTTTCTCCTAGGTTCACAAACTTATACATTGGACCCAAACAAAGTTTTATTAATATATATATATAAGAGGAAAGTTTAATGGTGTGGTTGTTTTTTCTTCTTCAATTCTTGTACGTTTGTATGAATCTTATATATATATCAAAATGGTTCAACTTGATTTTGTTTAAGTTGATTCTGTTTAGTAACGTAACTATTGATCATTGCTTTGCAACTTTTATTGACCACATAATGCAAATTTTAGATTTCTGTAGTCATGCCTCATCATAATCATTAGTCATGTGTCCACATTATGCAAATTTTAGACTTTTTTTTTGGCCATGCATCATCGTAATTAACCATGTGATCACATTATGCAAATGTTTAGATTGTTGCGTAGTCATGCCTCATCGTAATCATTAGTCATGTGTCCACATTATGTAAATTTTATACTTTTTTTTGTTAGTCATACATCATCGTAATCATAAATCATGTGACCACATTATGCAAATTTTAGATTTTTTGGTAGCCATATATCATCGTAATCATGTGACCACATTATGCAAATGTTATTTTTAGACTTTTTTTTGTAGCCATGCATTGATCGTAATCATTAAATCATCTGTACTGCCCAGTTAAAGGGAGTAACGTGATAAAATATAAAAAAAGCTAAATAAAACTTTACATGACATTGTGCGTTTTGTGTCTCTTTCTTATTATCCAGCTTACATGTGAGTGAGTGGGTGTCATTTACATGAAGATGAGTGATCTCTGCCTAGTTATTCCAAAAAAAAAGTGTCCTTTAAAGACCCACCAGATCACGTGTCAAAATCACGGGTTTCACGTGCTTTCCCTCTTATAGCTGGTAAGAAATCTTGTTTTGACCAGGTTTGACTCCCATACAAAATGCCCCCAAATTCAAAGCGAAACATTTTAAAGAGCAGCCTCAATTTGAAGTTGGGGACATTTTATGTGGGTCACAGCTACCCAGAAAAAACCAAGGGACTTAATCGTGGTGCGTCAGTGTGTCTTTAATTTTTACACCCCCCCAAAAAAAAAGAAAAGCACTACAGTATTTTAAAAAACAACCACCCTCTCTCCCACTCTATCTCGTGTGTGTGTGTGTTGATGTGTATGTTTGTGTGTGCATCTGTGTGTGTGTGTGTGTGTGTGTGTGATGTGCGTGTTTGTGTGTGCATCTGTGTATGTGTGTGTGTGCATCTGTGTGTGTGTGTGTGTGTGTGTGTGTGTGTCGATGTGCATGTTTGTGTGTGCATCTGTGTATGTGTGTGTGTGTGCATCTGTGTGTGTGTGTGTGCATCTGTGTGTGTGCATGTGTGTGTGTGTGTGTGTGTCCATAAACAAGCTAAGTACTCGATGTATACAAAGGATTTATTCATTTAACAATTACATGACAGAAATAATTTGTCATGTAACATGCACATAATTGCAGTATTTTATTAAAAAAAAACCCACACACAACATACAAACAAAAACCGTCAGGACTTCTGAAAAAGACATGGTTTCTCATCTCAGCAAGTGCATGGGAAAATCCTATCACTGAAATCGGGTTAACCCTTTCGCCGCCAGCCATGTTTTAGCCAAAATTTTCAATTAAACTTACATGGATCAGAGAAAAGATTTCATCAGCAATATTGGGGATTCCTCTGTGACATGTTTATAAAGCCTATCTTTACCTCAACCCTTTCGCCGCCAACCATTTTTCAGTCCAAAATGTATGTCAAACTTACCTGGGTATAGAAAAGTTGGTGTCTGCAATACTGTGATTTGCCCTATGGCATGCATCAAATAAGGCCTCGTCTTGTCTCCTAAAGTTAACAACATACCGTCATTGGATAACAGATACTAATTTCATGCCTTTCAGTAACATGGGTGTTAAATCAGTATGGTGCAAAAATGCGACATTGGCGGTGAAAGGGTTAAAATCAAGAACACAAGATCGTTGGATAACGCCCAGATTTCAAGGCTTTTTATGAAATGGGTATAAATCATTATGGTGAAAAAATGCGACATTGGCAGTAAAAGGGTTAAACTAAGTCAATGAAGTCTACATTCTTCTAGCTCTACTCATTTTTTAATTATATTATTTTTAGCAAGATGATGTTCTTTAACTTAACTGAAAATGACTTTCTTTGCACAAGAAATTCAAATACATTATGTTTGCACAATTGCAGTGATGCACATTTTGTTTTACCCCTAATAGGACAATTGTCCCGACTCGAGAACATCAAAGGGACAATTGTCCTGAACAAGCAATTTCAACAGGACACTTTAATACTCAGCCCAGCATCGTGAAGTGAAGTTTTGTAATAAATCAACCCAACAAATATTCGTTATAAATCTGAGGCTGATGGGGGGGGGGGGGGGGGAGGGGGGAACTCTCTTAAAAATAAGAGAAAGGTGTTGGATTCCCACCTGGGAACGACAATCCCCTTGGTTTCAAAAAAAAAAGGACAAATGTCCGCTTCAACTGTGACACAATAGGACAATTGTCCTAACAGAGGCCAAGGCAATAAGACAATTGCAAATTTGATAGGTCAACGTCGTGAAAATCGTAAAAAATGTGCAAACTGTTTGGTCAAATCGGGGTCGAGGTTCACAAGATGTCGCTCACCGCGCGAATTACGTTTGTGCCGAAATGGGTCTTAGACGGAGCACACAGGCATGGGAACTGGAAAAGTAAACAACAGCTGAATAGCGGGGGCGGGGCCTCAGAAGGCCCCTAGTAGGAGTCCAGGGGATAATGCTGAAGCTTTTTTGGTGATGGAAGCCCTAAAACTGCATTAGAGTGGCTAACTTTGGTTACGTTTTTTGTTTTTTCGGCACAGACTTTTTTTCGGTGGAAGATCATTGTCATTTCGGCGGAAATTTGCTGTTTGGTGGACAATTCCTATCCCTGGAGCACACTAGAAAGGTGGCAGAGTGGTTAAGACGTTCGCCTGCCAAATGTAATGCGTGACTGCAACGTGAGTGACCCGGGTTCGAATCCCGGCCTCCTCGCCCTTTCTTTCTAGTTTTGACAGGAAAATCGAACTGAACGTCGAGTCCTTCGGATGGGGACTTAAACTAAAGCTAGTCTGACCCGTGCGCTTTACGCACGTAAAAATCCCACTGCAGTTGAAAGTCGGTAAGAGCAGGGACAAGTCCCGCTGCCTGGTATGGCCAAATTGATAGCTAGGTTTCCCAAGTCTAGGTTTCCCCCTGCCCCTCCCACCCCCGCCAATTTTATTATTTTTAAATTGGGTAGGCGCTGCACTTGCGGCGACACTCTCCAGGGGAGAGCAGCGCGAATTTCACAGAGATAAGTCTCTGTGACTTGAATATATTCCAAATACACAAAAATATGAGCGTTCGCTTTTGTGAAACAGGCCCCAGACTCTACCCCCTCCTCTCACCACCCCACCCCCTCCCCTCTCACACACTCCTTTTAGTCCCCTCTCTAGGGAGAAAGCACACACACACACAAAATTAGAAAACAGAAATGGGAAAACTTCGAAATAGCATTGAAATGACCATAGATCCAAGAGTATGTGATACTGTTCTTCTTCTACTTTCCGAGGCCATATGGCCATAACGGGTAAAATATGCATGTGTCCGTTTTTTTAGTTTTCTGGTCTCCTAGCTGCATTCAGCCGACACATTCCCATTTTTCTTTAAGGCAGGAGAATAAGGCAGAAAAATAGTTGATGACTGTTTGAAAGGGAAAAGGCAGAGTTAAAGAATGATAGATAAGGCCCCCCCCAAAAAATATTGGTTTCCTGTTTCTCTACCTACCCTAGTTTTTGGCTGCTGACCCTAAACGTTTTTTTGATGAATGGGAAAAAAAGAAAAAGAAAAAAAGTAAGCGAGCAAACAGAAACATAAAACATTATAAGTACAACAGTATACTGTTTTGTTTTATTAAAATATATAAATATATTCACACACATGGACCGAACACAATATTAAACAAGCGCGGATTCGCAATCGTTTGTGGCGTGCGACAATTGAAAACGAAACATCATTTTAAAGAGCAGCCTCAATTTGAAGTGCAGCCTCGATTTGAAGTGCGACAATTTTGGACCTACTGACAGACCGACAAAGTGAGTTATAGGTTTGTGGCTTGTGCCACAAACAAAAAAAGCGCGGAATCACAATAGTTTGTTGCACGCGGTCTATTTTTACCACTCCAATCATGAGTCGCTTCCCCTGGCTTTTCAATAATTTTAATCTGTAAACCAGAATGTTATATCTCTGCACCATTTCGTAACTTTTTATATCTTTTGGAAAACATTTAAAACTATGTATCCTACTTATACTCATCGAAAGAAGCACCGCATACTCGTCGTGTCTGTTGTAGTGTCTGTATTACGTATGTTTATTATTTTGCACGCTTTAAAATACATCATTTTAAAGAGCAGCCTCGATTTGAAGTGCGACAATTTTGTCAATATGTGCGACAATTTTGGACCGACCGACCAAGTGAGTTATAAGCCACACAAAAAAAAGAGAAAATAAAGCCTACTACCTACCTACCCTATTTTTCAAACTGATGAAACCCCAAACAGACATCATTTTGGGGGGGGGGGCCTATTATTATTAAAGAGGAAGTTGCTAGCACAGAACTTCCAGAAGGTGGGGGAAACTTTCTACGAAAGGACCCCCACCCCCCCCGGTATCCCCACAGGGGAAAAAATGACCATTTTACCCAAGAGCGTATGCAATGAATGAGAATTGTGATCCAGCACCATGAAAGGGACATTAATTCACTGGGCTAGTTGCTTACAACAGGCTTGGAAAGTCAAAAATATCATTTTTATCAAGTTTGAGTTATGAGTATTTTTGTGTTCTCTAACATCATATCTTTCATATTTATAAAGGACAACCTTTAATATGGTCTCTAAATAGTCTTACAAGTGTTTTAAAACGAGTAGGTCAATGCATTTTCAACAGCTAGGCTAGACTTAAGACTGCTTTTTCTCAAAATGGCTGATGCTCACCCTACCAATCTTAATTTAAATGCTCATAACTCTGGAACGGAAAAAGATACAAGAATGGTTCTTCTATCATTAGAAAGAGAATGGTCTGAAGTTTCCAACTATATAATTGTTTTATTCACCGTGTTTATTGTTTATTTCACCTTCATGTGCTTGTGTGAGTGTAGCGTTTTGATGTTTTTAGTTCAATTAATCAACTATATAATTGTCTCAGAATGGTCATTTTGACACTTAATGTCCCTTTCATGGTGCTGAGTCACACATACGAAAACAAAAACTAAACAAAAATACACAGAACTGCAAAATAGAAGCGGTGAGAATTCGGTCAGTTGCAAAAAAACACAAAAAAACAAGCACTCAGAAGACAAAGAGTAAATTCATCACTGCAAAAACACAACACTACAACAGCACAGGGGCTGACACTGCATACGATTTGATCCCAATGCGATCCGATTGTGACAATGTCTGTGAGTCGTGATTCGCATGAAATACTTCCAAAATAATTCTATTTTCGCTCACTATACTCAAGTAGACCCCAATACACGAATCAAGTAAAATGTCTGATACAATATTCCATCAGATTCATGACTACAATTACAAATATAGTACAGTGGAACCTCTCTTATAAGACCTTAAAAAATCATCCAGGTCTTATAAAGGGAGGTAATTTTAATACTTACAAAGAAGGGCAATGTCTCGGACAAGTAGGTCTTATATGGGAGGGAGTCTTATATAAGTTATAATGGGAGGTCTTATAGGGGAGGTTCCACTGTAGTGAACAAAACTAGTAGGATTTCAACAGATTTATTTAGACAGTAGAATTTCACGTCAACCATGCCTCGCAATCGGATAGCGGTCAATCAAATCGTATGCAGTGTAGCGACCCTTATAACAGTACTGTAGTCACGATGACGACAACAACAACGGATAAACGGTCAGGTCGGGGGTCTGATCGGCAATCACCACGCTCCACTCTTCACCCTGCAGCAACGGCGCCAGCCAGTTCACTTTGAGCGGGTGCCGAATCACCCTCACCCGACACGCCTCCGTCGCGCTTTCGTTACGCCCATCTTCCGCACAACCGTCAGAACCGTTGGTCTCCACTTCTTTCAGCTCGGCTTTGCTGAGATCCCACACGACGATTCGAGCATCGTTGCCTGCAGAAACCAGAACGTTCTCCGAGGCAAAATGCACCTGGGAAACACCCTGGGTGTGAGCGTGGAGGCAGAACTTCTCCTGCAGGTGTTTGGCGGAGGAGTCAAAAACGGCGATCAGTCCGTTTTCTAAAGCGCACGCCGTCACGGATCCGTCCTTGTTCGAGGCGAGGTGGTGGACGAACGGTGGGTTGATCATGTAGGCGGACTCGTCCGTCGCCGTGCTGTGCAGCTCTTGCATGTTGAACTGGTTCAGGCATTTCGGTTTGGAGAAATCCCAGTGAACCAGCCGACAGTCCAGCCCGCCGCTCAGCAACTCCCAGGGGCGTTTGACCCTGAAGATCACCGTGGAGCAGATGTTGGTGTGTTTGAAGCGCAGCGTTTTGAACACTTTGCGGTCGGACAGTCCAAACACTTTGATCTCCCCAGCGTCGTCCCCTGCCGCTAGAAACTGTTCTTTCTCGTCTAAAACCACTTGGTTGACTTCGTCCAGGTTGCTCTGGAAGGTGAACAGGGGGTTTTCCGGCTGGGAGGCATCGAAGAGGAGAACGTGAGCGTCGAAGGAGGCGTAGAGAGTGTCGGGTTTCAGCTTGGAGAACAGGACGGAGGTGCAGTCTGTGCCGGGGCGGGAGAAGGTGTGGACAAGTTGGGCGGTGTCCGGCGACCACAGGCAGAGTTCTCCGTCTTCGCTGCCGCTGGCCACCATGCCGGTGATGGGGCTCACTGCCACACACAGCACGGGGCTCTTGTGGCCCCCTGTGAAGGCACGCTGCGGAGCTGCTGCCATGGATGTCTGTGAACACAGCAAGTCAGAGCAAACTTACAACTTGTACAAGTAGCAGTTACACCAGAGTAATGGAGTGATTGTGGCCACGTACAGCAAAGAAGAAGAAGAAGAGTGTAGTGACATAAGAAGTCAAGTTTGAATTTTCTTGTAACGTTTTGTAGACGTGTGTGTGTGTGTATTTGTGTAAGCTTACAACTACAACTACAAGTGTGTATCTTGGGAGGGGGTGTATGTGTGTGTGTGTGTGTGTGTGTGTGAGAGAGAGAGAGAGAGAGAGAGAGAGAGAGAGAGAGAGAGAGAGAGAGAGAGAAACTAGTGGGTCAGTCAGTCAGTGTGCTTCACTGCTTGCAAGCTGCATCACAACCAGTGATGCACAATCACAATTCCGCAGTGAATTCACATGTGCTACTGCTTGGGCATCCATCCATTACTCTTTCCTTTCATCATTGAAAAGCTGCATAGAAGTAGAACATACCTTACTTCAAACTCGGGGAAAGGACAATTGCAAATATCAGAAACCTGGCTGAATTAACGACAGTAAAGATAAGAAACGAGCTTAGTTACTAATCCAACTAGGCCTAAAAATCCCCCATTTCATCCGTTTTGCTTTAAGTCCAAACAAAGTGAGTTGTCTCCCGTGAACTAAGCAGACGAGAGTTTAGCGAGAAGTGTCCGTGCACTCTGCAAAATGGCCACAGGATACAGTGGAGTCAAAAAACAAAGGCTCAACAACTCCGCACCGCAGCCTTACTGTAACGGCCATGGATCATCCTCGTCGTATTCCAATAATTATCACAAGCCGCACTCTTCGGCTCACACCGTGATAACCACGGATATGTGCGTTTTCTGCTTTGACGTGCTCCACGGGTATTTGTATGGTTACGAATGCAAGGCCGCGCCTCGCTTCACGAACGAGTCTTAGTGAGTCGGAGCTTTGTTTACTCACGTTACTGTTTCCGTAGACGAAAATAACTGTCGAGTTCATAATGTAGAAACGTTAGACCCTTTAGCTATGAACGCATTTGTCCCATTATGGTTGATAAAATATGAGTCAAAGTCCCTTGAAATCAGAAACTGAAAAGGCAAGTTGAGCATTCCTGATTCCCCCACTTCCCTCCCCCCATATTTCATTTCTCACACTTAAAATTAATCCCTAATTTGCATAGATAAATTTGTACTCTCAGTTCTATTAGAACATTTCAAGTGGAATAAGGCCAGCTCATTTCTCAACCTGTGTGTGTGTGTGTGTGTGAGAGGGAGAGAGAGAGACTCGTAGAGGGACTGTGTGTGACTGAGAGTGTGTATGAAATTTTTCCACAGTCCAGTCTAAACTACTGAAGCAATCCTAATGAAAGCGGCCTAATTGTAGGTCTAATTTTTGGGGTGTGCTCTCCCCAAAGTTCTTCTGCTGGTCACTTGGTGTAAATATTTGTTCCTGTTTGACGTGGCATCATGTTGGGGATCCACAGGGAGAACCAACTGTCTCAGTGTCTGGGTCATTGTACTTGTAGATGAGGTTTTTCTCTCTCTTCTCTCCCCCTCCCCCCCCCCCCCCCCCCCCCCCCCCCCCCCCCTGCTCTCTGACTTTGAACCTTGACCAAAATAGTACCATAAAAATGAAATTGTTGATTGTGGGTACTTAACCGGAAGAAGAAGAAGATAACCAGAATTGCTTTTCTGACATCGTACCCGATGCAGATCTATCTTTGCATACCCGATGCGACGGATGCAGATTTATATTTTATTAATAATTCCTGTGTTTTCTGTGTGTGTGTAGCCTATGGGGCTATATACTTTGGAATTACATCTCAGAAACTTCTATTATGCATGAACCTCGAAGGTGCTGAAGCTCCCTGACTAAAAACACTACTACCCCACCATTTTTATTCCTGTGTGCGGCTGGGTGTTCTCGGACTAGCCAGGGGTGGTCGGTCGTGCACGTCCTCTTATCTGTCTCTCTAGGTTTATTTTTGTTTTCGTTTTTCCTGCTCTGCATAATTCTTTGAACCCCAGTACAGGTCAGTAATTGCCGGTTACGGCAGGTGGACATTATTGGCAGAAGAAGAAGAAGAACCAAAGCAATTTGTGGTTCCTATGTTTTTGTATCTTTATCGGTTTATGATAGTCTCTTGCACTTTCAGCCCCCTCTTTGTGACATGGAGGGCGGGGGGACGCGACAGAGATCGCGACAGAGACCGACGTCTGCAGCTGAGAGGCTGCATCGGTACCTTCTCCCCCATCCAGCTCCATAAAGGACTTAGGGAATACGCTGTCACCAGGTGAGAGAGAGACAGAGACAGACACTGAGACAGAAAGAGGGAGAGAGAGCGAACGAATGAACGAACAAATGTTTTTTATTGAGGGAAAGCGGAATAAGCACAATAACCGTCTTTTTTTCATCCGGCCCTCCGAACAAAAGAACAAAAAAAAAAAAAAATATAAAAGAGAGAGAGAGACAGACAGACTGACATAGAGACAGAGAGACAGACAGCTAAGACTGAGGGTCTGTATAACAATATTCGCCCCTTCTCCCCCATCCAGCTCCATAAAGGGCTCGGGGAATATGCTTTCACCAGATGTGTGGTGGGTTGCATGATGAGTGAGCAAGATAGCGCTGCTCGGAGAGCAGATAAATGATTGGGTGTGGTGTGAGAGTTACAAAATTTTACATACTTGTTTAAATGTAAATTTATGTTTCATGTTTTTAATTAACATTTTTATTTTGGATGTATTTCATCATCTTCCCAGTGGAAGACAAGTTTTCATGTGCGTCGTACAATGCCAATGGACAATAACGAAACTTATGACTTATCTATTTGTCCCTTCTCCCCCATCCAGTTCCATAAAGGGCTCGGGGAATATGCTGTCACTGGGTGTGCGAGAGAGAGAGAGAGAGAAAGAGAGAGAGAGAGAGAGAGACGGACTGACAGACAGACAGCTGAGACTGAGGGGCTGTATTCACCCCTTCTCCCTCATCCAGCTCCATAAAGGACTCGGGGAATATGCTGTCACCAGGTGAGAGAGAGAGAGAGAGAGAGAGAGAGAGAGAGAGAGAGAGAGAGAGACGAACTGACAGACAGACAGACAGCTGAGACTGAGGGGCTGTATTCACCCCTTCTCCCTCATCCAGCTCCATAAAGGACTCGGGGAATATGCTGTCACTAGGTGAGAGAGAGAGAGAGAGAGAGAGAGAGAGAGAGACGGACTGACAGACAGACAGACAGCTGAGACTGAGGGGCTGTATTCACCCCTTCTCCCCCATCCAGCTCCATAAAGGACTCGGGGAATATGCTGTCACCAGGTCAGAGAGAGAGAGAGAGAGAGAGAGAAAGAGAGAGAGAGAGAGAGACGGACTGACAGACAGACAGACAGCTGAGACTGAGGGGCTGTATTCACCCCTTCTCCCCCATCCAGCTCCATAAAGGACTCGGGGAATATGCTGTCACCAGGTGAGAGAGAGAGAGAGAGAGAGACGGACTGACAGACAGACAGACAGCTGAGACTGAGGGGCTGTATTCACCCCTTCTCCCTCATCCAGCTCCATAAAGGACTCGGGGAATATGCTGTCACCGGGTGTGCGAGAGAGAAAGAGAGAGAGAGAGAGAGAGACAGACGGACAGACAGACAGACAGACAGACAGCTGAGACTGAGGGGCTGTATTCACCCCTTCTCCCCCATCCAGTTCCATAAAGGGCTCGGGGAATATGCTGTCACCGGGTGTGCGAGAGAGAAAGAGAGAGAGAGAGAGAGAGAGAGACGGACTGACAGACAGACAGACAGCTCAGACTGAGGGGCTGTATTCACCCCTTCTCCCTCATTCAGCTCCATAAAGGACTCGGGGAATATGCTGTCACCAGGTGAGAGAGAGAGAGAGACAGACAGGAAGAGGGAGAAAGAGAGAGACTGATGGAGAGGAGACAGACAGCTAAGACCAAGGGGCTGTATTCACACCTTCTCCCCAATCCAGCTCCATAAAGCGAATATGCTGAACATTATAAGGTGAGAGAGACAGACAGACAGCTGAGACTGAGAGGCTACATGTATCCAAACATTTCCCCCCCTCCACCACTTCCCTCTCTCAATAAGACAGTAGATGACAGAAAGCAAAGGGAAAAGGCAGAGTCAAAGAGAGTGACAGATTAGAGGAAGTGACAAGCACATAACTTCCAGAAGGTGGGGGAACTATTTCAGTATTTGTACAAAAGACCCCCTGGTATTATAAGTTATTATTATTATTATTCCCACGGGAAGAGACTTGTGGAGGGGTGGGGTCGTCCAGCTCCCCTTATGAAGGCACGAGGCATCCACCCACTGCCCCGATTATGTTGAAGTGCGGTGAGGGACAGTCCCTTCGCCTCCATCACCAAAGACAAGTTCACACGTCTCCATTGTTCCGTCTTCATCCTGACTCACTTTGTTATTAATTAATAGATAAACATCGATCTGTTTAAATACGTTACTTTCGTATGACTGATGACTGTTGCAGTGCGGTGAGGGACAGTCGATTCGCCGCCATCACCAAAGACGAGTTTACGCGCCTCCATTGCTCCGTCTCCATCCTGACTCACTTTGTTATTAAAAGATGAACATCGATACGTTATCTTTTGTGCGTTACTTTCGTACGATGGCTGTTGCAGCGCGGTGAGGGACAGTCGATTCGCCCCTATCACCAAAGACGAGTTTACGCGCCTCCATTGCTCCGTCTCCATCCTGACTCACTTTGAAGAAGCCAGGGATTATCTGGATTGGGAGGTAAGCTGACAAAGCTTGTTCCCCCCAGACCTGCCTACACCCTACGATTTTTAGGCATATTTTACGAATTTTGACTGCGAAATACGATAATACGCCGAGTGCGACAAAAATGCGAAAATCGGCAACTCATACCAAAAATAAATAAAAACGAACGTGCTTTTACTTAACGAGCGTGGAATCGTGGCTGCTGTGTTTATAGTCTTCTCAATACTGAGCTACCGAGTATCCTTTCTGCCAGCATTTTTGATTGGCCGAGGACTTTGGCTTTGTCCAATCACACAAATTGTTAGTCCGCAATGTGATTTCCGGCAGCAAGGCTCAGTGAAGAAAGAAAACAAAGCAGATTTATTTGGTTTCGTGGCCTGTCAATGAAGAATACTTGCGCAATTATCGAAAACACAAAAGAAAGAAAGAAATGAGGAGGAAGAAGAAGAATCGGAACTCGCTAAGCTGCCCGATTACGCGGCGATGTGACGACCAAATCAGAACTGTGCCTGGCAAAACGAACTGCACACGACGCAACAACAGTCAACAGCCTTTCGAAAGGCTTCTTCTTCTTTCTCCTCCCAACCACCATCGTCAAGTTGATGGTTCTGTTGGTTGTGTTTGAAGGAAGAGGATGATCACATCAATGATTAGAGCCGTGATATGATCGCTGAATCGGCTTCTTCTTCTTTCTCCTCCCAACCACCATCGTCAAGTTGATGGTTCTGTTGGTTGTGTTTCAAGGAAGAGGACGATTACAGCAATGATTAGAGCTGTGATGTGATCGCTGAATCGGCTTCTTCTTCTTTCTCCTCCCAACCACCATCGTCAAGTTGATGGTTCTGTTGGTTGTGTTTCAAGGAAGAGGACGATTACAGCAATGATTAGAGCCGTGATGTGATCGCTGAATCGGCGAAAGTCACAACACAAAAGCTACTGAACGCGGCAGTTGTAGGCTAAAGTAAGGACTTTGATTGGAGCACATTGCTCTCTCTCTCTCTCTCTTTCTCTCTCTCTCTCTCTCTCTCTCTCTCTCTCTCTCTCTCTCTCTCTCTCTCTCTCTCTCCCTGATTCAAATCTCATTTTAAAAAATCTCTCCCTCCACCCGGGGGGCCCTCTCTCTTTCAGTAAAAAAATCTTTTCACTCTTCTCCCCCCAAATTTGTTCAAATCAGATTTCAGTTGTGCTCTTGGTGGGAGAGGCATGTCTTATCCAAAGGGCATAAGAATCTACCGTAATTTTGGACTATAAGGCGATATTTTTGTTCTAATTTCGACCTATGCGCCTAATAAACGAGGGCGCCCTATTAGTGAACAAAATCGTGAGAAGAGAGGCAGCGATTGCCATACTCAGTACAGTCTACTGTGAGTCACAACATCGAAAGTGGTAATGAGTCGCCGATATGACGAATACTCATGTTAAAATCCTTCAAAATCCCTATTATCGTCCGAGATACCGTCCAACAGATGCCATAACCCTTCATTGGATGTCAAAAACATTGTTGTAGAGCTACAAATGCCATAATTCTACCAGTTTTCGCGAAGAAAAGTCCAAACACATCAACTGGAAGTCGCAAAAACGGAAGTTCGATTATTTGAGAAGGGAGCCAACTCTCATTTATGACAGCAGTAATGGCGGTTGGTAAGCGTTTACAGGATGCGTACAGGCTTCAAACTTTGACTTTCTTTTACGAGGTGTGTATCGCCTTATAAACGAGGGTGCCTTTTACTTTAATTTGTTCAGATTTTTCTTGAAAATTGCCCTATTCGCCTTATAAGTTATGCACAACAGAGCGCAATGATCCGAAAAATACGGTGAATAAATTCTAAAGCACTGAACTTTGTTGGAAGCTGTAATTCTATTTCTATGTTGTGATGGTGTAATATGACTGTGTGTGCTTATGGCTCCCCCCCACCTGCGTGCGCATCTCGACCCTTCCAACGGAAGTGTCGCCATCTTAGTCCTTATTTGTGTGTAAACAGCATCGATCTGGCATTTTTCAAACAAAGTTACTGACTAAGATGGCGGTCTCCCATACTATGGAGCGCTCCTTGTGGCCGGATATGACGACACGTGGGTACAAGCCATAAGTTAGAGTATAAAAATATTCACACACAAAAAAAGAACTGCGTGGCATTTGGATTTATCAGTATTTCATCACCAACTCCAGCTTCTTCAAGGTAAGAAAAATACTCTTTTTTGTCATGGAAGAATACAAGCTAGGCGAAACAACACTAGAAACTAAAGAGTGAACAGGGTCTACAGACGACATGATGCCGGGGGCAATGACCGGCACGACTAGTTCACACAAACAAAAAATTCAAAATCTCAAGAATTAATCAAAAAGCAAACAAAATAATAACTCAATAAGCACGAGCCGACCAAACCTGCACCCCAATGGGGTATGGGAACACAGAATACGCATGGATGGCGGAGAAAAAACAAATAAACAAAATAATTGCAGAGGGAAGTAAAGATGGCTACCCCACAAGTTTGGAACATTTTATTCTGAGTTGAAATAGCCGCTACGGAAGTGACGTCACACGGGTACTTCCGCCGGCTAAACGCACAGCAGCTGTGCCAAGGGAAGTAATTTTTAGTCTTTTTGTCTTTGGTAATTTGGCAATTGCCCCAAGTTGGAAGAGTAAACTCAGTTCGTATATAGATAGATATATTAATCTAAATCAAACATTCATCACCAACTCCAGCTTCTTCAAGGTAAGAAAAATACTCTTTTTTTTGTCATGGAAGAATACTATAATTTCTTAATAGAATACTACTAGTTCAATTTTGAGGTAGACAGGTCTTCGTTTGTACCCCTGCAATCATTGCATGGGTGCTACTCTTTCAGTTTGACACTGATTTCAGTATTTTTAATTTTACCAGAAACTGAATTTCAGGTTTTTTGTAATTCATCCCCAAAACAATATAAAAACAAGCGCGGATTCGCAATCGTTTGTGGCACGCGACTATTTCGACTACAAACAAGGGCATCGCCGAGCGGCAGAATTCTTAAATATAATTTGAAAGAGAAATGTTGCGCATTTACATTATGCTCTTCACACACACCATTTTTAATCAAACACTTTCACTCCACAAGATTGCAGCCCAGCGGTCTATTTTGACCACTCCAATCATTACATACACTGAGTCGCCTCCCCTGACTTTTCAATAATTTTAATCTGTAAACCAGAATGTTATCTCTGCACCATTTCGTAACTTTTTATATCTTTTGGAAAACATTTAAAACTATTTATCCTACTTATGCTCATCGAAAGAAGCACTGCATACTCGTCGTGTCTGTTGCAGTGTCTGTATTACGTATGTTTATTATTTTGTACGCTTTAAAATGAAGATTCAGGTGCTCTGTTCAGTATACAATTCTTTCCATACCTAAGGACTGTAGATATGACAACTGAAATGTTACTTTTTGCCCAAGTATTGTTTTTCTGTCTGTACTTTTCGTTCTCTTTTACAATATGTGCGACAATTTTGGACAGACCGACCGACAGACCGACAAAGTGAGTTATAGGTTTGTGGCTTGTGCCACAAACAAAAATTTACCACAAGCGATTTGGGGTGTTTTGAACTTGGTTGTTCTATCTTGGAAGTTTACAAAGGCAATGTAATAATTTTACAAGGCTTATCAGACTCGAGCTGTCTCTGTCTATCATTTTAGCTGTCTATCTCGTTATCTTTCTCTCTTAACTTGCCCCCCTGAATTGTCCGACGGGGCTCTGCCCCTGTACCCTGCCGGGGCCATGGGTCCCTGGACCCCTGCCTTTCAGGGTTTTTTCATGTTGGGGAGTTGCGCCCATGTTACTGGCATAAGGGTGACACTGTCACGTGTGTGTGTCTCTTTGTTTTCTTCAGGTTGGTCACAATGGGATTCGCATAGAATTCTTCAACGAGAAAGGTCACAAGAAAACCGCTACTTACTTGCCTGAGGTGGCTGTCGAACAGGGTGAGTGTGTGTGTGTGTGTGTGTGTGTGTGTGTGTGTGTGTGTGTGTGTGTATGTGTGTGTGTGTGTGTGTGCGCGCGTTTGTGTGTGTGTGTGTCTATGCGTGTGTGTGTGTGTGCGCGCGCGCGCGCGCGCGAGCGCGCGCGTGTGTGTGTGTGTGTTTCTGTCAGTGTGTGTGTCTGTCAGTGTGTGTGTATGTGTCTGTGTGGTGTGTGTGTGTGTGTGTGTGTTTGTCTGTGCATGTGTGGTGTGTGTGTGTCTTGTGTGTGTGTGTGTCTGTCAGTGTGTGTGTGTGTGTCTGTCAGTGTGTGTGTGTGTGTCTGTGTGGTGTGTGTGTGTGTGTGTGTGTGTGTCTGTCAGTGTGTGTGTCTTTGTCTGTGTGTGTGTGTGTGTGTGTGTGTGTGTGTGTCTGTGTGTGTGTGTCTGTCAGTGTGTGTGTCTGTCAGTGTGTGTCTGTGTGGTGTGTGTGTGTGTCATAGGATTGATAATTTGAATTGTTGTCTTCTTCTTCTTCGATCGCTCAGACAGTTTCCTGTCGTATGAGCGCAGATGCGTCATGCTGCCGTTATGCGCCTAACTAACAAATAGGCCCAGCATGTTCGTCTTCGGATGGAGAAAATCTTTGTGTTCCTAGAAAAAAGGCAGAAGAATGGACCGGTTAGGCAGAAAGATAGTAGACGACAGTAAGCTAAAGGAAAAGGCAGAGTCAAAGAGAGCGACAGATTAGAAGAAGATACAAGCACAGTACTTACAGAAGGTGGGGGAACTATTTGTACAAAAGACCTCTCCGGTATCCCCACAATGGGGAGGATTCGAGTAATTTCAAACAATTGCGATGCGCTTTAAACTGTAGCTTTTTGACGAGCGAAGTCTCGTCTATGTACTGATGATTTTGGTGTGTGTGTGGTCACATCTCATTAAAAACTTTAGCATGGCAATTTTCTCAGAAACTATGAATAACAACATAACCAAACTTTGCACGATGACAATATTTATCATTATTTTTGCAGTGACTGCTTTCATGAAAATGTTACCAAAACAAACTAGATTCAAATCTGATACATGTATTGATTTGCTTAAGGGATATTTAAATCTCCTGAGCTCTCTCTCTCTCTCTCTCTCTCTCTCTCTCTCTCTCTCTCTCTCTCTCTCTCTCTCTCTCTCTCTCTCTCTCTCTCTCTCTCTCTCTCTCTCTCTCTCTCTCTCTCTCTCTCTCTCTCTCTCTCTCTCTCTCTCTCTCTCTCTCTCTCTCTCTCTCTCTCTCTCTCTCTCTCTCTCTCTCTCTCTCTCTCTCTCTCTCTCTCTCTCTCTCTCTCTCTCTCTCTCTCTCTCTCTCTCTCTCTCTCTCTCTCTCTCTCTCTCACACACACACAGACACACGCACACACACATTTATCGACACCGACTCATTATTCATCTTTCATCCAGTAAGCTTTTGCTTTTTGCTTTTGGGATATTTCAATTCTTCTCTGTGTACAGTAGGGCTTCTTTTTTGGGGGCCATAATCAGGCATGGGAGTTGTCTGTGAATTCGCGGATTTCCACAAAAATGTTTTTGAAATTGTTACTAAATACTTCGATTTTGTTACTAAATACTTCAATTTGGGGGCTTTTCAGAGTTTTTTGTCTCTGACAATTCCCATGCCTGATAATAAATAGAAAGGATGTCTTTTTTGTGTGATATAAAAATGACGTCATCTTTGTAACTTAGCTTATGGTCAGAAATAACATAAGCTTAGTGAAGAGAACTCGGTGAGTGAATCAAATAGACTGACATGATTGTGCAGAATATTGTGGCACACATGCACACGATGAGCGAGTCTTTGCGCTTTTTTGTTGTTTTTGTATTACATTGAGTGGAATGTTATAATAAATAATAATGGTAATAATAATAGTAGTACAGTTATATAGCACTTTACCTCAAATGAGCCCAGAGTGCTTTACAATCGAATATTCATCAACAGGTAGAGTAGACAACGAAAATAGTGTTTAAGAATGACATAAACCTGCAACAACGCATATACACAAAGCAACTCTCTCTCTCTCTCTCTCTCTCTCTCTCTCTCTCTCTCTCTCTCTCTCTCTCTCTCTCTCTCTCTCTCTTCTCTCTCTCTCACACACACACACACACACACACACACACACTCACACACACACACACACACACATTTATCGACACCGACTCATTATTCATCTTTCATCCAGTAAGCCATAGCAACTGAGTTGCACGGACTGACCACATACACCAACACACATACACAAACGTTAGAGGATACACTATACAAATACACTCACACACAACGTACGCACACAGACAAACACACACACATGCATACGGACAAACACACACACATGCATGCAGACAAACACACATACACGCACATACACGTGCACACAACACACAAAACCAAAACACACACACAAGCTCACACGCACGCATGTACGCACACATGCATGCTCACACACACACACACACACACACACACACACACACACACACACACCACAAAACACAGCACAAACCTCTTATTCAATGTTATAGCATTATATTATAATAAAGTTATATAATGTTGTGCAGTGGAGCCTCCATTATAAGACCTTCAAAAATCATCCAAAATGAGGTCTTATAAGGGAGAGGTCTTATAAAGGAGGTAATTTTAAAACTTACAAAGAAGGGTGAGGTCTCAGAGAAGTAGGTCTTATGTGGGAGGGAGTCTTGTAATGGGAGGTCTTATAAGGGAGGTTCCACTGTATATTGTTATAGCATTATATATACTGACATTAGTTTGTGTAGTCTCTCTCTCTCTCTCATATTTTCCAAAACAGGCTGGGACCAGATTCAAACCATCGACTCCCTGCTCCAAAAGGGCGGTCACAAGGGGCCCATAACCCCGGAGGTCCGCAGCTCTATACGACTGACGCGCTACCGCAGCGAGAAAATGACCATCAGCTATAACGACTACGTCGGTCAGAAGACCAACACCCACTCCTGATAATTAGCCTATTAGGGGGAGACTATTAGTACACAACTCCTCCTAGTTAGTAAAATCAGGGGTGGGGGTGGGGAGGGGGGGGGGGGGGGGGGGGGGGTAGTGAGCCATTCAGGGAGGGAAGAGTTATCTGCTCCTGTTTAGTCAATTAGGGGACAATTATTTCCTGATATTGAGCCTGTGAATGGGAGAAGATAATCTCTTTGTGGATCGTGAATCAGGGGAGATAGCTATTCAAGGAGGGAAGAGTTATCTGCTCCTGTTTAGTAAATTAGGGAACGGTTATTTTGTGATATTGAGCCTGCGAGGGGGCCTCTTTGTGGATCGTGAATCAGGGGAGATAGATAGCTATTCAAGGAGGGAGGGAGATTTGTCTGCTCCTGTTAATTAGAAAAAACCTAGGGAACAATTATTTCCTGATATTGAGCCTGCGAGGGGGAGATGATTATATCTCTTCGTAGATCGTAAATCAGGGGAGATAGTTGGCCATTGACGGAGGGAGATTTATCTGCTCCTGTTTAGTAAATTATGGGACGATTATTTCCTGATATTGAGCCTGCGAAGGAGAAGTTATATCTCTTCGTAGATCGTAAATCAGGGGGGGGTTATTTATTGATAGTTTGCCGTGTAGAGGGAGGATGATCGTCTCCTCCGAGATCATAGATCAGGGGAGATTATCGTCTGATAGTTTGCTTGGGAGGGGGAGACAAATCCTCTCCTTATTAGTAAATCAGGGGAGATTATCTATGGGGGATATTTATGTTCTGCTAGTTGATCAAAATCGGGGATTATTTCGTGATACTGAGCCTGTGATGTGGAGATTATATGTCTTCCAAGATATAAAAAACGGGAAGGTTATTTCTTTAAAGTTAGCCATCCAGGGGAATTCTTCTTCGTCGATCGCTCAGACAGTCTTCTGTCAAATGAGCGCAGATACGTCATGCTGCTGTTATGCGCCTAACTAAGAAATAAGTTAGGCCCAGTATGTCCGTCTTCGGCTGGAGAAAATCTTTTGTAAGAATTTCTTGGAGAAAAAGAAGGCAGGAGAATGGACCAGTTAGGCAGAAAGATGGTAGATGGCAGTAAGCAAAAGGGAAAAGGCAGAGTCAAAGAGAGTGACAGATAAAAGGAAGTTGCATGCACAGAACTTCCAAAAGGTGGGGGAACTATTTGTACAAGACCCCCTTCTCCTAGTTAGTAAATCAGGGGAGATTATCCAGTGGTGGGGAGATGCATGATCTCATTGTTACAAAATCAGGGGAGATTATTTCTCGATAGTTATCCAACCAGGGGGTAGATTTATCTCCTCCACGTTAGTATATCAGGGGAGACAATTTCTCGATGAAACGGGAGATTATTTCCTGATAGTCAGCCAGTCAAAGGAGGATTTAACTTCTCCCAGTTAAGGAATCAGGGGAGACAATTTTTTCGAAAAAATCAAGGGAGAATATTTCTCGATAATTAGTGGGGAGGGGTATTTATCTCCTCCTAGATAGTATATCAGGGGAGACTATTTCTGAATAAAAGAGGGGAGATTATTCCCGATAGCCAGTTAAAGGGAGATTTATCTTGTCCTTGTTTTGTGTGTCAAGGGAGATTATCCCTTGATAGTTTTAGCCAGGGGAGACTACAATTAATGGTCACTTCATCGCGGGGCAGCAATGTTGTCGTGTTACAGATGAATGATACACAAAAATACATAACGCTCGATATCTTTGTGTTTATCATTCATCGCTGTTATCACCTTACAGATAAATAATGGGTAAAGGTAAAGATGTGCCACCCCCCATGCATTTCTCGGTTAATTGTATTTTTCCGTTTTTGCCTTTCTTACCATACATAAAGCTGTATTTTAGGAACATTTTTAGCTAATTACCTTTTTGGAATACTAACCCTACCCCTAAACCTAACCCTACCCCCCACTATGTACTGCAGTACACCGCGATTTGTCACAGTTGTGGTTCGTTGCGTTTTTCCGTCTTATACGGTGGGGGGTAGGGTTAGGGTTAGGGCTAGGGTTAGGGTTAGGGTTAGTATTCCAAAAAGGTTATTAGCTAAAAATGTTCCTAAAATACAGCTTTATGTATGGTAAGAAAGGCAATAACGGAAAAATACAATTAACCGAGATAGGTAGGGGGGGTGGCACATCTTGACCTTTACCAAATAATGATACACAAAAGATAAATCTTGTTTTCAGACATAATAGCTGATTAATTTTGTGTTATCATTAAATGGATACTCAAAGATAATTTGCTGATTAGCTTTGTGTTATATCGTTCATCATTGCACAGAAAAGAAAATAGCTAAGTTTATCTTTACGTTATCGTTCATCGGCACGCAAAGATAATTCTCGTTATCCTGCATTGATGTTTATCGATGTCCAAAAGATAATGGGCCAATTATCTGTGTGCCAATTATCTTCATTGATTGTCTGATTTATCTTTGTGTCGTTCCTTTGATGCTCAAAGATAATGACTCAATTGTCTTTGCATTATCGTCTCTCATCATAATGGCTGAATTATCTTTGCGTTGTCGTTCATCATCGATACGAAAAGACACTGGCTAAATTATCTTTGCATTGTCGTCGCTCATTGATACACAAAGATAATGGCTGAATTATCTTTGCATTATTCGTCGTTCATCGATACACAAAGATAATGGCTGAATTATCTTTGTGTTTCTCGTTCATCGATGCGAAAAGATACTGGCTAAATTATCTTTGCATTGTTGTCGTTCATCAATACACAAAGATAATGGCTGAATTATCTTTACATTATCGTCATTCATCGATACACAAAGATAATGGCTGAATTATCTTTGTGTTTCTCGTTCATCGATTCAAAAAGATACTGGCTAAATTATCGTTGTGGTTGTCGTTCATCATCGATGCGAAAAGATACCGGCTAAATTATCTTTGCATTTTCGTCGTTCATCGATACACAAAGATAACGGCTGAGTTATCTTTGCGCTGTCGTTCATCATCGATACGAAAAGTTAGTAGCTAAATTATCTTTGCATTATCATCGCTCATCGATACACAAAGATAACGGCTGAATTATCTTTGCATTATCGCCATTCATCGATACACAAAGATTGTCTGATTTATCTTTGTGTCGTTCCTTGATGCACAAAGATAATAAAATTATCTTTGCATTATCGTCATTCATCAATTCACAAAGATAATGGTTGAGTTATCTTTGTGGTTGTTCATCGATACGAACAGATACTGGCTAAATTATCTTTGCATTATCATCGCTCATCGATACACAAAGATAACGGCTGAATTATCTTTGCGTTATCTTTCATCGCAGCTGAACCAGAGGGCAGCAATTTGTGTGAGAAACCAACACAAAAACAGCAACAAGAACAACAAAATATGACAACCCTAGTCCTCTGACTGTTAATGTCGCCCACACTCACCCTCGAAGCAATTTCCACGTTTACTCTCGTAAGAGTGGGTAATCTGTTGTCAGAAGAGGCTTTCATTGAAACAATTTAATGGTTTACTTGAAATGTTTGTTGTCGTTGACTAAAAGACTCCAGGGATCATCCCAAACAGCCGAAGCGCTTGAACGCTGTGGTACAAATGCATCGGCTACGGATGAGAGCTTTACGTGTGTGTGACCGTTTTTGATTACCCCCTGCCGCGTGGGCGGCCACACTCCGTCTTCGGGGAAGCTTACTTGATGTCCATTTTGGGTCACGCTGGTTATGGCAGTATCTATCCCTTTCCGTTCCCCTAAGAATGATAACACAGAACAGTTTGAAAGAACAATGACTGAAACGCAGCAAACAATTCTTCTTCTTCTTCTTCTTCTTCTTCTTCTTCTTCTTCTTCTTCTTCTTCTTCTTCTTCTTTTTCTTCTTCTTCTTCTTCTTCTTCTTCTTCTTCTTCTTCTTTTCTTCTTCTTCTTCTTCTTCTTCTTCTTCTACTTCTTCTTCTTCTTCTTCTTTTTTCTTCTTCTTCTTCTTCTTCTTCTTCTTCTTCTTCTTTCTTCTTCTTCTTTTCTTCTTCTTCTTCTTCTTCTTCTTCTTCTTCTACTTCTTCTTCTACTTCTTCTTCTTCTTCTTCTTCTTCTTCTTCTTCTTCTTCTTCTTCTTCTTCTTCTTCTTCTTCTTCTTCTTCTTCTTCTTCTTCTTCTTCTTCTTCTTCTTCTTCTTCTTCTTCTTCTTCTTCTTCTTCTTCTTCTTTTTTTTTTTTTTCTTTCTTCTTCTTCTTCTTTTTTTTTTCTTCTTCTTCTACTTCTTCTTCTTCTTCTTCTTCTTCTTCTTCTTCTTCTTCTTCTTCTTCTTCTTCTTCTTCTTCTTCTTCTTCTTCTTCTTTTTTTTCTTCTTCTTCTTCTTCTTCTTCTACTTCTTCTTCTTCTTTTTCTTCTTTGGCGTTCCCAGGCCTCCCAGGCCATAATATTATCGCCATAATGGGTAAGGTACGTATGTGTCCGGTTTTTAGTTTTCACTGGTCTCCCCGCTGCGTACAGCCGACACATTCCGATTTCGGAGGAGCACAAAGGAGAAAAATTATTTGGAAGATTTGTTTTAAAAAGGCCGGAGCCCAATAAGTCAGAAAGATAGTAGATGATAGAAAACAAAGGGAAAAGGCAGAGTCAAAGAGAATGGCAGATTAGAGGGATTTACAAGCACAGAACTTCCAGAAGGTGGGGGGACTATTTTTTATGAAAGACCCCCCCACCCCACCCCCCGGTATCCCCACGGGGAGAGACCCGTGGAAGGGGCGGGGTCGAGGCATCCACCCCCACTGTCCCACCCTAAAAATGATAACACAAAACAGTTTGAAAGAACGATGACTGAAACGCAACGAACAATAACTCTGAAGATTGTTTTACGTATTCGTGGGGTTCTTGTCATTGATTGGCCCATTGAAATTTGTTTAAAAAATTATTATTATTCTTTTTAATCAATCAGACTTGAGCTTTGTGCTATTTTTCGCCAAAGTTTTGAAAACATTTCTTGCGCCCCGTTCTGTCACAAACTGTCTTCGCATGCAGAGCGCTTTCCTGTCTCCACTTCTGGTTCCCCCCCCCCCCTCTCTCTCACTCTCTTTCACACACGCACATACACGCACACACACACACACGCATGCACGCACACGCACACACACACACACACTTTCTGCTTTATACACACTTCTCACAACAAACTTTCTGAACTGGTCATGGAGCACAATTTAAGAGAAAAAATATACAAAAATCATAGAAGCTCGCCCCTGTTGTCGTTGTCGTACCCTGGCTTAAAGACTCCAGGGATCATCCCAACAGCCGAAGCACTTGGAACACTATGGTACAAATGCACCAGCTAGGGATGAGAACATTACGTGTGCGACCGCTTTTCATTAATACCTCGCCACGTGGGCAGCCACACTCCGACTTCGGAGGATGAAACTCGCCCCCTGATCATTTAAGCTTTTCTCCGTGTACGGATTATCTTCTCCTGCTGAGATTAAACGCGGAATTTGCCAACATTTTGAGGATCACTCAGCTGTAATACCGGAACAGCCTTTGATGCTTTAGGCCGACTGACTGGTGTGTGAAATTATGGGATGGATTCGTGTAGCGTGGTTGTGTTTGTAGCGGAAATGGCCTATGTTTTTTTGTGTGAGTGTGTGTACACGGTTGTAGAGAAATAAGTCTGTGTGTTGTGTGTGATGATTGCATGCGTAGCGAAAAACAAGTTTGTCACAAATTGTTTTTAGAAAGATTGTTGCGTTACATACTGCAATTTTGTGTACACGACCGTGTTTTGAAATATTGAATTTTTGCGTTAGTGAGTTGTTGTATGTAGCACTGCTACCGTGTTGTGTGTCAAACATTGTACGGATACCTATGACCCAGCTGTGTTGTATTATACTTAATATAGTATTACGCTATGCGAAAACATTTATAAAAACAAATTTTTTTAATTTTTTTTTTGCCTTGTGTGGATGTGATATGTTTGTTTTGTTAGGTTTATGTACTTTTCAATTTTCTCCCTTGTTTTTCTAAAAGTTCTTTTTTTATTATTTTTGTTGAAGATGCTGCATTGGTTGCAATTCGTTTCAATTTTTTGTATCTCTCCTCTACTGAGCTTTTGTCTGGTGATATCGATGCGATGGTTCTGATACGTGTATATTTTCCGATGAACACACACGGTCTTTGTTCTGCCTTCACTAAAGGCATGATTATCTTAAAGGGGAACCCTGACGGATGAGTTTTTGTAAGAAGCACGTCGAGATCACCAGGAAGACACCCTTTACAGAGATTGCAACACTCACTTTGCTCTGGTTTCCTAGAAATCAAAACGTCAAATTGGCGATTCCTCCTTGGCGAAGGTGCTGGAAGTCAAATTCTTTCACCCAAAGAGAAGGCGTGTGCCATCTCTTTTCTAATGGCCGCCTGCATTTAGACCAAATCGTTTGCAAGAAATTTTCGCAATACGAGCCTTTTTATTTTTTATTTTTTAAATTTTATACAGTTTATCTAAAGGAGTTTTGCTCACAACAAAGGAAGCAGCTCCAATTTTTTTTTACTGCACTACAAAAAAAAAACCCGCTTCAACCACAATCAGTGACCTCCACCCACCCCATCCAAAATGGCTACTATCTCCGCCAAGGAGGAATCGCTGTTTTCACGGTTTAATTTCTGGGAAACCAGAGCAAAATGAGTGTTCCAATCCTTGAAAAGGCTGTCTTTCTGGTGATCTCGACGTGTTTCTTGCAAGAATTCATCCGTCAAGGTCCACCTTTAACTCTTTGGATGGTGTGATAGAAAACGCATAAACATACATACAGTTTCTGTAGAAATATTTGTGTAGAAATTATGTCCCATTCACTGTAGTTGCCTGGCGGGTATAATCATTAAGATTACAGCAGTTGAATTCAATATGTGCTTATATATCATGTCTGTCTCTATTATTGTTTATTATTAGTATTAGTGGAATCTAGCATAGAATGGTCAATCAAAAAATCATTCCACAATCCTTTTTTGGTATACCGGCCTTTCTTCATTGATCTACCAATATCTGCCTTGTACCACCTGATATTTGCCCAGTTTTGTTTTGTTTTGTATATTTGGAAAGGTTTGGGTCTTAAGACGCGTTGCAGGGGGCCATTTCAGAAGGGCAAATGCTCGTAGCTGTTGGCTCAAATCGGCAAAAACGGTCCTAAGAAACCCCTTCGTTTGCCGATAGTTTCGAAAGCGCTTTGCAGCTCTCCAAACTATTAGATGAATATTCTTACTTCCGGCTTTTTTAAAACCTCGTGCGAACTTAACTTTTTGTTTTCGAAATGGAAGCCAATGTCAGCAAAGTTGAATCAGACAAGTCGTCTTCGTTCTATTGCGAAAATATATGGGATGATTTTTTTTTAGCAAATTAAACAAACATGTGTGTTTTGGAGTGCTCTTTCTTAATTTTTCATCATGTTAGATGGCATAATATAGTGCAAACTTAATATTCTGCACACAGACTCAAATGAAATCGAAATCTTTGTACAAACTGACAGAGAGGTAGGATTTATCTCCCTTTTGATGGCAACTCTTTTCTCTCTCTCCTAATAGTGAAGAGTAAGCTTTAAGAGATACCTGAGCTTAGCTGACGTTATTGGCGTTTGTTACACCCCTTTTGGGCGTAGCCGTAATCCGTGCGAATAGCGACCTCCAATGAAACTCACCCCAGTCACCCAAACTTGATACAGTGGGACCTCCCTTATTAGACCCTTCCCTTATAAGACCTTAAAAAATCATAAAAAGAGGTCTTATAAGGGAGGGGTCTTATAAGGGAGGTAATTTTAATACTTACCAAGAAGGGCAATGTCTCAGAGAAGTAGGTCTTATATGGGAGGGAGTCTTATAAGGGAGGTTCCACTGTATATATATTTGGAAAGTGTTGAACTGGAAAGAACGGACGAGGTTGGGATTTGAACCCGGGTCACCCATCTATTGAATTTGGCAGGGAAACGTCTTAACCACTCTGCTGCCTGCCTCCCTTCTTGATATCCATGGATGCTCCTTCTTGCAGGATGTCCTGAATTGCAGGATTTTTGAATTGCCTAGAGCCGGCGTCGCCAGATTATGAGACTTTGAGAAGCAACGATTTTCTTACACACACACGCACACACACACACACACACACACACACACACCACACACACATACACACACACTTGTACAATAAAAAGGGCCTATATATAAGCATTTGCTATATTCAAAGGAATGCAGCACTTGTACTAGTCTAGAGAGGTGAAAAAAAGCAGTAAATGTGTGTGTGTGTGCGCTGCCCCTGCACTCCGCCGGGATTTTTGGATTGCAGGATTTTGTTTATTTCCCAGCAGCACCCATGGATATTACAGTACCGTCATTTACGGCCTATTAGGCGCAACTTTGTTTTTACTGAACTTTGACCCCTGCGCCCAATCCGGCGCATGCGCCCTTTCTATACTCTAAACAGAAAAAAGTAAGGGGGTCGAGAGTTGAAATGAACAACTCACCATGCTCTGGTAGCTTCCACAACAAACCGACAACAGTTCGCTCACATTGCATTAAAATATAGTTATATAGTTAGGCTTCCACTTCCGTCACTGGCCCTGTAATGATGTTACTTTCGCTGATCGTTTCGTTCTTCCTTTTTTTTATTTCTTTGGTTTCTTTGCGCCTTATCGGGTGTATGCGCCCTATCTGTGTTCAAATTACGATTTATTTTTAAAAGCAGGGGGTGCGCCTTATGCGCTGTGTCGCCTTGTAAATTACGGTACCTGTTACAGGGGTGGGAACTGCCCTCCAAACAGCAAATTTCCGCCGAAATCACATTGTTTTTCCATCAAAAAAATGTCTATCCGCCTAAAAAACACACCCCCAAACCCAACTACATTTATCCATTTTAACCCTTTCACCGCCAATGTCGCATTTTTGCACCAAAATGATCTAACACACATACCATTAAAACTCTTCAAATCAGGGTCTATTATTCAATGATATTGTGTTCCTAAATTTGGGTAGTAAGGATTGACCCTATTCTAAATGTGTCGCAGAGAAATCCCACAATATTGCAGACAAAATCTTTTCTGTAGCCAAGTAAGTTTAGTGGACAGTTTTGGCTCAAAGGTGGCTGGCGGTGAAAGGGTTAATGCTTTTTTAGGGCTTCAATTACCAAAACATCTTCAGCGTTGCCCCCTGGACCCCTACTAGGGGCCTCCTGTGGCCTCCAGACCCCCGCTTTTCAGCTTTGTTTTACTTATCCCATCCCCATGCCTGCTGTTAATTATTTATGTCTGACCAGAAAGCTAAGAATAGAACTTAATTTTTGTTATAGTTATGTATCAATCATGTCATTTAACGATATGACAAGGAAAATCAGAAATATGTCTTGCGGTTTCTAAATGATGCGCAAATGTTTTGAGCTTTTTTTGTAATAAGAATAAAATAGCGCGTATTTGCTGTACTAAAAAAAATTAAAAAATTCTATGTGCATTTCTGCACTGCTGTGTGTGTGTTTCTTTTTTAAGTGCAGCGTAGTGTTAAGAAATGTTATCGTGAAAATGGAAAAGGATAACTGTTACACAATTTCCTTCACCTATTCAAGCATGTATTCAAGCACCTATTCATTGGTTTGATTTTGAATTAAATCATGTATTCGAATGATTATATATAAAATTAATTTCAAAATTGTAATGCTTTAGTATGCAACTTCTGTTTAACGTTTTTTTCATTTTTGTTCCAAACGACAGCTTCCATATTTTCTTTGTGTGTGTTTAAGAAAAATAGTTACTCGCATTTCACTGAGGAGAGAATATCAGAATGACTTCTTTGTATGTCTATGCAGATGTAATATTTCTCATCTTCTTTCATCGTCAGTCGCTCAGACCTTTTCCTGTCATATGAGCGCAGATGCGTCATGCTGCCGTTATGCGTCTAACTAAGAAATAGTCAGACCGCCAGGGCGAACGGACCAGTAAAGGCAGAAAGATAGTAGATGTCAGCAAAGAAAAGGAAAAGGCAGAATCAAAGAGTGACAGATTAATGGAAGTTACAAGCACAGAACTTCCCCAGAAAGTGGGGGAACTATTTGTATGAAAGACACCCCCCCCCCCACACACACACTGGTGTTGCACTGCCTCCGGACATTGCCTCCATGATCGTTCCCACTATATCTACTAATGTCCCATATGTTTCAGACCGGAGGACGTTAATCAGATTTTTCTTAGGGAAAAGGGGTCACAAACACGCTTCTCATACAGACCTATAAACAAGCAGGTTCTGAGTGTATTCTTCCACCAAGTGTCTCCTTTGGTGGAATATGGGGACCAGCATTTTAAAAAAATTAAAAAAAATTACGGTTATAATTTTTTTATTTTTTTTTAACCCTTTCATTGCCAATGTCGCATTTATGCACCACAAGGGTTTAACACCCATGTCACTAAAAGGTATCAAATCAGGACCTGTTATCTGAAAACCCTATTTTCAACATTTTGGGAGGTAAGGACAGGCCTAATGTTATACATTTCACAGAGGAATTCTCAATATTGCAGATAAATGTTTTTCTCCACCCAGTTAACTATGGGGTTTTTTTGTGCTGAAAAATGGCTGGCGGCGAAAGGGTTAAAGGAAAAGATAAGCATTTGGTTGAGGGGGGGGTGGGGGTGAGACTGCTATGAGTGGGAAGGGGACTTGATAGTGTTTTAAAGGGTGTTTCTGTTCTTCTTGTTGTTTCTTGCAAACATTTGTTATTTGTTTTATGTCAACTCTCGGTTTTTAATGATAAAACTGTCCGATTTTGCGAGTTTTGTGTTATGATGAAAATGAAATGACTTTTTAACCGATCGTTCGTGTTTGTTTGCTGATGTTTAATTTTATACGAGAATGGATTTTTTTTTTGGGGGGTGTCTCGACCGCTTTGTCCTTTACCATACCTACCTTCTTGTTCATAGATTGTTTAAAAAAAATAAAAAATTACATCACCGTTTAGAAAATTATTTCAAAATGTTTTTATTGTTGTTAAGAATTTTATGTTGAGCATAAATCGTATTTTTATGTTGAACGTAAATTGTAAGTTTTATACATCACTTTTTTTTCTCTTATGCATCTAAAAATACCTTTTATTTCAGTTTTTGAATTGTACACTTTGAATGCGTTCTATGGTTGAGTGGTGTGTGTAGTAAGAGTGGTTTTTTTTATACAGTATTTGCTGGCAAATAAAAAATATATTTCGTAATACATGTAGTCAGTTACTAGTATTTTCTATATGTACAGTGGAACCTCCCTTATAAGACCTCCAAAAATCATCCAAAATGAGGTCTTATAAGGGAGGGGGTCTTATAAGGGAGGGGGTCTTATAAGGGAGGGGTCTTATAAGGGAGGGGGTCTTATAAGGGAGGGGGTCTTATAAGGGAGGTAATTGTAATACTTACAAAGAAGGGCAATGTCTCGGAGAAGTAGGTCTTATGTGGGAGGGAGTCTTATAATGGGAGGTCTTATCAGGGAGGGGGGCTTATAAGGGAGGTAATTTTAATACTTGCAAAGAAGGGCAATGTCTCGGAGAAGTAGGTCTTATGTGGGAGGGAGTCTTATGATGGGAGGTCTTATAAGGGAGGGGTCTTATAAGGGAGGTGTCTTACAAGGGAGGTCATTTTAATACTTACAAAGAAGGGCAATGTCTCAGAGAAGTAGGTCTTATGTGGGAGGGAGTCTTATAATGGGAGGTCTTATAAGGGAGGTTCCACTGTATTTATATATTTTTTCGTCACGTTACTCTCTTTATTTTCTATTTGCGCAACGTTTTTGGCAGCGTGAGGAGTTCAGGACCGAAACGCTTGATTGAGAGGGGTGGGGGTTGGGGGGGTCCTTTTTCTCTGAAGACCCTCTGTAGTCCGGCTTTCCGTAGAGTTTCTTTGCATTTTTATTTTTTTAAAGTCCCATTACTCTGTTATCTTTCTCTATTTGCCGAATTGTGGTGATGGGAAACGCATGCTCAAATGTGGGAACATTTCAAGGAGCTTGAAAATAACAAAGCCTTCAGGGCGAATATCTTGCTCAAGAAAAGAAATAAGTCTCGACCCCTTCATTGCCGGAAGAAATTTGACAAAGCGTCATCTTTGTTATTATAAAAATTTTTTTAAAAGAGTCACGTTATAGTCCATGTGAGGAGAGAAAAAAAGGTTAACTTTTTCAAGTCGTTCCGGACATATATTCCGGCAAAATTGTGGTGTAAGGGAGTGAAGCGAGTTTAGAAGTGACCAAGGTATGGTGTGCTCACAGATTTCTTTCTCTTGAAGCAAATGTATATAATTGACGGCTGTCTATTAATTCCGGACATATATGGCCGGAGAACGAGTTAAATATTTTTGTTGTATTTGCTGTAGCACCTCTTGTTTTCATTGTATGACTTGTAACTGTTATTTCACCTTTTTTTTTCTTTTTTTTTTTGTTGCAACAATTTACTCTGGCAGTAGAGGGCTGAAGCCCAAGTTGCTTGCATACCAAGTTTTTTTGTTTTGGTTTTTGTTTCTTTTTTTTTTTCCATCCTCACTAGTGACAAATCTGCTTCTGTATTTTTGGGTCCAATGCAATAGTGGCAAAGAAGCTGCTTGTCCCTGTGGGTTTTTTTTTAGATCAATTTTTTGTTGTTTTTTTGTTTGATTACCAGTACTTACTCAACTTTTCTGTGTTTCCTTTTCACACACACACCCTCCCCCCCCGTCTCTCTCTCTGTCTGTCTGTTTCTCTCTCTCAATATAAATTTGTTATTATTCTGTTTCTTGTGTGTGTGTTTGTCAAGTCAAGTCAAAATGATCTTTATTGACGATAAAAGAGTAAGCTTGATGAAGCTTTGTGTGTGTGTGTGTTTGTTTGTGTGTGTGTGTTTGTGTGTGTTTGTGTTCTTAGTTTACTAACCATGTTCCAACTGTGGAAGTCTTATGCTTCAAGTCTGCGTGTGTGTGTGTGTGTTTGTGTGTGTGTGTTTGTGTTCTTAGTTTACTAACCATGTTCCAACTGTGGAAGTCTTATGCTTCAAGTCTGTGTGTGTGTGTGTGTGTGTGTGTGTGTGTGTGTTTAATCCTTTTCATAATTTCATTTTTACTTGCTTTCTTGATATACCACACATACACTTTTCTTCTTTTCATTTTTCTATTCTTCAAAATATTCTCCTTGTTGTGTTCTTTTTCGTGCTTGTTGGTTTTCTTATGTCTCTCCACATTTCGTTTCAATTTTCGTAAGATGTAAGGTGTCGATTTTGACAAATAAAAGTCATAAATTTTGCTGACTTTTTAAAAAACACACACAAAAACATCATGTGAATCCAAATTCCAATGACATTTCAAGTTTGAGTTACCATGATTTTGATTTTTTTTTGAAATAAAAAAATTGTGGGGTGGGGGGGCAGAAAATGACTATAGGTAAAAATCTGTGGTTTGAAGTTTGATAGTCATTATGTGAAATGTTCTGTGTGTGTGTGTGAGCGTGTGTGAAATATTTTGTTAATGTGTGTGTGTGTGTGCGTGCATGTGTGCATGCTTTTGTCAGAAACTCTCTGAAGCAGTTTTGCTATTGATTTGTTCAATTGTGGTTTCAGATTGCATGGCCGTTTCGTGTAGTGCACGTCACTACCCGGTAGTTGAATTTTGAGATTTTATCAGTAAAAATGCTGCAAAATGGAATGGCGTGTACCGTATTCTTTAGACTATAAGGCGATACTTTTTTTCCCCAGACTCGAACCCTTGCGCCTCATAATATGACTAATAAAATAGTAAGAAAATATAGTAACAAAATGTGAAATTTGGGGGAAGCGCCTTATAAGGGGTAGTATAGCCTTAAGCAGCCTTGTACCTCCCTTATAAGACCTCCCATTATAAGACTCCCTCCCACATAAGACCTACTTCTTTGAGACATTGCCCTTCTTTGTAAGTATTAAAATTACCTCCCTTATAAGACCCCTCCCTTATAAGACCTCATTTTGGATGATGTTTGAAGGTCTTATAAAGGAGGTTCCACTGTAGTACGAAAAATACGGTAAGTTCCTAAAGAACTTGATTGGGAAAAAAAATGAAAACATTTATAAGGTGCATTGTTTAGAAAATATATGCAGAGCACTATAGCGTAGGAAAACATTCGGCAATCTTGTACTTCTGTACCCTCCCTCTCATCAAATTTTCGCATTGAAAATTTTAACCCTTTCACCGCCAATGTCGCATTTTAGCACCACAATGGTTTAACATCCATGCTACTAAAAGGCATCCAATCAAAGACCCTATTTTCTTAATTTGGGGAGGCAAGGATAGGCCTAATGTTATACATGTCACAAAGGAATTCGCAATATTGCAGATATTTTTTTCTCCACCCAGTTAAGTTTATCCCTTTACGCCGCCAGCCATTTTTCAGCCATAAAATACCCTTAAACTTAAATGGGAAGAAAAAAAAAAAATGTCTTCCATATTGGGAATTCCTCTGTGACCATGTATAACATTAGGCCTGTCCTTACCTCCCAAAATTAAGAAAATAGGGTCTTCGGATTACAGGCCCTGATTTGATGCCTTTTAGTGACATGGGTGTTAAACCACTGTGGTGCATAAATGCGACATTTGCAGTGAAAGGGTTAATGGTATTTTTTGGTTGAAAAATGGCTGGCGAGGAAAGGGTGAACTGAGAAACAGCATTCTGACATTTGTTTGAAAAGGGATAGGGTTAGGGTCAGCCTAGGATTATTTTCATCAAACTGAAAGAAGCAGATTTTGAGATTGAGGGTCGTAAACGTGAGGTTAAGGGGGGGGGCCAAAGTATAAGATTGTCAAAAATTGTTATAGATTATTTTATATTATCAATATTTATATTGTTATAATTTCGGGACTTTCCTGGTGTTGCACTGCCTCCGGGCATTGCCTTCGGGATCGCTCCCACCATCTTTATTATCCACCAATGTCCCACATCATGTGTCTGCTCCAGACCGGAGGACATTAAATTGATTTTTTTTATTCATTATAGATTACTTAACTGAAGAAATCTTTTCTATTGATGTAAGTTTGAGTGCAACAGAAAAAAACGTCATATTTTTTGTCGGAAATCGAGGGTGCGAGACTTGTGCTACAAAATACAATCGCTGTTGTGCCTTGTTTTGCTTACTTCCCTTTTATAGTGGCTGAGTGAGACCTGCTTACATCCCCTGATGTTAGTTTAGTGAGAGCTCGAAGCGGAGAAGTAAGCTGTGTGATGAAATGACTTGGACGTGAAATGCAAGTTGAAGATGTGAAGTTTGCATGTTACTCTGTTAGATAAAATAGGGATTGTTCAGAAATAATTAAGGCGAGTCATGTCATGGTGTCTGGGAGTGATCTTGCCTAATTCAATCGGTCAAACAGGGGAAGTTACTCTACCATCAGCTCTCGCCTCGTGTGTTTGAGCAGACATACAGCACTTAGAACACCGTGCGTCATTCTAAAATTTATGTAATTTGTATTTTGACGTCACATTTTGCAAGTTTTATCAGTTTGGGCACCCCTAATTTTTCTATTAAAAAAATGTTTGCAAGTCGCTGAATCGCATCCTGCGGTTTCAAGCTTCGACGCCATTGTTGCATTGTTGCTATGGTATTTGACCGAGTAATGGAGGTAAGCAACTCTAATTTTCACAAAGTGCTCTCCCCTAATTTTTTTCTGAAAATCGTCTATTGAAACTTAGTTTATTCATCTCAGTGAAGCCCGAGCCACACGGCGTGTAAAATCGTATGGGGATGCGATGCGATTGTGTCATGTGAGTCATGATTCACGTGAAATACTTCCCTCTAAAAAATAATTCTGCCATTTTTGCTCACTATGCTCAAGTAGACCCAATAATTATATGATTTTCACGTGAATCATGTAATGACTCGCATCGTCGAAATTGCATCGCGTTCAGATACGATTCTTATGTTGTGTGGCTGGCCCTTGACTGCCGTATGACGTATCACATACTGAGGTGATGACATCACTGATGACGTCATCAGATGAAGAGGTATAACTCTGATATGCTGGCTTTTGCTCTAACAGTCAAGAGAGATACCGTATTTTTCAGACTACAAGGCGCACCTTTGTATAATGCGCACCCCCCTAATTTTACCCAAATTTCAGATTTTGTTACTATATTTTCTTACTATTTCATCAGTCACATTATAAGGCGCAGGGGTCTGAATCTTGGAAAAAAGTATCGCCTTATAGTCTGAAAAATATGGTATATCCCCAGACCATTTTGCCAGATTGGCTCCATCAGGTGTCTTTTTTCGTGGCATGATTTGCCCAATGATTTTTTCTTTAATTTTCTCTGGCAGTTAAAGGGTTAGGTGTGAGAGTGAAAACCTATGTAAACTTAATGGTCAACCTATGGCGATATTTTTCACGCCAGAGGGCAGTCAATGCACTAGGGGCTTATCACGCGATTTTCTTACTTGGGCGTAGTGATGGTAGGACCACTCACTGTCTCTCTCTCTCTCTTTATCCCCAACTAATAATATAGAGAGGATTAGCCCCACACGAGCGTCATGCCCTCTGGCATGAGAAAAATCGCACTAAGTCTCTCATTGTCAAATATGTAAATGAAACTTGAATAAATTGTCATGTATATGAGTGAAACTGGAATGTCAATGTGTGTGGGTGGGGTGGGGTAGACGGGGTGTTGAAGGGAGGTGGGTGTTAGTGTGTTGTGTTATGATTATATGCAGTGCATTCTCTAATGTATTCATTTTCATAGAGATGTATGGTGAGGATACGTGAACCAGTCTGTTGGAAATGTTTGTACGAATGGTGAGTGAAAAGCGCATTGAGTTGCTTAGCAAGATTACACGCTATATAAGCATTATTAATTATTATTATTATTATGTAAGTGAAACTTGAATCAATTGGCAAGTATGTAAGCAAACTTGAATCAATTGTTAAGTGTTTAAATGAAATAAATCATTGTATAAATTGTTAAGTATGTAAGTGAAACTTGAATCAATTGTCAAGTATGTAAGTGAAACTTGAATCAATTAAGTATGTAAGTGAAACTTGAATCAATTGTCAAGTATGTAAGTGAAACTTGAAATTGTCAAGTGTTTAAGTGAAATAAATCATCGTAAAACTTGTATAAATTGTTAAGTATGTAAGTGAAACTTGAATCAATTGTCAAGTATGGAAGTGAAACTTGAAATTGTCAAGTGTTTAAGTGAAATAAATCATAGTAAAACTTGTATAAATTGTAAGTATGTAAGTGAAGCTTGAATAAATTAAGTGTTTAAGTGAAATAAATCATAGTAAAACTTGTATGAATTGTTAAGTATGTAAGTGAATCTTGAAAAACAAACAAAAAAGTGTTTGAATGAAGAAGAAACAAGAAAATGTAAATTTGAAAATAATTTTCTTGAGAAAATATTTTTCGATCTAATCCGATTTGATTTTTACTGTGATTGTAAAATGATGATGTGATCTTCTTCTTCTTCTGCTATATTGATTCATATTATTCACTTTTTTTTTTAAATTGATAAGCAATGTTCATGACTTGATAATTTGGTAAAGGTAAAGATGTGCCACCCCCCATGCATTTCTCGGTTAATTCCGTTTTTGCCTTTCTTACCATACATAAAGCTGTATTTTAGGAACATTTTTAGCTAATTACCTTTTTGGAATACTAACCCTAACCCTAACCCTACCCCTAAAACTAACCCTACCCCCCACTATGTACTGCAGTACACCGCGATTTGTCACAGTTGTGGTTCGTTGCGTTTTTCCGTCTTATACGGTGGGGGGTAGGGGTAGGGTTAGGGCTAGGGTTAGGGTTAGTATTCCAAAAAGGTTATTAGCTAAAAATGTTCCTAAAATACAGCTTTATGTATGGTAAGAAAGGCAATAACGGAAAAATACAATTAACCGAGATAGGTAGGGGGGGTGGCACATCTTGACCTTTACCGATAATTTTATACCCCCCCAAAAAGTGAGCTCTCTCTTGTCCGTTGAGATGGAATGGAGAACCAAGAATGTCTCATCAGGGTTCGTACGGTCTTTAACGGTCGGTAAAAATTTGTAAAAAACGCCACCCCATTTTTAAGCCCTTAACCCAATGACTCCCAACCATTCGAACCGGGAATCGATCCCAGTTCCCGAGAGATGGGAATTAACTCCAAACGTCACACCAAATCAGAATAAAGTCTAACTCACATTTCATTTCTGAAAGATGCATATTGAATAGCAATGATGATATTATTATTCCAAAGCTAACACACTGTCACACAACAAACCATGAATTGGAATAAAAAATCCGTAATGGCGCTCCGAGCATCGCGCCGAGTCGATACTGCGTCACGTCACGTGGAAAGAAAAAAAAAATTTGGGGTCACTTCGAAAAAATCCGTTCAAAAAGACTAGTGGGTGCTTTCCCTTGCTGTAAGCAATCGGCGCATACGGGCTGCATGAGTTGACAAAATTCGGGCACATTTGGCGTCTGTGTCCTAAAGAGGGTTAAAAAGTCTGTAAAAACAGCCATTTTGTCCAGAGTTTTAAAAAGTCTTTATTTTTGATCAACAAGCTTATCCCTCCCAGTACATAATTTGACGATCAGTTGTATTCAGAACAAAATGCCCCAGTACAAATCCTGAAAAATCTGGTAGGTCACTGTGTATTTGGTGTTTGATATTTTGGTATATATACAAGTCACAGAGACTTATCTCCTTTGAAATTCGGGTTGCTCCCATCTGGAAAGATCGTCGACGCAAGTGCAGCGCCACCCATTGTGTAGTGTGTGTGTGTGGTGTGTGTGTGTGTGTGTGTGTGTGTGTGTGTGTGTGTGTGTGTGTGTGTGTGTGTGTGTGTGTGTGTGTGGTGTGTGTGGTGTGTGTGTGCGCGTTACCGTCGTATACAGTCCTTATTTTTGTGGGAAAGGTCTTTAAGAAGTCTTTAAAAAGTTTGTAAATTTGGAAGGGGAAAATCTGTACGAACCCTGCCGTGAGTGATTTCTTGGTGGGTTTTTTTAACCCTTTCGCCGCCAGCCATTTTTTCAGCCCCCCAAAATACCTTAACTGGGTAGAGAAAACAAGCGCGAAATCGCAATAGTTTGTGGCATGCGGTCTATTTTTACCACTCCAATCATGAGTCACCTCCCCTGGCTTTTCAATAATTTTAATCTGTAAACCAGAATGTTATCTCTGCACCATTTCGTAACTTTTTATATCTTTTGGAAAACATTTAAAACTATGTATCCTACTTATGCTCATCAAAAGAAGCACCGCATACTCGTCGTGTCTGTTGTAGTGTCTGTATTACGTATGTTTATTATTTTGTACGCTTTTAAAATACATCATTTTAAAGAGCGGCCTCAATTTGAAGTGTAGCCTCGATTTGAAATCAACCAACTACAAATGTCCCAATATGTGCCCTGCCGGGCCGAGAGGACGTAAAACACTATATTTCATTCATTCATTCATTCGCCTCGATTTGAAGTGCGACAATTTTGTCAAAATGTGCGACAATTTGAGACCGACCGACCGACAGACAGACAGACAGACAGACCGACCGACTGACAAAGTGAGTTATAAGTTTGTGGCTTGAGCCACAAACAGAGTTCCTCTGTGACATGAATTAGTGTTTAGGCCTATCCTTACCTCCCAAAATTAAGAAAATAGGGTTTTAGATAACAGGTTCTGATTTGATGCTTCTTAGTGACATGGGTGTTAAACCACTGTGGTGCATAAATGCGACATTGGCGGTGAAAGGGTTAAACCACTGTGGTGCATAAATGCGACATTGGCGGTGAAAGGGTTAAACCACTGTGGTGCATAAATGCGACATTGGCGGTGAAAGGGTTAAACCACTGTGGTGCATAAATGCGACATTGGCGGTGAAAGGGTTAAACCACTGTGGTGCATAAATGCGACATTGGCGGTGAAAGGGTTAAACCACTGTGGTGCATAAATGCGACATTGGCGGTGAAAGGGTTAAAGTGTAGTTTAGATAGTTGTTTTTTTCCGTTCATAGCATTTAAAAACAATATTTTTTTTTTCTTATTTTTTTGGTTTTACCTTGGTAATGTGTAATGTGGAGAGGGGGTTAATTAGAAAGGGAGTTCTCCCCCTTTCTTCAATTTCGTTTATCTCCTCTCTTGGCCTCACTATTTCATCCGTTGGTAATGTGTGTATCTTCATATTGAAGAATACTGCTTTTGGTTTGTTTGGTTTTTTGACATATACGAAAGACATTAGAAAGAGAGTTCTCACCCTTTGTTCAATTTCGTTTATCTCCTCTCTTGGCCTCGCTATTTCATTCTTTGGTAATGTGTGTATCTTCATATTGAAGAATACTGCATTCTGGATTTTTGTTGTTTTGTGACATAATATGAAAGATATCCATTTGTTCTCTTATATTCTTCGCTGTATTCTTTTTCTCGATGGCGTGTGGTTTGGATTTAAACGGAAAAAAAGTTGTGTGCCTTTAGTTTTAGAGCAGCGTGAATTTTTTTTATGCAAATTTATGGATTTTGACATTTCTTTCGATGAGTGTTATTCATGTTTGCTAACGATGTTGTGGAACAAATGGTCGTTTGCATGCTGTTTTTGCGCCGTATTATTATATTATATTCTGCATGAAAATGTATTATGTATGTTCGTATTTAAATAAGGTTGATGTATTCGGATGTAGGTGAATGATTGATATTCACACACACACACACACACACACACACACAAAGTACCAATAAACATATCAAATTTTATATGGCGTTTGTCTTGAGACGTTCGAGAAGATATTGCGTTTGCGTTGTCTTGACTGTTTTTTTGTTAGTCCCCCCCACCATGTCGAGATACCAGGGGAATCTTTCAATACAAATAGTTCCCTCACCTTCTGGAAGTTGTGCTGGCAACTTCCTCTATTCTATCTCTCTTTGACTGCATTTCCCCTTTGCTTGCTATCTCTGTTTTCTGACTCATTGGCCCGTTCTCCTGCCTTTTTCCCCAAAGCATCTTCTAAATAATTTTTATTTATTAAGATGATTTATATAGTGCATACCTTTAAGCTCTATGCTTTTGGGGGAAGCTCCATCAAAATCGAAATGTGTCGGCTGAATGCAGCAGGGAGACCAGTAACAGTGAAAAGTTCAAAACGAATCAGCAATGCACACACAGACACAGAACCACATGCATAAAGAACCTGTGTCATACCTGCCAACCCTCCCGGTAAATCCTGGAGCTTCCCGGATTTTGTCACCTCTCCCGGTCTTCCTGGAATTCACGTGAAACTCCCGGATTTCGAAATTTCCAGCTTAGATGACCTCAGAAACGAGTGTTGTGAAACCCGAAACTGGGTTTCAGGAAGTTTCACGGAGCAGAGTTCGTACTGCGCATGTCGGAAGTGGGGGCTACTTCCTCCTGCAATCCTTTGTTTGGCGTTCTTTAGGCCTGTCTCACGCCGCCATTGCATTTTTGCTGCTGGTAAACTTTAACTTAGAATGACTTCAGTGAGCCTCATGAGGGATAGTTTTCACATTTAACCCTTTCGCCGCCAGCCATTTTTCAGCTAAATTTTACTATTAAGCTTAACTGGGTAGAGAAGAAAAACAATCTGTAATATTGCAAATTTCTCTGTGACGTGTATAACATTAGGCCTATCCTTACCTCCAAAAATGAAGAAAATAGGGTCTTCAGAAAACAGACCCTGGTCTGATGCCTTTTAGTGACATGGGTGTTAAACCATTGTGGTGCAAAAATGCGACATTGGCAGTGAAAGGGTTAAAAGAAATAAGTTTCTCAGCTTTGACCCCCGCTCTGCGAGGGGGGACTATCCCCCCTCCCAAACCCACCCACCCCCTCCAGGATTTTGTTTGGGAAAAGTTGGCAGCTGTTTTTCAACTTGCACACACGCACTCAGACACACACACACACACGCATGCACAATACATACACACACACGCATGCACAACACACACACACATCACACACATGCACAATACACACACACGCATGCACAACACACACACACACGCATGCACAACACACACACACACAACACACACACACATGCACAACGCACACACGTATGCACACGTATGACAACAGGATGAAAAAAAGCTTGTAGCTTACTCTTTTATCGTCATTAAATATAATTTTGACTTGACTTGACTTGACTTGACTTGACAACACACGCATGCACAACACACACACACATGCATGCACAACACACACACACACACACGCATGCACAACACACACGCATGCACAACACACACACGCATGCACAACACACACACAAATCCACATGGCTTTAAAGAACCCGTTTAATGAGCTTCATCAAGATGACAGACATCGTCTTCACATTGCAACAATAGCCACTTTCTCATAATTATAGACACAACAAAAAATGACGCACAATATTGTTTTCGCATTATTACAATAATAACCACACATTCTCATACGCTACAGAGAAAAAAGACACAACAAAAGATGACGCATAATATTGTTTTCGCATTATTACAATAATAACCACACATTCTCATACGCTACAGAGAAAAAAGACAACAAAAGATGACGCATAATATTGTTTTCGCATTATTACAATAATAACCACACATTCTCATACGATACAGAGACGAAAGAAACGCACACACACACGAGCGCTGGACTGAAAAGTATTCACACACTATAGATGATGTGCGTCTTCATGATCTCGCTTAACCACATTCTAAAATAGGAATTGTTCGGAAATAATTCAGGGGAGTAATTTCATGGTGTGTGGGAGTGATCCTGCAGAATTCAAACATTCAAACAGGAGAAGTCACTCTACCATCAGCTCTCGTAGCCTATCGACTCGTGTGTTTGAGTAGACATACAGCACACCGTGCGTCATTCTAAAAATGTATGTCATTTATATTTTTACGTCACATTTTGTAAGTTTTATCAGTTTGTGGCCACTGGCCACCCCTAATTTTTCTTAAAAAAATGTTTGCAAGTCGCTGACTCGCATCCTGCAGTTTCAAGCTTCGACGCCATTGTTGGCATTGTTGATATGGTATTTGATCGAGTAATGGAGGTAAGCAACTCTAATTTTCACGAAGTGCTCTCCCTTAGTTTTTTTCCCGAAAAAATCGTCTATTGACACAAAACAACAACAAGAGAGCGTTGGACTGAAAAATATTCACACACTTTAGTAGTAGACACTTTGTGTCATTCATCGTGATTTCACATTTCCACGATAACCGTTTTTCTCAAAATAACACAAAACGACACAACACACGACAGCGTAGGACTAAAAAAACATTCACACTTTGGTAGTAGACGCCTTGTGTCATTCATCGTGATTTCACATTTCCATGATATCCGCTCTTCTCAAATCGACACAACACACGTGAGCATCCACGCTCATATACAGGAAACTGAGCGATCGAAGAAGAAAGAACAACAAAAAGAAAGCTGCCAACATTCCCTAAACACGGAAAAGGGGGGGGACTTCCACTTTCAGTTCACGGCACAAACTTCTCGTGAACAGCGATGCTATTTTAGATCCCCGTAAGAAATTTCGAAGTTGCGTCGGCACACAGTGCAGAAAGCGTAACTATCCTCTTCGTGGGACACAACGCTGATGGGAAATTGTTCTCTATGCACCGAGGAACAAACTTCTGTAAGCTGCGTCGGCACACAGTGCAGAAAGCGTAACTATCCTCTTCGTGGGACACAACGCTGATGGGAAATTGTTCTCTATGCACCGAGGAACAAACTTTGATAAACATGACGCAAGTTCCCGGTTTTGTTTGATGCCATTTTGTTCAGCAAAAAAAGCTTACAGCACATGCGCAGATTATGGTTTCGGGGATAATAAATGTTGGAATGCCCGATGGATTTGACTCATTCCCTGCGATTTCGGAATCCGGAATTTTATTGCCGTAATCGGAAATGCGGAATTGCGGCTGGAAAACGGAAACATTCCTGGAAATTTGGAATGGTTGACAGCTATGGAACACCCTTTGGATGTCTGAGTTATCGTGATCCTAACGAGAGATGCCAGTACTGACTGCACTGTCTATGCATTGGTGACGACTTTGTACAGAATAACAAACACGCGTTTTGATCATAACAGGTACCAAGACCACACACAATCATTGGGAGCACCTCGTTTCAGCGCCAGTCACGCTTGGCTGCACGATTTCACCTCGTTTCAGCGCCACTCGCCGACAAGTCCCCGGGAGCGTTAATATCGAAGTAAAGTAAGTTGTTAGGGTTAGGGTTAGAGGGTTAGGGTTAATTGATCAAAATGGAATGATGTCTTTTACGTTTGACACCAGCGTCCTGCTATACTTTGAAATTGAACATTGAAATCTTGGCCGAAACTGAAATGGCGCTGAAATGAGGTTACAATGAAGGGCGCTGAAAGAGGTGCAGCCACACAATCACAGCACTAGAAAAGCACCAACAGGCTTTTTTGGTGGGTGTTTTTTATTTTATAGAAAATGGAGGAGCCCCCCCCCTCCCCCCCATACCGGGGGTCTTTTGTATAAATATTTCCCCTACCTTCTGGAAGTTCTGTGCTTGTAACTTCCTCTCATCTGTCACTCTCTTTGACTCTGCCTTTTCCCTTTGCTTACTGTCATCTACTATCTTTCTGCCTTTCCGGTCCATTCTCCTGCCCTTTTTTTTCAAGAAACACTCAAAAAGATTTCTTCCAGCCGAAGTCGGACTATAGCTGGGCCTAATTATTTCTTCGTTAGGCGCATAACGGCAGCATGACGCATCGCTCAGACAGGAAACTGTCTGAGCGATCGACGAAGAAGATAGAGGAGCAAGCTCCCTTTCTCACCACACATACAAGAGGTTTTCACGAGTGACGCAAGGGACACAAAATCACTAGCATGATTTCCCACGAAGGTAGTAATGCATATTATATAGTGACCCAGCACCACGAAAGGGACATCAAGTCGCTGGGCTAGTTTCTCACAACAGGCTTGCAAAATCAAAAATCTAATTTTTTAAAAATCAGTTTTGAGTTATGTGTATTTTCGTGCTCTCTAACATATCATCTTTTATATTTATAAAGGACAATCATTGTTATGGTATCTGAATACTCAGACCTGCCTACTTGGAATTTTCCCAATCAGTAGCCCAGCCATCAATTTTCAGTAGCATGGCAAATTTTGTCGTAGCATCCACAAACGACGGCAATCAATTTGTTCTCTTCCTGAGCCGAAACGTACTGTTTATGTTTCGCCGATTGAACGTGTTGACGGTCGTCTCTACCGCCATGATTCACAGTGAACTCTGCATGGCAGAGGTTGCAGTGAGCATGGTTCGCACCAAGTCGACTTCTGACGATGCAAGGCCACTCCTCCGTGTAAGCTATTTTGAAAACTTGTGCGTCAGGCTGATGTTTTTTCTTAGAACAAGATGGTGTGCCAGATGATTTTCGTTTTCTGGTTTGGGTTCGGTTTTTTTCGTTTGAAACATCTCCTGAATCGCTACTGCTGCCGGAGTCCGCCATTTTTTTCAGAGAAAGTAATAAGAACGCATGCGCAGTCACTGATAAAAACGGAAGTGACTAGGTTATCGTGCGTGACACGGCGTCTGCTCTTAGAAATAGACAAAACCGGGAACGGCATAAGCAAAAATAAAATGCGGCGGCCTTTTTTTTTATCCATAGCAACGTTAAGGTTGCCGTAGCTCCATAGCAAAGCTTTATTTTTCGTAGCTGCTACGGCCAAATCGTAGTAGTAGGCAGGTCTGAATACTCCAAAAAGTGCTTTAAAATGAGCAGGTCAATGCATTGTCTTCAGCTTGGCTTAACGTTAGACTGTGATTTCTCAAAACGGCTGAGTAACCCTACCAACTTTAAATGCTCTTAACTCTAAAACGGAAAAAGTTACAAGAATGGTTCTTATATCATTTGAAAGAGAATTGTCTGAAGTTTCTAACTGTACCATTTTCTCAGAATGGTCATTTTGACACTTAATGTCCCTTTTGTGGTGCTAGGTTATACAGTGGAACCTCCCTTACAAGACCTTCAAAAATCATCCAAAATGAGGTCTTATAAGGGAGGGGTCTTTAAGGGAGGTAATTTTCATACTTAAAAAGAAGGGCAAGGTCTCTGAGAAGCAGGTCTTATATGGGAGGGAGTCTCATAATGGGAGGTCTTTAAGGGAGGTTCCACTGTATATAGTAATGATTTTACAAAAGTCAATCAGTGATCAAGATTATTCAAACATCCATCCATCACACGGAGAAGATGAAAGGAATGGTCATAGTACAAAAGAATTTGAGAATGGAAAAATTACTATACAAAATACTATGAATAGGAACACAATACCCAAGCACCTTTAAAAAAAAAAAAAAATCAAAAGGAAAAAATTTGAAAAAAACCACCCCACCAAATAAAACTGAATTTCAAATTCTTGTTCTTCTCAAACCATCCATAACATGTAACTTGATTCTTTTTTTGTCTTTGGGAGGGGGGTGGATTTCTTTTTAGAATTTTAAACGCTTAAGATATTCACAACATCTGCAATGAATACATATATATATAAAATCAAAAGAAAATGAAACATTTGCGCTAAAACTCCCACAAAACATGTCCACTGCTAGACTGAAAAAATAAATCCATTACTTTTGCTTTGTTTTGAAATCCTCACATCATTTGACCCTTTTCCGTTCACAATTTGTTTTTTTAACCCAAACTTCGAAATTTCTTCGTTAAATTACACCAACAAAAATTTCTTCAGATTTTCTAAGTCTGTAGGAACCTTATCTCCGCATGAGAGTATGCATGCATCTCCTATCAGCGAAAAAAAAAAAAGCAACAACAAAAAACACACACAAAAAGTGATTCCGTTGCGATTTATCGTCAGGACGTATCCAGACAGAAACGGAAACAAAAAGCAACAAACAAAACATCTGGCCAACAAAAAAATGAGCAAAAAAACCAGGGCTGCCAACCCACTGTTGCAGTTTCCAGGGACAAACTACAGAAAAACCAGGGACACAGACTTATTTCCAGGGACAAACATCGCAATGTCATGCATCAGGGTCAAAACGAGCATTAACTTCCAATTATTTCATGATCTAGCAACATTTCTGCGACTGTTCTGTATTCTTGATGTTTTTTGGTGCCAATGTGCTTCAATATTCAAGGTCCCTTGCTGTTCAGTAACCTATGGGTTGTGTTGGTGTTCCTGTGTTCAATAGCAAGGCCAGCTAACAAGACAAGTGATTGTTCTACAATGTTTTTTATTCGACTCAGTTTCCATGGACACCAGACAGAAAAGTGGATTCCAGGGACAGCGTGCCACTTTTGACTGTTTACAGGGACAAATACCCCTTAGGGGGGACGGTTGGCAGCCCTGAAAAACCCAATCACACACACACAAAAAGCGATTCCATTGCGATTTATCCAGACAGAAACAGAAGCAGAAAGCAACACCCCAAAAATCCGGCAAAATCCATCCTCTCAAACAATATATAACCAGCACACATTTCTCACAACACAAACTACCGTCATTCACGGACTATAAGCCGCAACTTTTTTTTTTTAAACACCTCCCACCCACCCTGCGGCTAGTACAGTGCCGCGGCCTAAACGTTACCGAAAGTGAAAGTCAACTCCACTCAGTGGCGTCCTTGATTCAGACCTTCGATCTGTGGCCTTGTTCACGGTTGATGACAAAAAAATCGCCTTGATTTCGGTATATTTTTTACTAAATGACGATCTGTTTCGCGGGGGTCCGACACTTTCGTTTTGGGCAGTCAACACACCCGCGATCAACTCTCGACTCAACCAGAAGCGGACATCGTGCATCGCCACGCATCTGTGGCTTATGCAGACCCGATTACCCCCTACACAAGTCTTGAGTAGTCTGGCTAGCTGAAATGAGTAGTTTTGGTGCAAAAAGTGTAGTTTTAGTCATTAAACCATCAAGCAATGTTCACTGAAAGAGTAGTATAGTAATTAAAAATTAAAGAGCATTATTTTCAGTTTTGAAGAGTAGTAGAGGTCCAAATTGAGTAGAATACTACTCGAAAAGAGTGGAGTAAACAGGCTGCTTATACTTATGCGTTACTTTTTTCAGATTGTTTTGTTAAAGTAGGGGGTGCGGCATATTTTAGGAAGCGGATTGTAGTCCGTGAATTACGGTAACCAGAAAACACACATTGACTTGATATTATCCTTAAAGGCCTAGCCAGACTGCATACGATTTGACCCCCAATACGATACGACTGTGACGATGTCTGCGAGGCATGATTCACGTGAAATACTTCCGCCTAGAAATAACTCCATTTCCGTTCACTGTACTCACGTAGACCGCAATACGCGAAACAAATAAAATATCCGATACAAAAAAATTAGATATTTTATCAGATACGTGACTACAAATATAGTGAACATAGTCACCCTTTGCTATAAATCTATCCATAAAGCTGCTCCATCTTACCTCTGCGACAGTATTTCCATCTATACGCCAGCTCGCACTTTATGTTCAGTTTCTGACCCGCTTTCTCTCCAGATCCCTAGGTATAAGCTTTCAACTGTTGGTCGGTGCTCTTTTGCTGTCTCAGGACCGACCTCCTGGAACAAACTTCCTCTCTCCCTCCGTCAGCGACCGACCCTCTCAGCCTTCAAATCTAACCTCAAAACCCACCTGTTCCCCCGTGATTGATGCTCCACTCTCTTTCTCTTCTCTCTCTCTTGCCTTTAGGTCTGTTTCTACAGTATACCATTTATGTCAAACGTGTGTGCTCGCTTTGTATTGCATTTTTGTTTGAATGCGTTATGAATGCTAACGTGTGTGTGCGCTTTGATTTGATTTATATCAAGATTCAGCGCCGTATAAATACTGTATTTTGTTGTTGTTGTTGAACATAACTAGTATGATTTTATCAGGTTTATGTAGACAGTAGAATTTCACGTGAATCATGCCTCACAAATGTCAAAATCAGATCGCAGTGAATCGAATCGTATGCAGTGTTGCCGTCCCTTTATTCAGGGACAACACCAAACAAGACCGACACCTTGTCATATTTTGTCGATTTCACACAGCATCTAGAAGTACGTAGGTATGGCGTTCCGTCTCGTTTTAGTTTTTTTCTCTCTCTCCTACTACAATTACATCAGAGCATAAAGACGACCAAATTACCATTCGACATAAATTCACCACACACACACAATGCACTGCATATAAAGATTACAGAAGTATCGTTCGATGAAATTGTACGCACCACACACATAGAATGCACTGCACTCTGGAAGTTCTGTGCTTGAAAACTTCCTCTAATCCATCGCTTTCTTTGATTCTGCCTTTTCCCTTTGCTTACTGTCATCTGCTGTCTTTCTACCTCACTGGTCCATCCATTCTCCTGCCTTTTTTTCTATAAATTCTTACAAAGATTTCTTCCAGCCGAAGTCGATCGGACATGCTGGGCCTAACTATTTCTTAGCTAGGCGCAATCGGCAGCATGACACATCTACGCTCGTATGACAGGAAACTGAGCGAACGAAGAAGAAAGAAGAATGCACTACATAAATATTACAGTGGAACCTCCCTTATAGGACCTCCCTTATAACTAATATAAGACCTTCAAAAATCACCCAAAATGAGGTCTTATAAGGGAGGTGATTTTAGGTATTAGGGTACTTTATAGTCACAGAGGCGTCTCTGTGAAATTCGGGTTGCTCCCACCTGGAGAGCGTGTCGCAGCCAGAGGCGCGCCACCCAATTTAAAAAAAAAATTTTGCATGCGATTTTTGTGTGACT
>CM065708.1:5191335-5196335 GCA_017654935.2 Phymorhynchus buccinoides | reverse complement strand
AAATGAAGTAAAAGTGACAGGTTTTTTTTACAACATTTACTAAACACTCTGTTGGGGTGGTGGGGGTGTGGTAACACTTTTCCAGCTTGGAGTTGGACCAAATGGGCACGTCTAGAAGCCCAAAAAGTAAAAGGATACATCTGTGATAAATGAACTAAAAGTAGACACTTTTTTTTTGGGGGGGCAACATTTACTAAACAAAACTTTTGTTGGGAAGGTGGGGGGTGGGGGTGGGGTGACACTTTTCCAGCTTGGAGTTGGACCAAATGGGCACGTCTAGAAACCCAAAAAGTAAAAGGATACATCTGTGATAAATGAAGGAAAAGTAGATACTCTTTTGTTTGCAACATTTACTAAACACAACTTTTGGTGGGGTGGGTGTGTGTGTGTGTGGGTGTGGGTGGGGTGACACTTTTTTACATCGAAGTTTTGAACGAGAATTTCGTCCCGATCTCCAGTCCGGAACGTTCACACAAAAAAAACCACCAAACTTTTGTTCACTGGGGATGGTGGGGGTGTAGGGGGATATTTTGGGGGGTGGGGGGGACACTTTCACTTTCTTGTTTGTTTTTTTACGTCAAAACCAAGCTTAGCCAAGTCTTGGCACAAAACTACGTCCTTGCTTTATGAAACAAGCAATCAACATTCTTCTCAAGTTGCTCAGGTCCTCAAACACAAAACTTCTAAAAGTTCCAAAAACAAATCTAAAATCATTTGGTGACCGCAGTTTCAGTTTCAGTGCCCCTGCTGTTTGGAATTCCCTCCCAGTCGATCTCCGCCATGAACTAACTATCTCTACTTTCAAAGCTAGACTCAAGACTCACATTAGTCACTACTTTCAAAGCTCATTCGGTTTGTAAATGTTTCCTTCTTGATCTTGTACCTGGGTGAATGATTGGGTAATAATGTTATGTGTGACTGCAGGTGTATCAGAAAAAAGAAAAAAAATTGTACAAGTACAAACCAACAACGTTATAAACTCTTACCATTGTAAGAAATTTCAAAGGCGCCAGTTGAGATCATCTGCCCTTCGATGGCGTTGCTGATGAAGAACAGCATGAGACAGGCGTAGATCTGAAAACAGGCAAACACGCAACCAAATGTGACAGTGCGTGGGAAAACCAGACATAATGGAATTCTGGCATAAATTGAAAGAGGTAAGGGAAAGGGTTGACGCCCCCAGACTCTCACCTTGTTGTTGGCCCAGTTGTACAGACTCGGGGCGTGGGCACGTTGAGGTAAGGGAAAGGGTTGACGCCCCCAGACTCTCACCTTGTTGTTGGCCCAGTTGTACAGACTCGGGGCGTGGGCACGTTGAGGTAAGGGAAAGGGTTGACGCCCCAGACTCTCACCTTGTTGTTGGCCCAGTTGTACAGACTCAGGGCGTGGGCACGTTGAGGTAAGGGAAAGGGTTGACGCCCCAGACTCTCACCTTGTTGTTGGCCCAGTTGTACAGACTCGGGGCGTGGGCACGTTGAGGTAAGGGAAAGGGTTGACTACCCAGACTCTCACCTTGTTGTTGGCCCAGTTGTACAGACTCGGGGCGTGGTCACGTTGAGGTAAGGGAAAGGGTTGACTACCCAGACTCTCACCTTGTTGTTGGCCCAGTTGTACAGACTCGGGGCGTGGGCACGTTGAGGTAAGGGAAAGGGTTGACTACCCAGACTCTCACCTTGTTGTTGGCCCAGTTGTACAGACTCGGGGCGTGGGCACGTTGAGGTAAGGGAAAGGGTTGACGCCCCAGACTCTCACCTTGTTGTTGGCCCAGTTGTACAGACTCGGGGCGTGGGCACGTTGAGGTAAGGGAAAGGGTTGACGCCCCAGACTCTCACCTTGTTGTTGGCCCAGTTGTACAGACTCAGGGCGTGGGCACGTTGAGGTAAGGGAAAGGGTTGACTACCCAGACTCTCACCTTGTTGTTGGCCCAGTTGTACAGACTCGGGGCGTGGGCACGTTGAGGTAAGGGAAAGGGTTGACGCCCCAGACTCTCACCTTGTTGTTGGCCCAGTTGTACAGACTCGGGGCGTGGGCACGTTGAGGTAAGGGAAAGGGTTGACTACCCAGACTCTCACCTTGTTGTTGGCCCAGTTGTACAGACTCGGGGCGTGGGCACGTTGAGGTAAGGGAAAGGGTTGACGCCCCAGACTCTCACCTTGTTGTTGGCCCAGTTGTACAGACTCGGGGCGTGGGCGTGTTGAGGTAAGGGAAAGGGTTGACGCCCCAGACACTCACCTTGTTGTTGGCCCAGTTGTCAGGGCTCCCAATCGTCCCGCAAAACAAGGGGTCCCAGGGACTCCTTCACTTACAGTATAGAGGGTCCTAGAGGCGGGATAGAGGGTCCCAGTGGCATTGCGAATGCTAAAAAGATTTTTTCTGGTGCATCCCTAGGACCCCCTGCACATTCTTTTAGAGGGTCCCTTAGAATTTTAGTGCTTCATAGACCCCCAAATGGGGGTCCCTGGGAGCCCTGTATTTGCTTAACTCTTTGGTTTCTGTATTTAGAGAAGTTTCAACTACTGTTCATTCCTGAGAACCTCTTTAGCTGCTGAGAAGTTTTATCCCGTTGATTCCTACGGGCCTCTTTTGCTCGTGATATCATGCAACATGATGCAACTGTTATTACCTTGCTCTTCTATAATTGCAATGCAATGAGGGGTTTTTTCCCTTTTTCTTACTGGGGCAAGTATTGTTTATGAAAGAGAAACAGGCTGCTGAAAACATGCCGCATATTCACAATAACATAACACCCCTTTATACAGTTTTACTCTCTCTGGAAACCCAGGAATAGGGAGATAGAGAGCTCTATAAAGCTAGGAATCTGCAGTTGCTCCCATTCAACCTCAAAAGCGGTTCTCAGGAACGAAAGAGTCAACTCACCTTGTTGTTGATGGCCCAGTTGTACAGACCGGGCGTGGGCGCGTTGAGGTAAGGGAAAGGGTTGACACCCCAGACAACCAGCCCGATCAGCACCAGCTTGACCCAGCCCAGCGCCTGTGCCGCCACCGACCGCCAGGGAGGAGGGGGGTAGTTGTCCCCCTCTATCATCAGACCTGGGAACCGGTGGCGCAGCGTCTGCGAGTATTGCTCGAAGACGTTGCGGTACCCTCAGGAGTAGCTGAAAGAATAACAATGGAATAATGACATTGATAACAACAGTAGCTGAAAAAAATACAAAATAATAATGATATTGATAACAACAGTATGTTCGCCTTGGCATGAAGCTGTGTCACTGTCAGACCAGTTGACATAAGCTAGAACACCAAGGCTACATCAATACGTTGTTATGTTCTGCATGGTTGTGCGGGGATTGTCTTAATTAAGCCATGACAAGCTCCTAGCATAACATCATCAGTCTAAAATCCTCCGAAGTCAGAGCGTGGCTGCTCATGTGGCGGGGTAATAAAAAAAACGGTCACACGCGTAATGCTCTCATCCTTAGCTGGTGTATTTGTTACATTTGTACCACAGTGCTCAGGCTGTTGGGATGATCCCTGGAGTCTTTAAGCCAGGGAATGACAACAACAATGTAAAGCAGCACTTGGGAGATTTGTTAGAAGACGTTGCGATATCCTCAGGAGTAGCCGAAAGAGCAACGATAATAATACAAAATAATGATGATGATATGGATAACAAGCAGTGCCTGTGAGTATTGCTCGAAGACATTGCGATATCCTCGGGAGTAGCTGAAAAAGTAACGATACTACAGTGGAACCTCTCTTATAAGACCTTCACAAATCATCCAAAATGAGGTCTTATAAGGGAGGTGATTTTAATACTCATAAAGAAGGGCCATGTCTTAGAGAAGTAGCTCTTATATGGGAGGTCTTATAAGGGAGGTTCCACTGTAATATAAAATAATAATGATAATTTCATATTGATAACAACGATATGTCAAGCGGCATCTGGGAGTACTGCTCAGACATTGAGATATCCTCAGGAGTAGCTGAAAGAATGACGATAATAATACAAAATAATAATGACATTGATAACAAGCAGTGCCTGTGAGTATTGCTCGAAGACATTGTGATACCCTCGGGAGTAGCTAAAAAAGTAACGATACTACAGTGGAACCTCTCTTATAAGACCTTCACAAATCATCCAAAATGAGGTCTTATAAGGGAGGTGATTTTAATACTTATAAAGAGGGGCCATGTCTTAGAGAAGTAGCTCTTATATGGGAGGTCTTATAAGGGAGGTTCCACTGTAATATAAAATAATAATGATAATTTCATATTGATAACAACGATATGTCAAGCGGCATCTGGGAGTACTGCTCAGACATTGAGATATCCTCAGGAGTAGCTGAAAGAATGACGATAATAATACAAAATAATAATGATGATATGGATAACAAGCAGCGCCTGGGAGCATTGCTCTTGCGATACCCTCCGGAGTAGCTAAAAAAAAGTAACGATACTACAGTGGAACCTCCCTTATAAGACCTTCAAAAATCATCCAAAATGAGGTCTTATAAGGGAGGGGTCTTATAAGGGAGGTAATTTCAAAAACTTACAAAGAAGGACAATGTCTCAGAGAAGTAGGTCTTATATGGGAGGGAGTCTTATAATGGGAGGTCTTACAAGGGAGGTTCCACTGTACCTATAAAGAAGGGCAATGTCTTAGAGAAGTAGGTCTTATATGGGAGGTCTTATAAGGGAGGTTCCACTGTAATACAAAATATTAATGATAATTTGATATCAACGATATGTCAAGCAGCGTTTGGGAGTATTGTTCGAAGACATTGCGGTATCCTCAGGAGTAGCGGAGATAGTAACGAAAATAATACAAAACAAGAGGCAAAGCCTTCAAGGCTCACTCGAACAGGAACATGTGGGACAACCAAACAAAGATTGAGGGGGGGGGGGTCTAAAGTACAAGATTGCCAATAAAATTTAAAAGTACAAATGAAAGTTTCGTTAATGGATACAACTAAAAAAATTATTTAAAAAAATAAGTGCCCGTGCAGAGAATCGGACCCAGAACCATTGGCATGACAGACA
>CM065708.1:5166335-5186335 GCA_017654935.2 Phymorhynchus buccinoides | reverse complement strand
CATGCGCCTTTTACCCCGTCTTCCCCTAATGTTTAGCATTCGTCTCATGGGCAAGTTTGACTTAAATGTGCTTCATTTTATGAGATAATTGGCATGGGCTTCTTACCCGCCCATGGGCTTTTTACCCGGTCTTACCCAATGATTAACACATCTAAAAGCGTCCTAGTCATGCCAATCATAAAAAAAAAGAATACAAATAATCAGAAAGGATACATTTTAGAGGCCGCGAGGCCTAGTTGTCCTCATTCTCTGACCTGACCTGACCTGTCCAGATGTGTCATCAAGTTGTCCAGTGTCGTGTCCCCCCTTGCAAACAAAGAAAACCAACAATTTTTACCACCCACCCCCAAAACACGTCATTCTCAGTCTCAGTGACGAGGGTTAGTGGGGAGAGGGGAGTGGGGTGGTCACGCGTGACTGACCACCTGAAAAGGGACGTGTGTCAAGCTACTATCTGATGAAAACCTTACTAATACTACTAACCCATGAAAAGACTACTATTTTTTTCAGCAGTTAGTCGTAATGCTGAAAAAAATAGTAGTCTTTTCATGGGTTAGTAGTAATACTAAGGTTTTCATCATATAGTAGCTTGGCTTTACGACTATCTAGTGAAATGATTCCTGTGGGAAATTATGTCCCCCCCCCCTCTCTCTCTCTCTCTTCTCTCTCCCCCCCTCCTCTCTCTCTCTCTCTCCCCCCCCCCCCCCCCTCTCTCTCTCTCTCTCTCTCTCTGTGTCTAACCACTGACACTGGTCACGTTGGCCTAATTTTACCGTTTGAATGCTAATTAGTGTATTAGGAGCTCATATGAACAATTGCTGATGTGGTTGACCAGTGGTCAATGTCACTGACCAGTGGTCACTTTGGCCTATTTTCTCTGTGTCTCTTTGATGTTATTATATTGGGGATCCTGTATGATGAGAGAGGGAGAGAGGAGGGAGAGAGGGAGAGAGAGGGGGGAGGGAGAGGGAGAGGGAGGGAGAGAGAGAGAGAGGGAGGGAGAGGGAGGGAGAGAGAGAGAGGGAGGAGAGAGGGGGAGAGAGGGAGAGAGGAGAGAGGGAGAGAGAGAGGGAGGGAGAGAGAGGGAGAGAGAGAGAGAGAGAGAGAGAGACAGACAGGCAGAAAGAGTCACACAGAGAGAGGGGGGGGGGGGGGTAGAGAGAAGAAAACAACAGCCGATCAGGTAGAGACAAAGAGAGAGCGAAAGAGAAAGAAAGACAGACAATCAGACAGAGGGTGACAGATGCATACAAAAAGAGAGCGAAAGACAGAGAGAGAGACAGAGAGAAAGAGAGAGAGAGAGAGAGAGAGAGAGAGAGAGAGAGAGAGAGAGAGAGAGAGAGAGAGAGAGAGAGAGAGAGAGAGAGAGAGAGAGAGAGAGAGAGAGAGAGAGAGAGAGAGAGAGAGAGAGAGGAGAGAGACATAATTTCCCACAGGAATCATTTCACTACATAGTCGTAAATTCAAGCTACTATATGATGAAAACCTTAGTATTACTACTAACCCATGAAAATACTACTATTTTTTTCAGCAGTTAGTAGTAATACGACTAACTGCTGAAAAAAATAGTAGTCTTTTCATGGGTTAGTAGTATTAGTAAGGTTTTCAGCAGATAGTAGCTTGTCAAGTTACTACTAACTGATGAAAAAAATAGTAGTCTTTTCATGGGTTAGTAGTAATACTAAGGTTTTCAGCAGATAGTAGCTTGTCAAGTTACTACTAACTGATGAAAAAAATAGTAGTCTTTTCATGGGTTAGTAGTAATACTAAGGTTTTCAGCAGATAGTAGCTTGACTTTACGACTATCTAGTGAAATGATTCCTGTTGGAAATTATGACCTCTCTCTCTCTCTCTCTCTCTCTCTCTCTCTCTCTCTCTCTCTCTCTCTCTCTCTCTCTCTCTCTATCTCTATCTCTCATTTTGGCCTATTTTCACTGTTTGACTGCAAATTAGGAGTTCAAATGAACAAGGTCTGATGTGGTTGACCAGTTGTCGGTGTCACTGACCAGTGGTCAACCACCTTAAAAATTGTTCATTTGAACTCCTAACACACTAATTAGCTGTCAAACAGTAAAAATAGGCCAAAGTGACCACTGGTCAGTGACACTGACCACTGGTCAACACATCAAACCTTGTTCATTTGAACTCCTAATACACAAATTTGCAGTCAAACAGTGAAAATAGGCCAAAGTGACCACTGGTCAGTGACACTGACCACTGGTCAACCACATCAAAATGTGTTAATTTGAACTCCTAATACAAAATTTGCAGTCAAACAGTGAAAATAGGCCAAAGTGACCACTGGTCAGTGACACTGACCACTGGTCAACCACATCAAACTTTGTTCATTTGAACTCCTAATGCACTAATTTGCAGTCAAACAGTGAAAATAGGCCAAATTGACCACTGGTCAGTGACACTGACCACTGGTCAACCACATCAACAATTGTTCATATGATCTCCTAATACACTAATTAGCATTCAAACGGTAAAATTAGGCCAAAGTGACCAGTGTCAGAGGTTAGACACAGAGAGAGAGAGAGAGCGAGAGAGAGAGAGAGAGAGAGAGAGAGAGAGAGAGAGAGAGAGAGAGAGAGAGAGAGAGAGGGGGGGGAGAGAGAGAGAGAGAGAGAGAGGGAGGGAGGGAGGGAGGGAGGGAGGGAGGGAGAGAGAGAGAGAGAGAGAGAGAGAGAGAGAGAGAGAGAGAGAGAGAGAGAGAGAGAGAGAGAGAGAGAGAGAGAGAGAGAGAGAGAGAGAGAGAGAGAGAGAGAGGACATAATTTCCCACAGGAATCATTTCACTAGATAGTCGTAAAGCCAAGCTACTATATGATGAAAACCTTAGTATTACTACTAACCCATGAAAAGATTACTATTATTTTCATCAGTTAGTAGTATTACTACTAACTGATGAAAATAATAGTAGTCTTTTCATGGGTTAGTAGTATTAGTAAGGTTTTCATCAGATAGTAGCTTGACACACGTGGCTTACTGACTCTCAAACACTGACGGAAGTCAGGAGAGTCGGTTACTTTGACTTCCGGTATCCTAGCACGTGGTTACGTTTGAGCGCACCGTTCAAAGTTCTGTTTTCGCAAAAGCTTCATACCACCACGTTTCTTTTAAACATCAACAGACAGTCTTTGGGTTCATTCAGTAACGTCTAAAATTTGTGTTGCCTTCTTTTTGGAGGTTTTCTTTCAGTTATTTTTTCTTTCTCTGTGAGTGTGGTGGGGAAAAAAAATGGATGTGGGGTTTTCATCAGATAGTAGCTTGACAGACGTGGCTTACTGACTCTCAAACACTGACGGAAGTCAGGAGAGTCGGTTACTTTGACTTCCGGTATCCTAGCACGTGGTTAGGGGAAGACGGGGTAAAAAGCGCATGGGCGGGTAAGAAGCCCACCCCAATTATCTCATGAAATGAAGCAAATTTCAGTCTCATTTTGCCCATGAGACGAGCGTTAATGTCTAGCATTCGTCTCATGGGCAAATTTGACTGAAATTTTCTTTATTTCATGAGATAATTGGGGTGGGCTTCTTACCCGCCCATGCGCTTTTTACCCCGTCTTCCCCTATGGATGACTGGATGGCGGAACGGATTCAGTGTGGTTGTATGGATTACTCAGGAAGGGTATGTATTTATGTTTTTTAATGTCTTCAAATTTCGTTACCATTGTGTCAGTTTTAAATCGAAAAATCTGTTAAGAAAATGTAGGCTTTGCTGTGTTTTAATTTTATTTTGTGTGCTTAAATCTTTTTTAACTTCGCAGATTTGTTCTTAGCGATTCGGGTAGGTTAGGTAGGTAGGTAGGTAGGTAGTGACAGGCTTCATCAGCCTAGGCCTCGCGGCCTATTAAATGTCCCCTCAATATCGAATGACTTTGTTTTTGTTTTCGATTGGTCTGAGCAATAGGTCTGCTTGTAAAGTGAAGAAATAAAATCTCGAAACTATAAAACATCGATGCAGTACATTATTTTTCAGTATTCTTTAAACATTCATTTATAATTCACCGTAGATTGCATAAGATTGAGATTGACCGGTTCGAATGAAACACGTGTATGCCCCCCCCCCCCCCCCCCCCCCCCCCCCCCCTGCGTGCGCATTTCGACATCGCCATCTTAGTCCTTATTTGTGTGTAAACAGCATCGATCTGGCATTTTTCAAACAAAGTTACTGACTAAGATGGCGGTCTCCCATAATGAGACGCGCTCCTTGTGGCCGGATATGACAACACGTGGGTACAAGCCATTGATTTTCTTAGTCTACCTGCTTAAAAGACTGAACCGGAAACACGCACTGCTTTCTTTAACTCTCCGGTCGGAAGACAGAATGTTTCATAGGCGAAAGAGGACGGATGGCTTCCCCTATAGAAAGGAAAAGAACAGCTGAAAGTTAATGTTCATATCGTAGGCGAAAGAGGACGGATGGCTTCCTATATAGACAAGAAAAGAACAGCTGAAAGTTAATGTTCATATCGTAGGCGAAAGAGGACGGATGGCTTCCTATATAGACAAGAAAAGAACAGCTGAAAGTTAATGTTCATATCGTAGGCGAAAGAGGACGGATGGCTTCCTATATAGACAAGAAAAGAACAGCTGAAAGTTAATGTTCATATCGTAGGCGAAAGAGGACGGATGGCTTCCTATATAGACAAGAAAAGAACAGCTGAAAGTTAATGTTCATATCGTAGGCGAAAGAGGACGGATGGCTTCCTATATAGACAAGAAAAGAACAGCTGAAAGTTAATGTTCATATCGTAGGCGAAAGAGGACGGGTGGCTTCCCCTATAGAAAAGAAAAGAACAGCTGAAAGTTAATGTTCATATCGTAGGCGAAAGAGGACGGGTGGCTTCCCCTATAGAAAAGAAAAGTACAGCTGAAAGTTAATGTTCATATCGTAGGCGAAAGAGGACGGATGGCTTCCTATATAGACAAGAAAAGAACAGCTGAAAGTTAATGTTCATATCGTAGGCGAAAGAGGACGGATGGCTTCCTATATAGACAAGAAAAGAACAGCTGAAAGTTAATGTTCATATCGTAGGCGAAAGAGGACGGATGGCTTCCTATATAGACAAGAAAAGAACAGCTGAAAGTTAATGTTCATATCGTAGGCGAAAGAGGACGGATGGCTTCCTATATAGACAAGAAAAGAACAGCTGAAAGTTAATGTTCATATCGTAGGCGAAAGAGGACGGATGGCTTCCTATATAGACAAGAAAAGAACAGCTGAAAGTTAATGTTCATATCGTAGGCGAAAGAGGACGGATGGCTTCCTATATAGACAAGAAAAGAACAGCTGAAAGTTAATGTTCATATCGTAGGCGAAAGAGGACGGGTGGCTTCCCCTATAGAAAAGAAAAGTACAGCTGAAAGTTAATGTTCATATCGTAGGCGAAAGAGGACGGATCGCTTCAGTGGGTGAAGACAGCTGAGTAGGTGAAACGGGATGGATCATAGGGCTGCCATCTTGCTCATTACCATAAGAATGCGTGGGTGAAACAGGAATAGGCGAATAGGGACGCTCCTGATCATCATGATTTCTTTAAAAGGCTGATGATCTTATATACCCTCCCCTCCTGATTGATCAGCTTTCCCCTTGTATAAACTCCCCATCTTTTAAAAAGTCTACCGGCAACTCGGCCTCATCTGTTTGTGCCTTTTGGAGTTAAATGGGGACAAAATAGACTTAAATTTTTTAACTAGTCCGACAGGGACCCACTTGTAATTTTAAAACCCTTAGACAATAGTATCGGTTCCCTTGAGAAACCGATGCGACAGCTTTGGCGATTTTTTTTACAAAGTTATCATTGGACAACGGCACTTGTTGACAATGAATAACATATAGTTTTAAAAAATGTTCGAAAATAAAGTTTGTTCTGTAAATAGACCGTGCCCCAATTTTTAAATATTTGTTTGATTCTGTTTTAAATAGTGGTCCTGGAAATTTTAATCAAAGATGCTCAGTAGAAAATAAATTTGTATCATAATTTTTACAAACATTAAAATAAATATCATTTAAACTAGTTAGCTAGTTCAAATCCAGGCTCAAACAGTCGAGCCATGGCACTAAAAATCAAAAATAACAAAAACAATTTTTTTCTTTAATAATATATAACTTAAATTAAAATAAAACAAACTTTTTTCCGTAACTTTATAAAAAGAAATGTCCCATATGGCTTAGGCCGGGAGGACGTAAAGCAAAGTTTTCGTTGACTAAAAGACCATGTGGCTGATAAAACGTTAATCTCACTTTAAATTAACCCCTTACTTGTCTATGTGGCTGATAAAACGTTAATCTCACTTTAAATTAACCCATTCCTTGTCCATGTGGCTGATAAAACGTTAATCGCACTTTAAATTAATCCCTTCTTGTCACCAGACACAGGAACACAGTGCAAGATAATTACACTCGTGACCTGGACAAAAATGGCGTCAAATCGCCTTGGGGGCAAATGGAAGCAAGGGGGGGGGGGGTAGGGGGGTGGGGGGGGGGGGCAAAGCGACATTGTCACAATTTGCTGAGAGGACACTTTTGAGGTAACTGCCAAAGACTTTAGAGGGAGAGGGTATAAATGGGGGGTGTCTATTCACCGAAACATGCCGAAAAAAAAACGCCGGAAAATGCCGAAAGGTGAATGCTGGATGGTCATGACACCATTATTGCCTTTCTTACCATACATAAAGGTGTATTTTAGGAACATTTTTAGCTAATAACCTTTTTTGGAATGCTAACCCTAGCCCTAACCCTAGCCCTAACCATAACCCTACCCCCCACCCTATAAGACGGAAAAACGCAACGAACCACAACTGTGACAAATCGCGGTGCACTGCAGTACATAGTGGGGGGTAGGGTTAGGTTTAGGGCTAGGGTTAGTATTCCAAAAAGGTTATTAGCTAAAAATGTTCCTAAAATACAGCTTTATGTATGGTAAGAAAGGCAAAAACGGAAAAATAGAATTAACCGAGAAATGCAGGGGGGGGGGGGTGTGGGGTGGGTGGTGAGGGGGGCAGGGGGGGGGGGGGGGGGGGGGCACATCTTTACCTTTACCAACCAAAATATAAATATTGTCATTTAACAGTGACTGATCACTGTTTGGAAGATTTTCACATTGGTAGTGAAGCCCACGTTTCGCAGACATCGCAACAAATGCAGTCGATGTTACACTGCTTTTCACAACAGGAGCAAGAGTAGGGGAAGACGGGGTAAAAAGCGCATGGGCGGGTAAGAAGCCCACCCCAATTATCTCATGAAATGAAGCAAATTTCAGTCTCATTTTGCCCATGAGACGAGCGTTAATGGGCATCATGGGCAAATTTGACTGAAATTTTCTTTATTTCATGAGATAATTGGGGTGGGCTTCTTACCCGCCCATGCGCTTTTTACCCCGTCTTCCCCTAATAATCGGACATTGTTGATCAAACAGGCAATCTTTTAAAAATGTTACCTTTTAAAATTTACACATGGCCCAGGCCTAGGTCGCGGTGACGATCTCTGCCTGTGTGTACGGTGTGTTGCCACACACACACACAAAGACATCTACTCATTGTGTTCCTTAAATTGTGTTGAGCGCCAATGTGTACGGGTGCGCGCGCCGTTTTGTTTGTAAGCCCGTCGGTATGACGCGATATGACGTGTTTCTATTCTAGTGTGTGGGATAGCCGAACTACAGAAACGTGTCATCGGGGCCATGTTAATCATTTTGCTATTCGGCAATTTCACTTTCCATTGTTGTAAATTTTGGGGGTTTCTGTAGAATGTTTTCATAATTCTGTCCTACCATTCGGCATGTTGATCATTCCGCCTTCACCATTCGGCATTTTTCGGTATGGTTTGACCATTCTGCATTCGTGTTTCGGCATTTTCCGACCATTCTGCATTCAGTTTTTCGGCATTTTTTGGTGTATAGGCACACCGGTATAAATGACCCATTCGCGTTAAAAGGGGCGGGGCTTAACTGGACAGGGACAAAAAGGCTTGGGCAACAAAGAAAGTTCGAGTTTGACTTCCGTTGTGAGTTCGCGGTTTCCGGTTTATTCACATGTTTCTTTCACGTGGTTGTTCCTTCGTCATTTTATAATCCGTCCTGATCGTGAAGAAGATAGTTTCTGCTGTGGCGTTTTAGCAAAGTGGATACGACAATGACCAAGAAGTGGCTTTTGGAAAAGATTCAGTGTGGGTGTGTGGATAGTAAAGGCATGGTGAGTGTCTCAAGTTTTTTTCCATCTTTGACTGACTTCGAATTTTACTAAATAAAATGTAAGACGACCTAAGTGTATATTATTTCCCCCACTGTGTGAATCTTTACGGGTAATGCCTGGAATTTTTAGTCATTTCCCGAACTAGGGGAAGACGGGGTAAAAAGCGCATGGGCGGGTAAGAAGCCCACCCCAATTATCTCATGAAATGAAGCAAATTTCAGTCTCATTTTGCCCATGAGACAAGCGTTAATGTCTAGCATTCGTCTCATGGGCAAATTTGACTGACATTTTCTTTATTTCATGAGATAATTGGGGTGGGCTTTTTACCCGCCCATGCGCTTTTTACCCCGTCTTCCCCTACCTGTTTCAATCAGCCATTACTGGAAATGGCTAAAAAAATTAGTCATTACCGGTAATGCCTGAAATTCAAGAGGAGTTTTTACCCATTCTGCCTGAATTTCAGCCAATATGGGAAATGGTCTAGGTTTACCCATCTGGCTGAACTAGATTATATATCAGGCAGAATGGGAAATGCATGTCAGCCAGAATGGGAAAGTGTTGATTGCAGTAACATACTGAGTATTAGCCCATCTTTTAGTACAAACCCATCTCCTGTTTGGAAGGAAAAAGTGTGCAAAGGGTGAAACACCTTGTAAAAACCCACCCCCCACTTTGCTTAAGTAAACTCGACCACCTTTGATGCTTGATTGGTGTGGGTACCAAGAGAAACTGCGTGGTGTGCTTTGTGTAGAATACATTTTCTTGGTGACCTCTAAGCACGTTTGAAAGAATTTTTTGTTCATATCAGGGGCTCTTTAAGCAACGTGTGTGCAAATGTTCAATTAACAACACGCACACTCTCTCTCTCTCACACACACACACACACACACACACACACACACACACACACACACACACATACACTCTCTCTCTCTCTCTCTCTCTCTCTCTCTCTCTCTCTCTCACACACACACACACACACACACACGCACGCACACGCACACACACACACACGCACGCACACACACACCCCTTCGCTGTCACTAGAGCTGTTTAGCTAATGACAAACTTCCAGTGTTTTGCAGTTTCCCCCCCGCCCCCCCCCCTCTCTCTCTCTCTCTCTGTGCGCGCACACGTGTGTGTGTGTGTGTGTGTGTGTGTGTGTGTGTGAGAGAGAGAGAGAGAGAGAGAGAGAGAGAGAGAGAGAGAGAGATGACTCGATGTCGCAGTCAAATCAGTCGCTCGTTCAAAACAGATGCCAACGGTTCCCAAATGCTTCTTTCTGTCTTATAAAACGCAAACTATTAGTTTCAAACTTAATTTCAAACCCTCCTCTCCCCCTCTGATATTTGTTGCAAAAATTACACTGATAAACTGCTTTTGCAGTCTTAATAAAAGTTTAGGGTCAATTTCAGCCTTATTTCCATTTCATAAGACGGAAAAAAGCATATTTCACAAAGTTGCATCTGTTTTGAACGAGTGACCGATTTGACTGTCACACTCAATGTAGTAATTTTTAGTTATTTTTAGACAGGCTCTGCATGATTATGTGTGATTGTGTTCAAAGACTTGCTTTTAGCCTTGAATTTTTTATTTATTGTTCTGACTTTATTTTAGCCATAAAATTCATTTATTTTTCTGATTGAATGCACCATAAAATAAAAACCATTCAGGTTCACTATGGTGTTTTGTGTTTAGTCATTTCCGGTATTGACTGGAGACAATTTTCAGGCATTACCGGTAGTGACTGAAAATTTTAGCCATTTCCAGTAATGGCTGTTTGAAACAGGTTGTTCCGGAAATGACTGAAATTTTCAGGCATTACCCGTAATGACTAATTTCTCATTTTGACTGTAACATATATATAATTTGCTTTGATAACACTTTTTTTGTAGGGGAAGACGGGGTAAAAAGCGCATGGGCGGGTAAGAAGCCCACCCCAATTATCTCATGAAATAAAGAAAATTTCAGTCAAATTTGCCCATGAGACGAATGCTAGACATTAACGCTCGTCTCATGGGCAAAATGAGACTGAAATTTGCTTCATTTCATGAGATAATTGGGGTGGGCTTCTTACCCGCCCATGCGCTTTTTACGGGGTGGGCTTCTTACCCGCCCATGCGCTTTTTACCCCGTCTTTCCCTATCCAATGTATGTTTTGTGAACCTAAGAACCAAACTCAATTACTTTAACTTTAACTTTACGATTTGTTTTGTGTTCTGAAAAGAAAATAATGTGCTGATTACCTTTTCTCCCAATGAACAAAGCGTATGCAAAGACAGTTGTTTTGTCTTGATAAAGACTCTTCAATCTGCATGTCGGCCTGCAAAGAATGTCCACAGTGAACATTCAGGCTGAACTAGAAAACTTTCTCCAAGAGAAAGGTTGTCCTCTTTGCACCAGATTGAAAGCCCACAATAAAAGCAAACCAGCACTAAATTAAAAAGAAATGGTAACAGTTTTATGCAAAGTAGCAAAAATAATAATGTTCTAAAATTACAATCGCTCGAAGAGAGTAGAAGAGATGGGATGACATGTTGGTGGATCCAGTGAAGGATTCAAAAGGGGAGGTCATAGAAATCGTAGTAAACACCAACAGACACCCGGTGAAGAGGAATGTAGAGAGGTGTGTTTGGATCAGGTAGACTGATGCGCTTTCCCTCTTCGTAGTAAGATAGTATAAACGATCAATATATATATATATATAAACTTTTTTTTTCTTTTCTTTATATATATATATTTCTCACGGCTGGAGGGAGCTGATCTTAACATTTTCCTTTCTTTTCTTTGTTTTACCTCAAACTACTCAAATGGACAATGTATTTCCAGAAACTACCTATGAACAAGAGGAGAAGGCCTTTCGAGGACTATGCTGAGGCCTTGGAGGAGGGAGAGAAGCTGTACTGGTGTGCCTTTCTTCACCGTAGTCGTAAAAATCTTCCAGAGCAGCTGGAGATCCTCGAGGCTGTGGTGGGGGCTTACAAGCAGGCTGCTGTGTCACTCAGCAACAACGACAAAGAATGGTCAGTTGTGGAACAATCTTCTTGCTGAGTTGAGAGAATTTCCACCTTGGTAGGCTAAGACCCCATCCAGTCACGCCGAGCTGATGAGACTCCCCGGAGTCAGAAACAGCTGTCCTCGGCTTGGGTTCTGTCATTGCCTCCGTAATAAGGAGGAGAAACTAAAATAGAAATTTGTTTTACGTCCTCTGACCTACTTAGAGCCACGTCAGTGGGACATTTGTTAGGATGAAGATGGGGGAGAAAAAGAAATGGGGGCCTGGTTAACGCCGGGATATCATTATGAAAGGAAGCGTAGAATACAGCCCTGCCATGCAGTCTCAGACCGATACGAAACTCCATAGCATCATCATCATCGTTATCATCGGCTTCATTTTCCATCAATCATAAAATAAAAAAATGTCTCAACTTCTGTGGCTTTACATGCCCTGCTCTCATGGTGACCTCAGTTTCGGTTTCCAATCCAGTCTATGCCTTGGTGCGTTCGGGTCAAAGTCATGGGGATCAGTGTGTTCTATGGAGCTGTCGGTGGACGGTCGTGGTGGCGCCCTCGGAGGAGGACCTCACTCACGCTGGCTCCGCGACTAAGAGAATTGTGTCGTCAGTAGGGGGCTTAGTAGGTGGTGTCCTGAACAGGCTCCACTGAACTCCACCGAAGTGACTCAGCAGCAAGGGCAGTGTCTTCTCGGTTGGTTGCCTCCTGACGGCCTAACATAGTTTCGCTCCCCTTGGACTGCTGGTCTCGGATTCTGCGACTTGAACAAACCGGGGTGTAGCTGCGAATTGGGATTCGGAACGAGCGGCGTGGGAGCAACGCCACTGTACGGCCCAGAAGATGGGACAGCAAAGAAAAAAAAAGTAAATGGAGAAGGGGCACCAAAGAATAAAGGGATTATTAATGATGAGGTATGTTTGTATAAAGATATGATGGTAGGGGAAGACGGGGTAAAAAGCGCATGGGCGGGTAAGAAGCCCACCCCAATTATCTCATGAAATAAAGAAAATGTCAGTCAAATTTGCCCATGAGACGAATGCTAGACATTAACGCTCGTCTCATGGGCAAAATGAGACTGATATTTGCTTCATTTCATGAGATAATTGGGGTGGGCTTCTTACCCGCCCATGCGCTTTTTACCCCGTCTTCCCCTATAGGTAATGAAGAAAAATAATAGGGTCTTTGGTTAACAGGTCTGGATTGGACGCCTTTTTAGCAACACGGGTGTTAAAACATTGTGGTGCCCAAAAAATGCGACATTGGCGGTGAAAGGGTTAATCACGTTTTGTGCGTGCATTTTATAATCCAATCTATAGTAGCGTTGTGGTGTGTGTGTGTGGTTGTTCTTTTTAAAGATCGATGATTATAGCAAATCATGGTGATGTTGGCGATGACGACGACTGATGATGATGATGATATTGATTGTTGTTAGTATTAATATTATCGTTGTTATTATTATCGAGGGTGTACGTACGTACCCTGGGCAAGGCATCTCCCGCTACCAAACAAATTCCTCGCCCTGCCCGCCAAAATAGTAGGGTAAGACGGGGTACAAAGCCCAAGGTCGGATAAGAAGCCCATGCCAATTATCTCATGAAATGAAGCAAATTTCAGTCACATTTTGCCCATGAGACGAACGCTAGACATTAACACTCGTCTCATGGGCACAATGTGACTGAAATTTGCTTCATTTCATGAGATGATTGGCATGGGCTTCTTACCCGCCTATAGGCTTTGTACCCCGTCTTACCCTATCTGCCCCCCTCTGCGGCCATCTGAGATGGCAGTCATTGTCAGAAACGGAACGACAGACCAGCATAATGTTATTATGTCATTGTTGAATTTTGCAGGGAGAGAGCTTACTGGAAAGTAAGGAATGTGGAGATGGATTTGGATGCCTGGAGGAAAACTGAAGGCCATTCCTTTAAACTCAGGGAGGTATGTCGAATACTATAGGTGAAGACGGGGTAAAAAGCCCATGGGCGGGTAAGAAGCCCATGCCAATTATCTCATGAAATAAAGCAAATTTCTGTCACATTTTGCCCATGAGACGAGTGTTACTGTTTAGCATTCGTCTCATGGGCAAAATTTGACTGAAATTTGCTTTATTTCATGAGATAATTGGCATGGGCTTCTTACCCGCCCATGGGATTTTTACCCCGTCTTACCCTATTATTTTTAGGTCAGCTGCTTTATTCTGGTTTGAACCCTTTCCCAGCCAGCCGTATTTAAGCCAAAAAATTATATTAAATTTACTTGCGTAGAGAACAAAATCTGTCTGCAGTATTAATTGGGGATTCTTATATATACACAAGGAAAAAAGTTAAGCACCCCCCTCATATTTCCGTCCGCCAAAAAGATGATAACTAATAATGACCCAAAAGTATATGTTTGGACAACATTGGTGTTCCATAGATGGAACCAAACCAGTCTCACCTGTCTGTGAAGCTAGGTCAGGGTGTGGCTTGCACGTGCAATCAGATTTCTGTACTGTTGCAAAAAGCAAGTTTGCTGAGTTCTCAGTGTCTAAACTCACAGCTGCCGGGTCGAGGCAGTCATCCAGACTCAGGGTGGCTTCACGCGCTACTGAATATTTTCTTGATTTTTGGTTTATGGACACCCATGGCATTGTTTTCCAATCAAATTGTCGCTTTGAATAAGCCCCATTTTTGGGCACTGACCATACTTTTCACGACTCTTTTTTCATGTGAAAATGGTATCAATCTTTTTGGACCAATATCATGTTATGTTTAACATTAAGAAAATGTATTCTTGTGTTTTCATGTTGGGAATGTGTTCGTTTCAATAAAAAAACAAATAAAGAAATATACTACACTTAACAGTTTCAATCAATACAGCATTTCAGTTTGTCAAACTGAAAATGACGGGGGGGTGCTTAACTTTTTTCTTTGTGTATATATTATAAGCTAAGGTCCTTACTTCCTAAGACTATAGGGTCTTTGGATAATAGAAAATTTCAGTCAAATTTGCCCATGAGACGAATGTTAGACATTAACGCTCGTCTCATGGGCAAAATGAGACTGAAATTTGCTTCATTTCATGAGATAATTGGGGTGGTGGGCTTCTTACCCGCCCATGCGCTTTTTACCCCGTCTTCCCCTAGGTGTCAAATCACTGTCGTGCTAAAATGCGACTTCGGCGGTGAAAGGGTTAACGAAAGGAAACAGCAGTGATTCATAATTAATGTGATAGTTGATGATTTATAAAATAGGTGTAGTGATATGAAATTTGTTTGTTAAGAATCTTTTATTTCAGTAGTCTGACCTAGATTTCACCCCCCCCCCCCCCCCCCCCCCCCCCCCTAATATTAAAATCCAGGGCTAACTGTTTTTAAAATCAAAAACATTTTATTTTTTTGTTAAAAACCGAATGTTTGGCCCTAACTTAATACGAAAGGAACGAACGAAAAATGGTGCTTTACGTCCTCTCGGTCTGTTACAGACACATGGGACATTTGTAAATACAAAGATGGTGGGAACAATACAGGAGGCAATGCCCGGAGGCAGTGCAACTCCAGTAAAGTCCCGATTTTTTTTAACAATACAGATAGTTAGCGATGCATCCTGATGATGAAAATGATGTTTTACGTCCTCTCGGTCATAGACACATATGGGACATTTGTAAATACAAAGATGGTGGGAGCAATACTGGCTGTAATGCCCGGAGGCAGTGCAACACCAGTAAAGTCCCTAGTTTTTAACAATATAGGGGAAGACGGGGTAAAAAGCGCATGGGCGGGTAAGAAGCCCACCCCAATTCAATTATCCCATGAAATAAAGAAAATTTCAGTCAAATTTGCCCATGAGACGAATGCTAGACATTAACGCTCGTCTCATGGGCAAAATGAGACTGAAATTTGCTTCATTTCATGAGATAATTGGGGTGGGCTTCTTACCCGCCCATGCGCTTTTTACCCCGTCTTCCCCTAGATAGGTGTAGCGGTAACCACGCCTCGGTTAAACTTCATTAACGTACTTACAGATATTTATGTAGTATTTACAGAAGTATTAGCCTAATCTGTTATTATGATCTACAAACGATAAAAGAAATATTATTAACCCTTTCACCCCCAATGTCGCATTTATGCACCACAATAATGGTTTAACACCCATGTTACTGAAAAGGTAACAAATCAGGGTCTGTTATCTGAAGACCCCATTTTCTTAATGTTGGGAGGTAGGGGTAGGCTTAGTGTTATATATGTCACAGGAAAATTCTTAATATTGCCGACTTTTTTTTCTCTCTATCCAGTTAAGTTTAATGGTCTTTTTTGCCTGAAAAATGACTGGCGGCGAAAGGGTTAAATCCGACCAGGGGAAAGAACTTCTCCCACCTGGGACTTCCCTGTCAATCACGACAAGGGGCAGTAGGGGAAGACGGGGTAAAAAGCGCATGGGCGGGTAAGAAGCCCACCCCAATTATCTCATGAAATGAAGCAAATTTCAGTCTCATTTTGCCCATGAGACGAGCGTTAATGTCTAGCATTCGTCTCATGGGTAAATTTGACTGAAATTTTCTTTATTTCATGAGATAATTGGGGTGGGCTTCTTACCCGCCCATGCGCTTTTTACCCCGTCTTCCCCTATTTACTTCGTCGACCGACTATTATATACATTTGTGAGAAGCAAAATGCAACGCCACAAGAAACAAATATCAATGATTACCAAGGGAAGGAACCAGCCCTCCCCCTGGTATTTTGGTTATTAGTTATAGTAAATTGCTGAAACAAAAGGCCAAAAGTTTAACATTTTTCCTTTTAATAATATAATGGTTTTGCCCATTTCATGAATAATTCTGATCGCTTCTCCGCCTTTTGGCTAAGAGTGATTCAGGAACATACATTTTTGTTTATACCCTGGTTGGTTTGTTCAGCCCGTCGTACATGGCGAAAGCCGATACGCGACGTTAAACTGAACTTCCATTTCATGAAATCGACAATTTTTCAATTACATTCTCAAATCTTTTGATTATGGAGGCTTCAACTCTGTAGTGTACTTTAAACTTTTTCTAGCCTGCTTTGTTCTTCCAGTCCGATCTTACACCCCACCCTCCTTCTTCTTCTTCTTCTTCTTCTTCCAATATAGTTGTCAAAGGTCAGTTCTGACCATTATTACAACTGAAAAGGTCGAAGAGGTCGAAGAGAGAGAAAAAAAAGGAAAAAAAGAAGAAACAAAAAAGAGAGAGAGAGAGAGAGAGAGAGAGAGAGAGAGAGAGAGAGAGAGAGAGAGAGAGATTGATTGATTGAATTTTATTTATAGAGGGTAATAGAGTAAGCAATAACATGCTTTTTTACATCCAGCCCTCTGGACAAAATACATATATAAAAGTAGAAAATGGAAAACGAAAATAAACACATACAAAGTAATATAAAGCATGCAAAAAACATCCCTATATTGTAACACATCAATAACAAAATCAAACCTATTATTATTAACTATGCTAATTATTAAGAGAGAGAGAGAGAGAGAGAGAGAGAGAGAGAGAGAGAGAGAGAGAGAGAGAGAGAGAGAGAGAGAGAGAGAGAGAGAGAGAGAGAGAGAGAGTTTTTGGTGGGTAGACAGCCAGACAACTGGCCAGACTGGGACCGTTCAGCGGAACCCAGCCGTGATGCCGGCCCAACCACTGCCTACCCTTGGGTCTGGAGCTTTTAGTGCTCTGCCATCAGCCTCAGTAATCCCCCCCCCCCCCCCCATTCCAACAGATTCCTACTCTGAGGCATGCCTGGGCCAAGTTTTGTTAAAATTTAAATTAAGCCAGAGTAACCATCATCAATATTCTTTTTCTCTTCAGGGCCCACGGTCAGTATGTTGACCATTCTGAATATTTGGTGTGATGTTACAGTCATAAACAAACACACACACACACACACACACACACACACACACACACACACACACACACACACACACACACACGCATGCATGCACGCGCGCGCACGCACGCACGCACGCACGCACGCTCAAACAACTTTGTTTCGTGTCGCTTATAGTTCAGGGGAAGTAATTATCTTTTTTAAATTGAGTACTAGCTTGAGTTGAATGAATAATCTCCCTTGGATTAGCTGTTTATTAGATCCTATTTTTTCATTATGAATAAATATAAATTAAGGTTATTCGGTAAAGGTAAAGGTGTGCCACCCCCCCCCCCCTGCATTTCTCGGTTAAGATAATTAGCTGAAAATTTTCTTAAAATACAGCTTCATGTTTGGTAAGAAAGGCAAAAACTGAAAAATGGAATTGACCTTTACCTCTTGTTTGAAAATTAAGGGTTTTTAGGAAACAAGCGCGAAATCGCAATAGTTTGTGGCACGCGGTCTATTTTTACCACTCCAATCATGAGTCACCTCCCCTGGCTTTTCAATAATTTTAATCTGTAAACCAGAATGTTATCTCTGCACCATTTCGTAACTTTTTATATCTTTTGGAAAACATTTAAAACTATGTATCCTACTTATACTCATCAAAAGAAGCACCGCATACTCGTCGTGTCTGTTGTAGTGTCTGTATTACGTATGTTTATTATTTTGTACGCTTTTAAAATACATCATTTTAAAGAGCGGCCTCAATTTGAAGTGTAGCCTCGATTTGAAGAAATTGTCGTACCCTTATATTTAATTCACTACTTGTGGCGGTGCCATAGCCGATGAGGTTTAACCGAGGCGTGGTCACCGCTACAGCTATCTGTATTAATTTTAAAAAATCGGGACTTTACTGGTTTCGTACTGCCTCCGGGCATTGCCTCCAGTATTGTTCCCACCATATTTGTATTTACAAATGTCCCATATGTGTCTGATTCAGACCAAGAGGACGTAAAACTCCATTTTCTCTCTCTCTCTCGCCTCGATTTGAAGTGCGACAATTTTGTCAAAATGTGCAACAATTTTGGACCGACCGACCGACTGACAAAAATGGTTACAAAATATTTGTAGTGTTTTAAAACATTTTGTAAGGTGGGAAAGTAGTTGGAGAGTTCCCATAACTTCACTTCCTCCCTGCCAGTTTGCTCATTTCCTGTTTTATCTGAGCAAGAGGAGAGAGGTTTCATAACAGCAGGATTTAATCAGTTCATCTTGACCTTTACCTCTTGTTTGAAAATTAAGGTTTTTTAGGAAAAAATGGTTACAAAATATTTTTAGTGTTTTAAAATATTTTGTAAGGTGGGAAAGGAAGTAGTTGGAGAGTTCCCATAACTTAAGCCAGTAGTGGTAAATGAAGGGCTGGAGCTGTGCCGGTCGGGGTTCGACCCCGGAGGCCGCTACGGTAGCCGGATTGGTCCTGCCTAGATACTGCGAAAGGTCTGTGGTCCTTCTCTGCATGCAACACATTCAAAATTGTTTTTATTCTTCGATTTTATGTTCAAAGTAGAACATACATTAGTTCTCAAATGGAATGGAACCTTTTAGTTCTTGAACCCATAGCAACACTGCAAAGTCAATGTCCCCTACGTTTTTGTGTGAACAGTCTAAAAATTAGTTCTCAAATGGAATGGAACCTTTTAGTTATTGAACCCATAGCAATACTGCAAAGTCAATGTCCCCTACTTTTTTGTGTGAACAGTCTAAAAATTAGTTCTCAAATGGAATGGAACCTTTTAGTTATTGAACCCATAGCAATACTGCAAAGTCAATGTCCCCTACGTTTTTGTGTGAACAGTCTAAAAATTAGTTCTCAAATGGAATAGAACCTTTTAGTTAGTGAACCCATAGCAACACTGCAAAGTCAATGTCCCCTACTTTTTTGTGTGAACAGTCTAAAAAGGTTATCTAAAAAAAAATGGTATTTAAATGGCAATGAGCATGACGTAAATTTCATTCAAACATTATGATGTTTAGGTTGTAAGGAATTGACGTTTCTTTATGTATTGGTCGTTCCAGGAAATCAAAGAGATGTTGCTCTCTAGAAAAAAACGGCATGACGATCTTCAACGCGAGACTAACATCCACAGCACGGACACGACTTGCGGACAGCACAACAGCAGAAAGAAGAACAAAGGAAAGAAGAAGAAAAGGAACGAGAAGAATACAGCCCAGCCTCAGGAGGAAACAACCCTTGTCTCTGACGAGAACAACACAGTTTGCGGCGAACCTAAAAGCACAGATTCCACTACAAACGATAGCGAAACGAAGAACTTGGATTTCACTATCATTACGGATTATGGACCAAGCAAATCGACCAATAAGGAACACTTAGTAAAACTTGCCAAACAAAAGATCGAAATTGAATTTTCGGAACACCTTCACGTCTTTACTGATGCGTCCTCGCATCCAAATGGCCCATCCGGATCCGCTGTGGTAATTCCGAAATGGGATATTCAGAAAAGGTATCGGTCTAAAGCGATAGAAGATGTCAAAATTTACGAATCTGAGCTGTACGCACTTCACATGGCATGCGAAGTACTGTATCAGAAAAGTGAACTACCTCAGAAGATTGTCATCTTCACCGACAACAAATATTGTCTGGACGCTCTCAGAAGATGCAGAGCAAAGAATGAGCATATCAAGAAACTGCAGGACAAAATCCGAAGCACGGTTTATTCCATCCGGAAATATCATCTTGGCGCGGAGGTTTCTTTCATGTGGATCCCCGCCCATTCCGGGATCGAAGGAAACATGATGGCTCACAAGACTGCGGCTGAAGCTGTTAGTTGGGAATCTGCGTGATTAGTTTAGCAAAGATGTGTGTGTGTCAGGGATGGGAATTGTCCACCAAACAGCAAAATTCCCCGAAATGACATTGCTTTTGGTAAAAAAGAATTTCAATAATAT
>CM065708.1:5161335-5163835 GCA_017654935.2 Phymorhynchus buccinoides | reverse complement strand
GCAGATACAAAAACTATGGCTGACACAGATATACACGGTTTTTTTCGCAAAACGACACCAGGATAAAGAACGAGATTTCAGTCCAATTTCTCTTGACAACTCGAGGTGCATCGTTCGTCTGCTAAGCGGTCAGTTGAAACGGGAAGGTGGGGGAGGGGGGTAAGGTGGAGTAGGTGCCGAGTGATGTTTCTCAAGCGTAAAAGTGCTGCTTCTGCAATCTATTTTGAGTATGGTCTTGCTGCTCAGGGCAGTTTTTTGGCAGCTGTCAGGACTTGTAAGGACCTTGAAGTGAATGTAAGCACTTGTAAGGCCTTACTTGGAGATTTCAATTGGTCAAGACTTTTAGGACTGGTAAGGACCCTATGAACCCTGTAAAAGAACTTTAGTACGGTTGACATTGGTGGGTATATTCTAGGTATTAGGTACTTAATAGTCACAGAGGCGTCTTGAAATTCGGGTTGCTCCCACATGGAGAGAGCATCGCAGCTAGAGGCGCGCCACCCATTTCTTTTTTGCATGCGATTTTTGTGTGACTGATGAGGAAGGAAAGGGAGGGGGGGGTAAATTTTGACCAAATGACTTTTTTGTTGCCACTGGGGGTTTTTTCCTGTTTTTTTTTCTTTGCCACTGGGTTTAACGTGTGCTAAGTGCATGGGCACACGGGACCTCGGTTTATCGTTTCATCCGAAAGACTCCACGTTCAGACCGTAAGGCCTAGTGTAAAGTGAGAGGAAAAATCCCCTGTACCCAGGTTCGAACTCGGGTTTACTTGACACGAAGCGAACGCGATACCTCTGTGCCACTCTACACCTGAGGCAATTCAGTCATACCTCACAAAAAGAGTTACTCCCCTTGACAATATTAAAGGCTATTTTTTGGCATTAGCCATTAGCGAAAGAAAGGAATCAAGCGTGCGCTCTCGTCTACACATACATATACACCACTTTATATCAATATAAATCCAACAATAACCGTAACAACTTTGAAGCATAATACCAGGAAGAAAAGCTTGTCCACATACGCCATCTTCTTCTTCTGTGTTCTCAGGCCAAAAGGCCGTAATGGGTAAAACACGTATGTGTCCAATTTCAGTTTTCGCTGGTCTCCCCGCTGCATACAGCCGAAACATTCCAGATTTCGGAGGAGCTCAAAGGAGAAAACTATATGGAAGATCTTTTTTTGGAAAAAAGGCAGGCAGAACGGGCCAAAAAGTCAGAAAGATAGAGATGACACAAAGCAAGGAAAAAGGCAGAGCCAAAGAGAGGGAGACAGATTAGAGGAAGTTACAAGCACATAACTTCTAGAAGGTGGGGGAACTATTTTTACGAAAGACCCCCCAGGTATCCCCACGGGTGGGGGGTACATACGCCATCAAAATCCTTCATAAGTTACTTTTACTGCAAGTTTGCTAAATACTCAAACCAATGATTCTCAATGACAACGAATATGAAATTCCTTCATTTGACTAACATTTCAGGAAAAAAACTCTCCAAAAATTGGCAAGGAAATGTTCTTTGGTTGATAGTATCCTATCCCTCCACCAGAAATCTCAATGTTGTTTTGAAACAAACGGAAAAAAGCTACAAAATGTGACATTCTTGGGGGAAATACTTAACGCTTTCGCCGCTGATGTCACATTTATGCACCACAGTGATTTTAACACCCATGGCCTGTATTCACGTTGAGATAGTATGAGACTTAGCATGATGCTAGCTTAGAAGCTCTTCCAATGTCCTGTAGGATTTAATAGGACTTTTGGAAGAGCTTCTAAGTTAGCATGATGCTAAGTCTCATGCTATCTCAACCGTGAATACAGGCCCATGTCACTAAAAAGCGTCAAACCAGGGTCTCCCGTCAGCCAAATACCCTATTTTCGTAATTTTTGGGAGGTACGGATAGGCCTAATGGTATATATATACTCCTCACAAAAAGTCAAGCAACAAAACTTCTCACTGCAAATACACTTTAATCATAAATCGTACGTAAATTTTTACTGTTGTGATTTCATCTTCAACATTTCATTAAGTGAAGCTGAGTAAATCACATAGCAGATTCATCTCAATCTCAGGATACTGAGCAACAAAAGAAATGGGTGCCCAAAACAGGGGTGAAATAAAGCCATCTTGACCTTTACCTCTTGTTTGAAAATTAAGGGTATTTAGGAAAAAATGGTTACAAAATATTTTTAGTGTTTTAAAATATTTTGTAAGGTGGGAAAGGAAGCAGTTGGAGAGTTCCCATAACTGAGTCACTTCCTCCCTGTCAGTTTGCTCATTTCCTGTTTTATGTGAGCAAGAGGAGAGAGGTTTCATAACAGCAGGATTTAATCAGTTCAATCCTTGCCTCTAGTCGGTCAGTAAAAAACAACAACGTTTGTTTGGTAAAAACTGAATGTGAACTAAGATGTTTGGGGAAGTTATTTTGTTTACAAATGTAAGTAAATTTGATGTGAGAGAGTGAAGCTGATATGAGTGAGACTAGCAAAATGGCTCCAACCCAC
>CM065708.1:5127626-5160835 GCA_017654935.2 Phymorhynchus buccinoides | reverse complement strand
GGTGGATCGGTCGTGGTGGCGCCCTCGAGGAGGATTCCTCACTCACGCTGGCTCCGCGACACTAAAAAAAAAGAAAAGATAATGTGTCGTCAGTATGGGGCTTAGTAGGTTGGTGTCCTGAACTAGGCTCACATGAACTCCACCGAAGTGACTCGGCAGAAGGGGCAGAGTGTCCTCCTCGTGTTGCCTCTGACGGCCTAACAAGTTTGCTCCCCTTGGACTGCTGGTCTCGGATTCTGCGCTTGAACAAACGGGGTGTAGCTGCGAATGGGATTCGTACGAGCGCGTGGAGGGCACGCCAGCTGTAGCGCCCAGTAAGATGGGACATGTCGAAGAAAGAAAAAGTAAATGAGATAGGGCTACCGCAAGAATTAAAGGGTATTATTATGATGAGTATTTTTGTATAAGAGTATATGATGGTAGGGGAGACGAGGGTGAAAAAGCGCATGGGCGTAAACGCCCACCCCAATTATCTCATGATAATAAAGACAAATGTCATTCAAATTTAGCCATGAGACGAATGCTAGACATTAACGCTCGTCTCATGGGCAACTTGAAATGATACTGAAATTTGCTTCATTTCATGAGAATAATGGGGTGGGCTTCTTACCCGCCTATGCGCTTTTTCCCCCGTCTTCCCTATAGGTAATGAAGAAAAATAATAGGGTCTTTGGTTAACAGGTCTGGATTGGACGCCTTTTTAGCAACACGGGTGTTAAAACATTGTGGTGCCCAAAAAAATGCGACATTGGCGGTGAAAGGGTTAATCACCTTTTGTGCGTGCATTTTATAATCCAATCTATAGTAGCGTTGTGGTGTGTGTGTGTGGTTGTTCTTTTTAAAGATCGATGATTATAACAAAATCATGGTGATGTTGGCGATGACGACGACTGATGATGATGATGACGATGATGATGATGATGATATTGATTGTTGTTATTATTAATATTATCGTTGTTATTATTAGCGAGGGTGTACGTACGTACCCTGGGCAAGGCATCTCCCGCTACCAAACAAATTCCTCGCCCTGCCCGCCAAAATAGTAGGGTAAGACGGGTTAAAAAGCCCATGGGCGGGTAAGAAGCCATGCCAATTATCTCATGAAATGAAGCAAATTTCAGTCACATTTTGCCCATGAGACGAACGCTAAACGTTTTTTTAACACTCGTCTCATGGGCAAAATGTGACTGAAATTTGCTTCATTTTCATGAGATGATTGGCATGGGCTTCTTACCCGCTTTGTAAATGAAAAAAAAAGGCTTTGTACCCCGTCTTACCCTATCTGCCCCCCTCTGCGGCCATCTGAGATGGCAGTCATTGTCGGAAACGGAACGACAGACCAGCATAATGTTATTATGTCATTGTTAAATTTTGCAGGGAGAGAGCTTACTGGAAAGTAAGGAATGTGGAGATGGATTTGGATGCCTGGAGGAAAACTGAAGGCCTTTCCTTTCACTCAGGGAGGTATGTCGAATACAATAGGTGAAGACGGGGTAATAAAAAGCCCATGGGCGGGTAAGAAGCCCATGCCAATATATCTCATGAAATAAAGCAAATTTCAGTCAAATTTGCCCATGAGACGAATGTTACTGTCCCATACCAATTATCTCATGAACTAAAGCAAATTTCTGTCACATTTTGCCCCATGAGACGAGTGTTACTGTTTAGCATTCGTCTCATGGGCAAATTTGACAGAAATTTGCTTTATTTCATGAGATAATTGGCATGGGCTTCTTACCCGCCCATGGGCTTTTTACCCCGTCTTACCCTATTATTTTTAGGTCAGCTGCTTTATTCTGGTTTGAACCCTTTCCCAGCCAGCCGTATTTAAGCCAAAAAATTGTATTAAATTTACTTGCGTAGAGAACAAAATCTGTCTGCAGTATTAATTGGGGATTCTTATATATATTATAAGCTAAGGTCCTTACTTCCCCCCCCAAGACTAAGACTATAGGGTCTTTGGATAAAGAAAATTTCAGTCAAATTTGCCCATGAGACGAATGTTAGACATTAACGCTCGTCTCATGGGCAAAATGAGACTGAAATTTGCTTCATTTCATGAGATAATTGGGGTGGGCTTCTTACCCGCCCATGCGCTTTTTACCCCGTCTTCCCCTAGGTGTCAAATCACTGTCGTGCTAAAATGCGATTTTTCTTCGGCGGTGAAAGGGTTAACGAAAAGAAACAGCAGTGATTCATAATTAATGTGATAGTTGATGATTTATAAAATAGGTGTAGTGATATGAAATTTGTTTGTTAAGAATCTTTTATTTCAGTAGTCTGACCTAGATTCACCCCCCCCCCCCCCTAATATTAAAATCCAGGGCTAACTGTTTTTAAAATCAAAAACATTTTATTTTTTTGTTAAAAACCGAATGTTTGGCCCTAATTTAATACGAAACGAACGAACGAAAAATGGTGCTTTACGTCCTCTCGGTCTGGAATAGACACACGGGACATTTGTAAATACAAAGATGGTGGGAACAATACAGGAGGCAATGCCCGGAGGCAGTGCAACTCCAGTAAAGTCCCGATTTTTTTAACAATACAGATAGTTAGCGATGCAGCCTGATGATGAAAATGATGTTTTACGTCCTCTCGGTCATAGACACATATGGGACATTTGTAAATACAAAGATGGTGGGAACAATACAGGAGGCAATGCCCGGAGGCAGTGCAACTCCAGTAAAGTCCCGAGTTTTTTATTAACAATAGCGATAGGTAAGCGCCCACCCCAATCCTGATGATGAAAAATGATGTTTTACGTCCTCTCGGTCATAGACACATGCTGGGACATTTGTAAATACAAAGATGGTGGGAGCAATTCTGGCTGTAATGCCCGGAGTGCAGTGCAACACCAGTAAAGTCCCGCTTTTTAACGTCTTCCCCTAGATAGGTGTAGCGGTAACCACGCCTCGGTTAAACTTCATTAACGTACTCACAGATATTTATGTAGTATTTACAGAAGTATTAGCCTAATCTGTTATTATGATCTACAAACGATAAAAGAAATATTATTAACCCTTTCACCCCCAATGTCGCATTTATGCACCACAATGGTTTAACACCCATGTTACTGAAAAGGCAACAAATCAGGGTCTGTTATCTGAAGACCCCATTTTCTTAATGTTGGGAGGTAGGGGTAGGCTTAGTGTTATATATGTCACAGGAAAATTCTTAATATTGCCGACTTTTTTTTCTCTCTATCCAGTTAAGTTTAATGGTATTTTTTGGCTGAAAAATGACTGGCGGCGAAAGGGTTAAATGACTGACCAGGGAAAGAACTTCTCCCACCTGGGACTTCCCTGTCAATCACGAAAGGGCAGTAAAGACCGTAAAAAAAGCGCAGGGGTAAGAAGCCCACCCCAAATCTCATGAAATCAAATTTCAGTCCACCTGAGACGAGCGTTAATGTCTACATTCGTCTCTGTAAATTTGACTGAAAGTTTCTTTATTTCGAGAATTGGGGTGGGCATGCGTACCCCGTCTCCCCTTACTTCGTCGACCGACTATTATATACATTTGTGAGAAGCAAAATGCAACGCCACAAGAAACAAATATCAATGATTACCAAGGGAAGGAACCAGCCCTCCCCCTGGTATTTTGGTTATTAGTTATAGTAAATTGCTGAAACAAAAGGCCAAAAGTTTAACATTTTTCCTTTTAATAATATAATGGTTTTGCCCATTTCATGAATAATTCTGATCGCTTCTCCGCCTTTTGGCTAAGAGTGATTCGGGAACATACATTTTTGTTTATACCCTGGTTGGTTTGTTCAGCCCGTCGTACATGGCGAAAGCCGATACGCGACGTTAAACTGAACTTCCATTTCATGAAATCGACAATTTTTCAATTACATTCTCAAATCTTTTGATTATGGAGGCTTCAACTCTGTAGTGTACTTTAAACTTTTTCTAGCCTGCTTTGTTCTTCCAGTCCGATCTTACACCCCACCCTCCTTCTTCTTCTTCTTCTTCTTCTTCCAATATAGTTGTCAAAGTCAGTTCTGACCATTATTACAACTGAAAAGGTCGAAGAGGTCGAAGAGAGAGAAAAAAAAGAAAGAAAGAAGAAAAAGAGAGAGAGAGAGAGAGAGAGAGAGAGAGAGAGAGAGAGAGAGAGAGAGAGAGATTGATTGATTGAATTTTATTTATAGAGGGTAATAGAGTAAGCAATAACATGCTTTTTTACATCCAGCCCTCTGGACAAAATACATATATAAAAGTAGAAAATGGAAAACGAAAATAAACACATACAAAGTAATATAAAGCATGCAAAAAACATCCCTATATTGTAACACATCAATAACAAAATCAAACCTATTATTATTAACTATGCTAATTATTAAGAGAGAGAGAGAGAGAGAGAGAGAGAGAGAGAGAGAGAGAGAGACGAGAGAGAGAAGAGAGAGAGAGAGAGAGAGAGAGAGAGAGAGAGAGTTTTTGGTGGGTAGACAGCCAGACAACCGGCCAGACTGGGACCGTTCAGCGGAACCCAGCCGTGATGCCGGCCCAACCACTGCCTACCCTTGGGTCTGGAGCTTTTAGTGCTCTGCCATCAGCCTCAGTAATCCCCCCCCCCCCCCCCCACCCCCCCCCCCCCCCCCCCCCACCCCCCCCCCCCCCCCCCCCCCCCCCCCCCATTCCAACAGATTCCTACTCTGAGGCATGCCTGGGCCAAGTTTTGTTAAAATTTAAATTAAGCCAGTGTAACCATCATCAATATTCATCAATATTCATCAATATTCTTCTTCTCTTCAGGGCCCACGGTCAGTATGTTGACCATTCTGAATATTTGGTGTGATGTTACAGTCATAAACAAACACACACACACACACACACACACACACACACACACACACACACACACACACACACACACACACACGCATGCATGCACGCGCGCGCGCGCGCGCACGCACGCACGCACGCACGCTCAAACAACTTTGTTTCGTGTCGCTTATAGTTCAGGGGAAGTAATTATCTTTTTTAAATTGAGTACTAGCTTGAGTTGAATGAATAATCTCCCTTGGATTAGCTGTTTATTAGATCCTAATTTTTTCATTATGAATAAATATAAATTAAGGTTATTCGGTAAAGGTAAAGGTGTGCCCCCCCCCCCCCCTGCGTTTCTCGGTCCATCAGCCTCAGTAATCCCCCCCCCCCCCATTCCAACAGATTCCTACTCTGGGGCATGCCTGGGCCAAGTTTTGTTAAAATTTAAATTAAGCCAGTGTAACCATCATCAATATTCTTCAATATTCATCAATATTTTCTTCTCTTCAGGGCCCACGGTCAGTATGTTGACCATTCTGAATATTTGGTGTGATGTTACAGTCATAAACAACACACACACACACACACACCCACACACACACACACAACAAATGCACGCGCGCGCGCGCGCACGCACGCACGCACGCACGCTCAAACAACTTTGTTTCGTGTCGCTTATAGTTCAGGGGAAGTAATTATCTTTTTTAAATTGAGTACTAGCTTGAGTTGAATGAATAATCTCCCTTGGATTAGCTGTTTATTAGATCGTAATTTTTCATTATGAATGAATATAAATTAAGGTTATTCGGTAAAGGTCAAAAGTGTCCCCCCCCCCCCCCCCCCACCCCCCCCCCCCTGCGTTTCTCGGTTAAGATAATTAGCTGAAAATGTTCATAAAATACAGCTTCATGTTTGGTAAGAAAGGCAAAAACTGAAAAATGGAATTAACCGGGGGGCACATCTTGACCTTTACCTCTTGTTTGAAAATTAAGGGTTTTTAGGAAACAAGCGCGAAATCGCAATAGTTTGTGGCACGCGGTCTATTTTTACCACTCCAATCATGAGTCACCTCCCCTGGCTTTTCAATCATTTTAATCTGTAAACCAGAATGTTATCTCTGCACCATTTCGTAACTTTTTATATCTTTTGGAAAACATTTAAAACTATGTATCCTACTTATACTCATCGAAAGAAGCACCGCATACTCGTCGTGTCTGTTGTAGTGTCTGTATTACGTATGTTTATTATTTTGTACGCTTTTAAAATACATCATTTTAAAGAGCGGCCTCAATTTGAAGTGTAGCCTCGATTTGAAGAAATTGTCGTACCCTTATATTTAATTCACTACTTGTGGCGGTGCCATAGCCGATGAGGTTTAACCGAGGCGTGGTCACCGCTACAGCTATCTGTATTATTAATTTTAAAAAAATCGGGACTTTACTGGTTTCGTACTGCCTCCGGGCATTGCCTCCAGTATTGTTCCCACCATATTTGTATTTACAAATGTCCCATATGTGTCTGATTCAGACCAAGAGGACGTAAAACTCCATTTTCTCTCTCTCTCGCCTCGATTTGAAGTGCGACAATTTTGTCAAAATGTGCGACAATTTTGGACCGACCGACCGACTGACAAAAATGGTTACAAAATATTTTTAGTGTTTTAAAACATTTTGTAAGGTGGGAAAGTAGTTGGAGAGTTCCCATAACTTCACTTCCTCCCTGCCAGTTTGCTCATTTCCTGTTTTATCTGAGCAAGAGGAGAGAGGTTTCATAACAGCAGGATTTAATCAGTTCATCTTGACCTTTACCTCTTGTTTGAAAATTAAGGTTTTTTAGGAAAAAATGGTTACAAAATATTTTTAGTGTTTTAAAATATTTTGTAAGGTGGGAAAGGAAGTAGTTGGAGAGTTCCCATAACTTAAGCCAGTAGTAGTAAATGAAGGGCTGGAGCTGTGCCGGTCGGGGTTCGACCCCGGAGGCCGCTACGGTAGCCGGATTGGTCCTGCCTAGATACTGCGAAAGGTCTGTGGTCCTTCTCTGCATAGCAACACATTCAAAATTGTTTTTATTCTTCGATTTTATGTTCAAAGTAGAACATACATTAGTTCTCAAATGTTCTCAAATGGAATGGAACCTTTTAGTTCTTGAACCCATAGCAACACTGCAAAGTCAATGTCCCCTACTTTTTTGTGTGAACAGTCTAAAAAGGTTATCTAAAAAAAATGGTATTTAAATGGCAATGAGCATGACGTAAATTTCATTCAAACATTATGATGTTTAGGTTGTAAGGAATTGACGGTTCTTTATGTATTGGTCGTTCCAGGAAATCAAAGAGATGTTGCTCTCTAGAAAAAAACGGCATGACGATCTTCAACGCGAGACTAACATCCACAGCACGGACACGACTTGCGGACAGCACAACAGCAGAAAGAAGAACAAAGGAAAGAAGAAGAAAAGGAACGAGAAGAATACAGCCCAGCCTCAGGAGGAAACAACCCTTGTCTCTGACGAGAACAACACAGTTTGCGGCGAACCTAAAAGCACAGATTCCACTACAAACGATAGCGAAACGAAGAACTTGGATTTCACTATCATTACGGATTATGGACCAAGCAAATCGACCAATAAGGAACACTTAGTAAAACTTGCCAAACAAAAGATCGAAATTGAATTTTCGGAACACCTTCACGTCTTTACTGATGCGTCCTCGCATCCAAATGGCCCATCCGGATCCGCTGTGGTAATTCCGAAATGGGATATTCAGAAAAGGTATCGGTCTAAAGCGATAGAAGATGTCAAAATTTACGAATCTGAGCTGTACGCACTTCACATGGCATGCGAAGTACTGTATCAGAAAAGTGAACTACCTCAGAAGATTGTCATCTTCACCGACAACAAATATTGTCTGGACGCTCTCAGAAGATGCAGAGCAAAGAATGAGCATATCAAGAAACTGCAGGACAAAATCCGAAGCACGGTTTATTCCATCCGGAAATATCATCTTGGCGCGGAGGTTTCTTTCATGTGGATCCCCGCCCATTCCGGGATCGAAGGAAACATGATGGCTCATAAGACTGCGGCTGAAGCTGTTAGTTGGGAATCTGCGTGATTAGTTTAGCAAAGATGTGTGTGTGTCAGGGATGGGAATTGTCCACCAAACAGCAAAATTCCCCGAAATGACATTGCTTTTGGTAAAAAAGAATTTCAATAATATCCGCCGAAAAAACCCACAACAATTAAGTAAATGTAGCCATTCTAATGCTGTTCTAGGGCTTCAGTTACCAGAACATCTTCAGCGTTACCCCTTGGACCCCTACTAGGGGCCTCCTGTGGCCCCCAGACCCCCGCTTTTCAGCTTTTTTTACTTTTCTAATTCCCATGCCTGTAAGAGAGAGTGTATGTGTGCGCATGAGTGTGATAATGCACAAGCAACTCTGTGTGTGTGTGTGTGTGTGTGTGTGTGTGTGAGAGAGAGAGAGAGAGAGAGAGAGAGAGAGAGAGAGAGAGAGAGAGAGGGGGGGGGGGAGTGTGTATGCATGCGTCCGCATGACTGTGTATGTGTGCGTCTGCACAAATGTGTGTGTGTAAGAGAGAGTGTATGTGTGCGCATGAGTGTGTTAATGCACAAGCAACTCTGCGTGTGTGTGTGTCAGAGAGAGAGAGAGAGAGAGAGTATGCATGCGTCTGCATGACTGTATGTGTGCGTCTGTACAAATGTGTGTGTGTGTAAGAGAGAGTGTATGTGTGCGCATGAGTGTGTTAGTGTACAAACAACTGTGTCTCTGTGTGTGTGTGTGTGTGTGTGTGTGTGTGTGTGTGAGAGAGAGAGAGAGAGAGAGAGAGAGAGAGAGAGAGAGAGAGAGAGAGAGAGAGAGTATGCATGCGTTCGCATGACTGTGTATGTGTGCGTCTGCACAAAAAGATGTGTGTGTGTGTAAGAGAGAGTGTGTGTGTGCGCATGAGTGTGTTAATGTACAAGCAACTGTGTGTGTGTGTGTGTGTGTGTGTGTGTGTGTGTGTGTGTGTGTGTGTGTGTGAGAGAGAGAGAGATAGAGAGAGAAAGAGAGATAGATAGAGAGAGAAAGAGAGAGATAGATAGAGAGAGATAGAGAGAGAGTGTATGCATGCGTCCGCATGACTGTGTATGTGTGCGTCTGCACAAATGTGAGTGTGTGTGTGTGTGTGAGAGAGAGAGAGAGAGAGAGAGAGAGAGAGAGAGAGAGAGAGAGAGAGAGAGAGAGAGAGAGAGAGAGAGAGAGAGAGTGCATGCGTCCGCATGACTGTGTATGTGTGCGTCTGCTCAAATGTGTGTGTGTGCGCGTTTGCATGCGCACAAGTGTGTGTAAGTGTGTGCGCACACATGCAAGTGTGTGTGTGTGCATGTCCTCTGATTCCCAGAAAATCTTATTTTTTTATCAGCATCTCGCAAGGTCATTCAAACACTATTTCCGGTCTGTGAAGATGACATCATTTGATGGACCTTCATGCGTTTTTAAAATCAAAGATTCGTGTGTGCGTGTGCGCGCACGCGTGTTTTATTTCCACGAAAATATCTTTTATTATATCAGAGCTTATTTTGTGCAATTTGGTAGTCGCTTGGAAAATAATCATCAATTGAAATTGGCAGAATGCATTAACTTTAGCAAAATCTACATTTTAAGCAATGTATGAACTTTAGTCCATTCCATATTATAACAGTGTGTGTGTGTGTGTGTGTGTGTGTGTGTGTGTGTGTGTGTGTGTGTGTGTGTGTGTGTGTGTGTGTGTTGGCGCCAAATGATTGCTGATGTGGAAAGCATGAAAAAAAGGGTGATACTTGTGCTTCTAATAGAAAATGTACACATCATTTAAAAGGACACTATTCTATAAATTTAAAAAAACAAAACATTGGTGCTATTTCAGTATTTGCGCTTCTACTAGAGGACAATGTATGTATCCTTTAAAAAAAAAATATTGTATGTATACTTTAAGAGGAACATATTGTATGTATCCTTTGAAGGAAAACGTATGTATCCTTTAAGAGGAAAACATTGGTGCTATTTCACTATCTGCGCTTCTAATAAAAGACAATGTATGTATCCTTTAAATGGAACAGGTTTCGACATTGGTTTATATCATTGAAGCATGACGAATTGGTTTTTGTTTTTCTTGTTGATTGTCGATTTGATTAGTTAAATTTGGTTTTCTCGTGCCCTATTAAATAATTTATCTATCAAATACTGACTCTAATAATAAAATATACTACATGTATCCTTTAAAAACACACTTTCCTAAAAAAAAATAACGATGCTACAGGTATCCTTTAAAAGGATACTGATTGATGCCATTTTTTAGTTTTAAGGCTTCCATTAAATATGTGAAAATATATTTCTTGGTGTTTGTTCTTTTTTATGTACAGACGTGTGTGTGTGTGTGTGTGTGTGTGTGTGTGTGTGTGTCAAGTCAAGTCAAGTGTCAAAATCATCTTTAAGGGTTAAAGAGTAAGCTAACAAAGCATCTTTCATCATGAGGGGTGTGTGAATAAGTGTGTGTGTGTGGTGTGTGTGTTGTGTGTGTGTGTGTGTGTGTTTGTGTGTGTGCTTGCAAGACAGACAGACATATTTCAGAATTTGTTTGTAGTGGAAACGCCTTGCCCAGTGTACATCCTCACTTTCTTATGTAAAACAGGGTCCCAGGGCTTTCAGCTATCCCCAAGTAAGGACCTGTAGGCCTAAGGAGAATCTCCATCTTTTAGCCAACGATCTTGAAAGGAACACTTTCCCAGCATTGTGAACAATGTCTAAGCAGATACAAAAACTATGGCTGACACAGATATACACGTTTTCTCGCAAAACGACACCAGGATAAAGAACGAGATTTCAGTCCAATTTCTCTTGACAACTCGAGGTGCATCGTTCGTCTGCTAAGCGGTCAGTTGAAACGGGAAGGTGGGGGAGGGGGGTAAGGTGGAGTAGGCGCCGAGCGATGTTTCTCAAGCGTAAAAGTGCTGCTTCTGCGATCTATTTTGAGTATGGTCTTGCTGCTCAGGGCAGTTTTTGGCAGCTGTCAGGACTTGTAAGGACCTTGAAGTGACTGTAAGCACTTGTAAGGCCTTACTTGGAGATTTCAATTGGTCAAGACTTTTAGGACTGGTAAGGACCCTATGAACCCTGTAAAAGAACTTTAGTACGGTTGACATTGGTGGGTATATTCTAGGTATTAGGTACTTAATAGTCACAGAGGCGTCTTTGTGAAATTCGGGTTGCTCCCACATGGAGAGAGCATCGCAGCCAGAGGCGCGCCACCCATTTCTTTTTTTTTGCATGCGATTTTTGTGTGACTGATGAGGAACGAAAGGGAGGGGGGGTAAATGTTGACCAAATGACTTTTTTGTTGCCACTGGGGGTTTTTTCCTGTGTTTTTTTTGCCACTGGGTTTAACGTGTGCTAAGTGCATGGGCACACGGGACCTCGGTTTATCGTTTCATCCGAAAGACTCCACGTTCAGACCGTAAGGCCTAGTGTAAAGTGAGAGGAAAAATCCCCTGTACCCAGGTTCGAACTCGGGTTTACTTGACACGAGGCCAACGTGATACCTCTGTGCCACTCTACACCTGAGGCAATTCAGTCATACCTCACAAAAAGAGTTACTCCCCTTGACAATATTAAAGGCTATTTTTTGGCATTAGCCATTAGCGAAAGAAAGGAATCAAGCGTGCGCTCTCGTCTACACATACATATACACCACTTTATATCAATATAAATCCAACAATAACCGTAACAACTTTGAAGCATAATACCAGGAAGAAAAGCTTGTCCACATACGCCATCTTCTTCTTCTGTGTTCTCAGGCCATAAGGCCACAATGGGTACGTATGTGTCCGTTTTCCAGTTTTCACAGGTCTCCTCGCTGCATTCAGCCGACGCATTCAGATTTCGGAGGAGCTCAAAGGAGAAAACTATATGGAAGATCTTTTTGGAAAAAAGGAGAATGGGCCAAAAAGTCAGAAAGATAGATGACACAAAGCAAGGAAAAAGGCAGAGCCAAAGAGAGGGAGACAGATTAGAGGGAAGTTACAAGCACATAACTTCTAGAAGGTGGGGGAACTATTGGTACGAAAGACCCCCCAGGTATCCCCACGGGTGGGGGGTACATACGCCATCAAAATCCTTCATAAGTTACTTTTACTGCAAGTTTGCTAAATACTCAAACCAATGATTCTCAATGACAACGAATATGAAATTCCTTCATTTGACTAACATTTCAGGAAAAAAACTCTCCAAAAATTGGCAAGGAAATGTTCTTTGGTTGATAGTATCCTATCCCTCCACCAGAAATCTCAATGTTGTTTTGAAACAAACGGAAAAAAGCTACAAAATGTGACATTCTTGGGGGAAATACTTAACGCTTTCGCCGCTGATGTCACATTTATGCACCACAGTGATTTAACACCCATGGCCTGTATTCACGTTGAGATAGTATGAGACTTAGCATGATGCTAGCTTAGAAGCTCTTCCAATGTCCTGTAGGATTTAATAGGACTTTTGGAAGAGCTTCTAAGTTAGCATGATGCTAAGTCTCATGCTATCTCAACGTGAATACAGGCCCATGTCACTAAAAAGCGTCAAACCAGGGTCTGTCATCCAAATACCCTATTTTCTTAATTTTGGGAGGTACGGATAGGCCTAATGTTATATATATACTCCTCACAAAAAGTCAAGCAACAAAACTTCTCACTGCAAATACACTTTAATCATAAATCGTACGTAAATTTTTACTGTTGTGATTTCATCTTCAACATTTCATTAAGACAAGCTGAATAAATCACATAGCAGATTCATCTCAATCTCAGGATACTGAGCAACAAAAGAAATGGGTGCCCAAAACAGGGGTGAAATAAAGCCATCTTGACCTTTACCTCTTGTTTGAAAATTAAGGGTATTTAGGAAAAAATGGTTACAAAATATGTTTAGTGTTTTAAAATATTTTGTAAGGTGGGAAAGGAAGCAGTTGGAGAGTTCCCATAACTGAGTCACTTCCTCCCTGTCAGTTTGCTCATTTCCTGTTTTATGTGAGCAAGAGGAGAGAGGTTTCATAACAGCAGGATTTAATCAGTTCAATCCTTGCCTCTAGTCGGTCAGTAAAAAACAACAACGTTTGTTTGGTAAAAACTGAATGTGAACTAAGATGTTTGGGGAAGTTATTTTGTTTACAAATGTAAGTAAATTTGATGTGAGAGAGTGAAGCTGATATGAGTGAGACTAGCAAAATGGCTCCAACCCACCTGCGTGCGCATCTCGACCATTCCAACGGAAGTGTCGCCATCTTAGTCCTTATTTGTGTGTAAACAAAGTGAAAATGTTATCTAAATGTGTAAAGAAAACATCCAGATGTTATAAATACAGTTTAGATTAAGTTTCGAATTGGAACAGCCAAATACGCATCATCGATCTGGCATTTTTCAAAAAAAGGTAAGGACTAAGATGGCGGTCTCCCATAATATGGCGCTCCTTGTGGCCGGATATGACGACACGTGGGTACCAGCAAATCGCCATGTGGTGTAATTATTTTTTTGGCCATAAATGGTTTCGTGTCAGAGAGAAAGTTTAATAAGATTGTTTCTTGTTAGTTTGCTGATTATAATAAGCTTTTTGTTAAAAAGCAGATTATCTTGTCCAGGTAGGACTAAAAGTGGTTCTAATTATACAAGAGATGATATGTGGAAATTGTGTGAGCACATGGTCTAATTGTTTGGTGAGAAGATGAGTAGAAATTAATAAGGTGGTGAGAGTGGGAATTATTTTGCTATAATTATGTTTAGTGAAGTTTGATTTAATGCGGTATTTTTACCGGGATACCTTTGGCTTTGATTATTTTTAATGATAAGAATAATGTTCAGTGCGCTAAGTGGGGGAAAGGCCCACATGAGATGTTTTGGGATCTATTCTGGGTTTTCGTGATGAGCTAAGGGTTTGGTGAATGTGGTTATGGAAAGGGTTATTTCCTTTTGCTTTGGTTGATCAAGGTTTAAGTGAGATAAGATCTCATTTGTCACGGTGGGAGTGTGTAGGCTTGTTGGGTGTGTTTCATTCGCCCATAGCTAGCAAGTCGAGGCGTTTTCACTGGGAAATATAATTTGGGTTCCTACTTTTTATGAGAAGCTTCTGAGAGCTATTTGTTTTGGTAGCACTGCTTTACCTTGTTACGGTGAAGATGTAATTATCGTAGCAGTGTGGGGACACAGCTACTATTGCCCTCTAGGCTTACTCGTAGCAGACGCCTATTTTTGCTACTGGAGTTATCTGCCCAAGTTAACTCCCTTGCTAAGATTTATTTGTAATTAAATTGTATTTTATCATATTCTTGTTTAATTAAAGTTTGCATTGATATAAGATGCATATGGTTGGAACCAGAAAAAATCATAGATTTTATCCCATACATTTGTATTAACTGAAATACTCGCATAGCCTGACAATTCAAGATTTTGTGATTGGTAAAATTAACACGTGGGTCAAAATATTCCAGGTCGTTTCGCATGTTTTCTATTCTTATTCAAAATTTAGTCAAATGTTTGAATTTCTAATTATACGACCTAAATCTATAATCTATCCCCTTTCATTTCATATATGGCATGCTATGGACCTTTTCCGTATAAACTTGTAGTATTGCAAAAGGAATACAGTCCATTCATTGTAGCTATTCACGAACCTCCCGAGTTCTTTGTACGGTAGGCTAGGCCTATACCACGTGTGAATGCCGATGGACTGTCTTTCGAATCGAAATACTAATTTTCTTAACCAAGCAATATTATTTTGATTCGCACTTTTGTTTTCGTTCTAATAGTTAACGAAACTAGTTTTGTATATTCAAAATGATCTTGGACCTTATAGATTTATAATATTTAAGATTTTCTTCAAACCACAAGCATGAAGCCTAGATCAATAGAAATTCGACTTGTGTTTTCTATCGAATTTCGGGACACAAATTATAAACTTTATTGATTGAATTGGGACTTGAAATTTATACAAATGAAAGTTTGTGTATTTTGCTTTTTTTATTATTAGTTTGTTATTCTGATTTGTGAAGCAGTTATTCAGTTAGTTATTTTATAAAATATGGGTTGGGCTTGTTAAAAGGTGGGGTCACTTTGCACCTTAATTGCAAGTATTTCTTTTTAAAGAGAAACTCCTGACTATTGATGAATGTCATATTATTCTGTGTTTTTCAAGCTTTCCAACCATATGCAACATGTCTTGTTATGTATGACGACCGTAGAGACAACACACTTAAAAGGTGTAGTAACAAACACAACTTTGGCGGCCATTAGCTCTGTGGGAACAGATTTCGTGAAAGGTAAAGTTGTTGTCTTTGCGGTCCGGGTTTTGTCGATATATCTAGCCACAGGTAAAAATGTAAAAAAAACCAAACATTAACTTTGAAGAATCAACTGTGGCGGCACCATACCCGATGAACTGAGGCATGGTTACCGCTACACCTATCTATATTGTTAAAAACTCGGGACTTTACTGGTGTTGCACTGCTCCGGGCATTGCACCCAGTATTGTTCCCAACATCTTTGTATTTACAAATGTCCCATATGTGTCTATGACCGAGAGGACGTAAAACCATTTTCACCATGTAAAAAAAAAAACAACGTCGGGGTCACGATTTTTTATCCTCAATCTAAACTTTAGTAAAAATGTCCCATATGTGCCCCTAGGGGTCGAGAGGACGTAAAACACCAGTTACCACCAATGTAAAAAAACCCGACTCAGCACCAGCGAAACTTGCCCCTAAGAGCTTCGGCTATGAGGACGTTAACCCTCCACTACCAACCAACCAACCAAAATTTAGGGGAGACTTATTTGAGACTGTAGGAGACTGTAGACTTAGACTTACCTGAGATTGAGAGAGAGAAGCAATAGAGAGAGAGAGACCTGTGTCAGCCTTGACTGCATGTTGCTGTTTGCTGATTGTTTCCTGCCTACTATTCCTGCACTCCTGTCTGTCCCTTCACCCTTCCACACCACACCATCACAATTAGGTCATGATTGCACCGTGTTAAATGATGCCGGAAGATTGCATTGTTGTTGTATGTCGAGAACTTTAGAAATTGTGACAGGTTGGATGTATCAGTCTGTCCTGAATGCTTATGTATTGTGTGTTTCTTTGTCTGTTGCGGGGCAATAGTTCTGGGCCCTTTGTTCTTTTTTATTATTGTCACTCTCCTTATCATTTTTTCCCTTTATCTTGTTTTATTCGATAAATTAACAGAAAGAATATCTTGGAAAATATTTCGTGTTAATAATGCTTCTGAAAGCAGAGAGAGATACAAAGACACTAGAGTTGAGAACCGGTTCAAAAATCTGAACCGGTTTAAAACCGTTTTTCCCTTTCCGAACGGGTTTTATCGAACCGTTTTTAAAAAAAACCAGTACTCGCATCACTAGTTTTACCTATGCAAACACATATTCATTTGTCAGAATATTCACACACACACACGCACGCACGCGCACACATGCACACACAATAAAGAAACTTATGACTTATGACACACACACATACACTCAACTCAACACTTAGCCAAAGTCAAAGCCATACACCACCAAAAACTACAAACTCTTGGTTTACAAACACCCAATCTGCGCTGAGAATCAGTGTTGGTTTTCGAAAAGAATGCGTTATTCTAAAAAAAAAGTTACTTTCAGTTTGCAGTTAAAAAACCGGTTAACAGCAACTCGAACCGGTTTTTCGAACCGCGAAATTTTAGCACCGTTTTTTGGGTTCAAACCGGTTTTTCCCCCCACCTCTAAAGACACTAGACTACCATTTCTGCCACAGAACCCTGGTTACATAAGTCTAAATAAACTATTGTTATAAACGAAATTGAACAAAGGGTGAATACTCTCTTTCTAATTAACTCCCCTCCTCGATGACGACACCAATCAGCTAGTAGTGCGTGGGTCAGAACCAAAGTGAGACGTTGAACAAAGCATCATTCTAAAAAAAGAATGTGCCAAGTTCGCCTTTATGACCCTCCACCCACACAGTACTCATCAACAATGGTGGAGAGGACAACATACATTCTTATAAACCATTTTCGTACTGTGTGGTTTCTCCTTTGTTTGAGCCACTCCAGTATAAAAACTAACTTCCCTTTCAGGGTTTGAGTAGTTCGTAATGTTTGCATTTAAGTAGTTGTCCAATATATACAGAATACTGCATCAAACAGTATTGTGAAAAATGGAAATTGAAATTAAATGCTAAGAAATGTAAAATTGTTATTTTTTCTAAGGGTAAGGTTAGATGTTTTCCTGACTTTTTTATAGGAACAGAAAAGATAGAGGTAGTTCATGATTTTTTGTACTTAGGATTAAAGCTTAACTATAATAACCGATTTCATGTTGCACAACGTGACCTGTTTGATCGAGCTTCTCGAGCAATGTTTGCTTTGTTAACAAAAGCTAAGTTACTGAAACTTCCTGCAGACCTAATGATTGACCTCTTTGATAAAACTGTACTTCCAATTCTTACATACGGATGTGAAATTTGGGGGGTTGACATGAATGATATTATTCAAAGACTGCAGCTAAAATTTTATAAGTTGGTTTTGAAAGTGCGACAATCGACTCCTTCTTTCATGATATTTGGAGAGACAGGAAAATATCCCGTATCAGTCACTGTTAAATCCAGAATGTTATCATTTTGGTTTAACCCAGTAACACACCATCACAGTGCAAGTGAAAAGCTATCATTTATTGTGTATAAAGCCCTTTTGAGAATGTGTGAATTAAATGTACACGAAAATAAATATATCAAATGCATTCATACATTATTAAATGACATTGGTTTAAGTAGTTTTTGGTTGAATCAAAATTTGCTTGATGTACATCCTTTATGGTTCAAAGAGAAAGTGAAGAGATGTCTTAAAGATAGCTTCTTACAAACCTGGTATATGCATGTTGATAATGATGAATTATATATGAACTATAGAATGTTTAAACCATCATTTGGTGTTGATCCCTACTACTTAGTACTTCCTCAGAATTATGTGTTTACCATTCTAAAATTTAGAACAACTAATAATAACTTGCCAGTAAATAAACTGCGCTACGATAATATACCCAGAAGTGAAAGAAATTGCGAAAAGTGTAGCGTACATGATGTGGCAGATGAGTTCCATTATTTGTTTGTCTGTCCCTTCTTTAATGCTGAAAGAAATAGATATCTTCCACGGTACTTTTTTGTGCGACCAAATGCGTATAAATTTAATGCTTTGTTTTCCTCAAAAAATAAGAAACTTCTGATTAAGCTTAAGCACTTTGTTACAGTTATAAACAGTTCTTTTCGATGATTTGTATGGACAAAATGTAACATTTTTGTTGTTGGTAATAATAATATAGGTATATTTGTCCTAGTTATTTCCTTGTCGTTCATAATATAGACATCACTCTGTTTTGATGTTCGATTGTTTATCTATGTGTGTACTTTGTTTTATATTTCTGTGCCCCAAGTGGGTATGAAATAAAACATTTGCCTTGCCTTTGCTAAGAAAAGTAGAGCCGGGTTTTTCAGGATTCATGTTTTCTCTTGCGTCCCTAGATTATCTTGACAATGGTGCAAGTTGAAATTGAAAACCGGCAGCATTGGGCAGATTCTAACCTCCAAGATGACAATTCGCTTCTCCATCAGGATCGTTTTAATTTTGTGCAAGATCACCTTCACATCCATGAAACCCTCCCCCTCCCATGGCCTACAAGGCCCCCTGACCAATGTCAATCGAATGCCTTGCCATGCTTTGAAAGAAACCGTGGTCTAACACGTTTTCAACTGTTTTATGACTATTTTGTTATTTTTGTGTTGCACCTTTCGATGTTCATCTTCTCTGGCAGTCACGTGACATTCAAAATTGTTTTTATTCTTCGATTTTATGTTCAAAGTAGAACATACATTAGTTCTCAAATGGAAAGGAACCTTTTAGTTATTGAACCCATAGCAACACTGCAAAGTCAATGTCCCCTACTTTTTGTGTGTGAACAGTCTAAAAATTAGTTCTCAAATGGAATAGAACCTTTTAGTTAGTGAACCCATAGCAACACTGCAAAGTCAATGTCCCCTACTTTTTTGTGTGAACAGTCTAAAAATTAGTTCTCAAATGGAATGGAACCTTTTAGTTCTTGAACCCATAGCAACACTTCAAAGTCAATGTCCCCAACTTTTTGTGTGAACAGTCTAAAAATTAGTTCTCAAATGGAATGGAACCTTTTAGTTATTGAACCCACAGCAATACTGCAAAGTCAATGTCCCCTACTTTTTGTGTGAACAGTCTAAAAAGGTTATCTTAAAAAAATGGTATTTAAATGGCAATGAGCATTACGTAAATTTCATTCAAACATTATGATGTTTAGGTTGTAAGGAATTGACGGTTCTTTATGTATTGGTCGTTCCAGGGAATCAAAGAGATGTCGCTCACTAGAGACAAACGGCATGACGATCTTCAACGCGAGACTAACATCCACAGCACGGACACAACTTGCGGACAGCACAACAGCAGAAAGAAGAACAAAGGAAAGAAGAAGAAAGGGAACAAGAAGAATACAGCCCAGCCTCACGAGGAAACAACCCTTGTCTCTGACGAGAACAACACAGTTTGCGGTGAACCTAAAAGCACAGATTCCACTACAAACGATAGCGAAACGATGAACTTGGATTTCACTATCATTACGGATTATGGACCAAGCAAATCGACCAATAAGGAACACTTAGTAAAACTTGCCAAACAAAAGATCGAAATTGAATTTTCAGAACACCTTCACGTCTTTACTGATGCGTCCTCGCATCCAAATGGCCCATCCGGATCCGCTGTGGTGATTCCGAAATGGGATATGTATCGGTCTAGAGCGATGGAAGAAGTCAAAATTTACGAATCTGAACTGTACGCACTTCACATGGCATGCGAAGTACTGTATCAGAAAAGTGAACTACCTCAGAAGATTGTCATCTTCACCGACAACAAATGTTGTCTGGACGCTCTCAGAAGATGCAGAGCAAAGAATGAGCGTATCAAGAACCTGCAGGACGACATCCGAAGCACGGTTTATTCCATCCGGAAATATCTTGGCGCGGAGGTTTCTTTCATGTGGATCCCCGCCCATTCCGGGATCGAAGGAAACATGATGGCTCACAAGGTTGCGGCTAAAGCTGCTGGTCGGTGATCTGCGTGATTAGTTTAGCAAAGATGTGTGCGTGTCAGGGATGGGAATTGTCCGCCAAACAGCAAAATTCCCCTAAATGACATTGCTTTGGGTAAAAAAGAATTTCAATAATATCCGCCGAAAAAACCACAACAATTAACTAAATGTAGCCATTCTAATGCTGTTTTAGGGCTTCAATTACCAAAACATCTTCAGCATTACCCCCTGGACCCCTACTTGGGGCCTCCTGTGGCCTCCAGACCCCCGCTTTTCTACTTCCCATGCCTGTAAGAGAGAGTATGTGTGCGCATGAGTGTGATAATGCACAAGCAACTCTGTGTGTGTGTGTGAGAGAGAGTGTGTATGCATGCGTCCGCATGACTGTGTATGTGTGCGCCTGCACAACTGTGTGTGTGCAAGAGAGAGTGTATGTGTGTGCATGTGTTAATGCACAAGCAACTCTGTCTCTGTGTGTGTGTGTGTGTGTGAGAGAGAGAGAGTGAGAGAGAGAGAGAGAGAGAGAGAGAGAGAGAGAGTGTGTGTGCATGCGTCCGCATGACTGTGTATGTGTGCGTCTGCACAAATGTGTGTGTGTGTAAGAGAGAGTGTATGTGTGCGCATGAGTGTGTTGATGCACAAGCAACTCTGTGTGTGTGTGTGTCAGAGAGAGAGAGAGAGAGAGAGAGAGAGTATGCATGCGTCTGCATGGCTGTGTATGTGTGCGTCTGCACAAATGTGTGTGTGTGTGTAAGAGACAGTGTATGTGCGCGCATGAGTGTGTTAACCCTTTCACCGCCAAAGTCGCATTTTAGCACTGCAGTGATTTAACACCAATGTCACTAAAAGGCATCAAATTGGTCTATTATCTAAAGACCCTATTGTCTTAGTTTTGGGAAGTAAGGGTAGACCTTATGTCATATAATTATGTCACAGAAGAATCCCCAATACTGCAGATGGAGTTTGCTATCTACCCAAGTAAATTTAATGGAAAGGTTTGGCTGAAATATGGCTGGTGGTGAAAGGGTTAATGCACAAGCAACTGTGTGTGTGTGTGTCAGTGAGAGAGAGAGAGAGAGAGAGAGTATGCATGCGTCTGCATGACTGTATGTGTGCGTCTGCACAAATGTGTGTGTGTGTAAGATTGAGTGTATGTGTGCGCATGAGTGTGTTAATGTACAAGCAACTGTGTGTGTGTGTGTGTGTGTGAGAGAGAGAGAGAGAGAGAGAGAGAGAGAGAGAGAGAGAGAGAGAGAGAGAGAGAGAGAGAGAGAGAGAGTATGCATGCGTCTGCATGACTGTGTATGTGTGCGTCTGCACAAATGTGTGTGTGTGTAAGATTGAGTGTATGTGTGCGCATGAGTGTGTTAATGTACAAGCAACTGTGTGTGTGAGAGAGACAGAGAGAGAGAGAGAGAGAGAGAGAGAGAGAGAGAGAGAGTATGCATGCGTCTGCATGACTGTGTATGTGTGCGTCTGCACAAATGTGTGTGTGTGTAAGAGAGAGTGTATGTGTGCGCATGAGTGTGTTAATGTACAAGCAACTGTGTGTGTGTGTGTGTGAGAGTGAGAGAGAGAGAGAGTATGCATGCGTCTGCATGACTGTGTATGTGTGCGTCTGCACAAATGTGTGTGTGTGTAAGATTGAGTGTATGTGTGCGCATGAGTGTGTTAATGTACAAGCAACTGTGTGTGTGTGTGTGATTTTGAGAGAGAGAGAGAGAGAGAGAGAGACGAGAGAGAGAGAGAGAGAGAGAGAGAGAGAGAGAGAGAGAGAGAGAGTATGCATGCGTCTGCATGACTGTATGTGTGCGTCTGCACAAATGTGTGTGTGTGTGAGAGAGAGTGTATGTGTGCGCATGAGTGTGTTAATGTACAAGCAACTGTGTGTGTGTGTGTGTGTGTGAGAGAGAGAGAGAGTGTGAGTGAGTGAGAGTGTGAGAGAGAGAGAGAGAGAGTATGCATGCGTCTGATGACTGTATGTGTGAGTCTGCACAAATGTGTGTGTGTGAGAGAGAGAGAGTGTGTGTGTGTATGCATGTGTCCGCATGCAACTGTGTATGTGTGTGTCTGCACAAATGTGTGTGTGAGAGAGAGAGTGAGAGTGTGTGTGTATATGCATGCGTCCGCATGACTGTGTATGTGTGCGTCTGCACAAATGTGAGTGTGTGTGAGAGAGAGGGAGAGAGAGAGAGAGAGAGAGAGAGAGAGTATGCATGCGTCCGCATGACTGTGTATGTGTGCGTCTGCTCAAATGTGTGTGTGTGCGCGTTTGCATGCGCACAAGTGTGTGCGCACACATGCAAGTGTGTGTGTGTGTGTGTGTGTGTGTGTGTGCATGTCCTCTGATTCCCAGAAAATCTTTTTTTTATTTATCAGCATCTCGCAAGGTCATTCAAACACTATTTCCGGTCTGTGAAGATGACATCCTTTGACGGACCTTCATGCGTTTTTTTAGATCAAAGATTCGTGTGTGCGAGTGCGCGCACGGGTGTTTTATTTCCACGAAAATCTCTTTTATTATATCAGAGCTTATTTTGTGCAATTTGGTAGTCGCTTGGAAAATAATCATCAATTGAAATTGGCAGAATGCATTAAACGAAAACTTTTATTATATCAGAGCTTATTTTGTGCAATTTGGTAGTCGCTTGGAAAATAATTTAATTGAAATTGGCAGTGCATTAACTTTAGCAAAATCTACATTTTAAGCAATGTATGAACTTTATTCCATTGTATTATGTGTGTGTGTGTGTGTGTGTTGGCGCCAAATGATTGCTGATGTGGAAAGCATGAAAAAAAGGGTGATACTTGTGCTTCTAATAGAAAACAATGTACGCATCATTTAAAAGGACACTATTCTATAAAAAAAACAAAAACATTGGTGCTATTTCAGTATTTGCGCTTCTACAATGTATGTATCCTTTAAAAGGAAAATATTGTATGTATCCTTTAAAAGGAAAATATTGTATGTATCCTTTAAAAGGAAAACATTGTATGTATTCTTTAAGAGGAAAATATTGTATGTATCCTTTAAAAGGAAAATATTCTATGTATCCTTTGAAAGGAAAACATTGTATGTATCCTTTAAGAGGAAAATATTGTATGTATCCTTTATCCTTTAAGAGGAAAATATTGTATGTATCCTTTAAAAGGAAAATATTGTATGTATCCTTTAAGAGGAAAATATTGTATGTATCCTATGTATTCTTTAAGAGGAAAATATTGTATGTATCCTTTAAGAGGAAAATATTGTATGTATCCTTTAAGAGGAAAATATTGTATGTATCCTTTGAAAGGAAAACGTATGTATCCTTTAAGAGGAAAACATTGGTGCTATTTCACTATTTGCGCTTCTAATAAAAGACAATGTATGTATCCTTTAAAAGGAAAAGGTTTCGACATTGGTTTATATTATTGAAGCATAAGGAATTGGTTTTTGTTTTTCTTATTGATTGTCGTTTTGATTAGTTAAATTTGGTGTTCTCGTGCCCCATGTATTCTTACACGCGTTTACACTAAGCCTATGGGTTAATATACGCAAATGATATGTCAAGACATTGTTTTATATCACACGCTTCCAGGCCTCTTTAGCGCTACTTGAAGATCGGTATATATATATATATCCGTTATTAGGATTTGCGAGTGTGATATTGCTTTTATCCTATCTCTCGTGGCTTGCTGTTTATCACACGAGGTCGGGAGGTGTGATAAACAGCAAGCCACTTGAGATAGGATAAAAGCAATATCACACTCGCAAATCCCAATAACTGATACTACATGTATCCTTTAAAAACACACTTTCCTAAAAATATTTAACGATGCTACAGGTATCCTTTAAAAGGCGAATTGGTTTTTGTTTTTCTTGTTGATTGTCGTTTTGATTAGTTAAATTTGGTTTTCTCGTGCCCCATTAAATAAAATATCTATTAAATACTGACTCTAATAATAAAATATACTACATGTATCCTTTAAAAACACACTTTCCTAAACATTTTAACGATGCTATAGGTATCCTTTAAAGGGATTCTGGTTGATGCCATTTTTGAGTTTTTAAATTTGGAACTGTAAGGCTTCCATTAAATATTATGTGAAAATATATTTCTTTGTGTTCTTTTTTATGTACAGACGTGTGTGTGTGTGTGTGTGTGTGTGTGTGTGTTTGTGTGTGTGCTTGCAAGACAGACAGACATATTTCAGAATTTGTTTGTAGTAGAAACGCCTTGCCCAGTGTACATCCTCACTTTCTTATGTAAAACAGGGTCCCAGGGCTTTCAGCTATCCCCAAGTAAAGGACCTGTAGGCCTAAGGATAATCTCCATCTTTTAGCCAACGATCTTGAAAGGAACACTTTCCCAGCATTGTGAACAATGTCTAAGCAGATACAAAAACTATGGCTGACACAGATATACACGTTTTTTTCTCGCAAAACGACACCAGGATAAAGAACGAGATTTCAGTCCAATTTCTCTTGACAACTCGAGGTGCATCGTTCGTCTGCTAAGCGGTCAGTTGAAACGGGAAGGTGGGGGAGGGGGGTAAGGTGGAGTAGGCGCCGAGCGATGTTTCTCAAGCGTAAAAGTGCTGCTTCTGCAATCTATTTTGAGTATGGTCTTGCTGCTCAGGGCAGTTTTTGGCAGCTGTCAGGACTTGTAAGGACCTTGAAGTGACTGTAAGCACTTGTAAGGCCTTACTTGGAGATTTCAATTGGTCAAGACTTTTAGGACTGGTAAGGACCCTATGAACCCTGTAAAAGAACTTTAGTACGGTTGACATTGGTGGGTATATTCTAGGTATTAGGTACTTAATAGTCACAGAGGCGTCTTTGTGAAATTCGGGTTGCTCCCACATGGAGAGAGCATCGCAGCTAGAGGCGCGCCACCCATTTCTTTTTTGCATGCGATTTTTGTGTGACTGATGAGGAACGAAAGGGAGGGGGGTAAATGTTGACCAAATGACTTTTTTGTTGCCACTGGGTTTTTTTCCTGTGTTTTTTTTGCCACTGGGTTTAACGTGTGCTAAGTGCATGGCACACGGGACCTCGGTTTATCGTTTCACACGGTGTAAACCACTGGGGTTTTTTTTCTGCCACTGGGTTTATCGTGCATGGGCACACGGGACCTCGGTTTATCGTTTCATCCGAAAGACTCCACGTTCAGACCGTAAGGCCTAGTGTAAAGTGAGAGGAAAAATCCCCTGTACCCAGGTTCGAACTCGGGTTTACTTGACACGAGGCGAACGTGATACCTCTGTGCCACTCTACACCTGAGGCAATTCAGTCATACCTCACAAAAAGAGTTACTCCCCTTGACAATATTAAAGGCTATTTTTTGGCATTAGCCATTAGCGAAAGAAAGGAATCAAGCGTGCGCTCTCGCCTACACATACATATACACCACTTTATATCAATATAAATCCAACAATAACCGTAACAACTTTGAAGCATAATACCAGGAAGAAAAGCTTGTCCACATACGCCATCTTCTTCTTCTGTGTTCTCAGGCCATAAGGCCACAATGGGGTACGTATGTGTCCGTTTTCCAGCTTTCACAGGTCTCCTCGCTGCATTCAGCCGACGCATTGAGATTTCGGAGGAGCTCAAAGGAGAAAACTATATGGAAGATCTTTTTGGAAAAAAGGCAGAACGGGCCAAAAAGTCAGAAAGAGTAGATGACACAATGCAAGGAAAAAGGCAGAGCCAAAGAGAGGGAGACAGATTAGAGGGAATTACAAGCACATAACTTCTAGAAGGTGGGGGAACTATTGGTACGGAAGACCCCCCAGGTATCCCCACGGGTGGGGGGTACATACGCCATCAAAATCCTTCATAAGTTACTTTTACTGCAAGTTTGCTAAATACTCAAACCAATGACTCTCAATGAAAACGAATATGAAATTCCTTCATTTGACTAACATTTCAGGAAAAAAACTCTCCAAAAATTGGCAAGGAAATGTTCTTTGGTTGATAGTGTCCTATCCCTCCACCAGAAATCTCAATTTTGTTTTGAAACAAACGGAAAAAAGCTACAAAATGTGACATTCTTGGCGGAAATACTTAACGCTTTCGCCGCTGATGTCACATTTATGCACCACAGTGATTTAACACCCATGTCACTAAAAGGCGTCAAACCAGGGTCTGTCATCCAAATACCCTATTTTCTTAATTTTGGGAGGTACGGATAGGCCTAATGTTATATATATACATATACTCCTCACAAAAAGTCAAGCAACAAAACTTCTCACTGCAAATACACTTTAATCATAAATCGTACGTACATTTTTACTGTTGTGATTTCATCTTCAACATTTCATTAAGAGAAGCTGAATAAATCACATAGCAGATTCATCTCAATCTCAGGATACTGAGCAACAAAAGAAATGGGTGCCAAAAACAGGGGTGAAATAAAGCCAACTGCCAATTTCAAATTCAAAGATATCAGTGCGCAAACATTTCATATCGTCATGAACAGCGAGTGTGACCTCCGTAAGCATGAATACAGGCTTGGAAGCGGCTTGGTATTGAGGCAATGAGTCTATCCGGCTGGATCTGTGGGATGGCTCCTCACTTCCTTACCAGGTCTTCTTCCAAGGCATCCAGTGTCTGGGGACGGGTGGGCATGCCGTAGTCAGCTCACCTAAGCATGTCCCATGCATGTTCAATCGGATTGAGGTCAGGGAATCGGGGTGGCCAGTCAAGGTGGGCGATGTTGTGGGTGTTCAACTCATTGCTGATGACATGTGCCCAGTGACATGGCACGTTGTCGTCCACAAAAACAAAGCTAGCACCATGCTATTTCATCAGGGGGATCACTTGAGGTCTGATGATGTCATTCAAATAGCGTATCGTGTTCACAGTGCCCCTCCGGAAGACCCCTAGGTCTGTACGTCCTCCAGTCCAAATGCCACCCAGACCATCAGACTGCCACCTCCATAACAGTCATGTTTAGCAACAGCAAAGGCCAACAATCTCCCCAGGCCATCTTCACACTTGCTGACGCCCATCATTAAAATCCAAACGCTTTATTTTACATTAAAAGCTAGCCTGTGCATTTTCAAAGGCTGACTAAACACCAATTTGATTTTGCTGCTTGACTTTTTGTGAGGAGTATATGTCACTGAGGAATTCGCAATATTGCAGAGATATTATTTCTCTACCCAGGTAAGTTTAATGGAATTTTTGGCTGAAAATATGGCTGGCAGCGAAAGGGTTAATATAACATTTCTGTATTTTTCGAGCTTCATTCATTTTCTCACCCACAACATTACACAACCACCGTTTCATACGGACATGTTTAATTCCTTAATAATTCATCATCATTAATGCTGTCAATTAATAAAATAAACAAAACCAAAACAAACCCAAAACCTTAGCAAGAACTGATCAACAAAAGAAAATATTGGTTTCATTTTCCGTGATATGCACTGATTTACAACTAAAAACTTTAAAATCCTTATCGTCCATAGAATTAAATTGCAGGCTATGGAATATAAAATATTTGATTGCTGATTAACTACGGCATGTGTGTTTTTATTTTTTGCTCCTTCTGTTGCCTACTTTTTGCTCCTTTTGCTATATTTGATGTTTGCTGTTTAATTGCTTGTCTGTGTTGATAAAGGCGCATTCGCCGAAATATCCAGTAGTTTTGCTTTGTCTCTTGTGAATAAAATAACGTCACTTTGCACTTGTCGTGTAGTTGTTTGTTTGCTGTATGTTCCAGTGACGTTGCAGTCTGTTTCATTTTTTTTTTTACGGCATAATTAAAGTAAATACACATGAACTTATAAAACTACCAAAGTTCTTCTTCTTCGTCTCTTTCAGCATCTTTATAATTTCAAATGCCCCAAATGGCCTTTTGGCCAGAAGGCGTAAAATCTCTATTTTTCTTCGTCAATCGCTCAGACAGTTTCCTGTCAAATGATCGCGCAGATGCGTCATGCTGCCACTTATGCGCCTAACTAAGAAATTGTTAAGAAGTTAGGCCCAGCATGTCCGTCTTCGGCTGGAAAAAAATCTTTCTAAGAGTTTCTAGAACCAAAGGCAGGAGAATGGACCAGTAAGGCAGAAAGATAGATGACAGTTAAAAAGAAAAAAAAAAGGCAGAGTCAAAGAGAGGGATAGATTAGATGAAGTTGCTAGCACAGAACTTCCAGAAGGTAAAGGAACTATTTGTACTGAAAGATCAACGGTATCCCCACAGGGGAATACAAGTCTGATCTCCAGTCACAGAAAACACTTGACTGAAGTTTAACTATTGCATAAAAAAGTAACTACACATAAGTATAAAACTATCAAACTTCAAGAATTCTCTTCAACAAAAGCTGCTACCCTCACAATGATCAATTCCATTTATAGTTTGACATGATCAAAAAAGAAAGAACAACTCCAATGATGCAAACAAAAGAGGGGAGGTAATTAGAAAAAAAGAGAGTAATTACCCTTTGTTCAATTTCGTCATCTCCTCTCTTGGCCTCACTATTTCATTCTGTAATCGATATATGTTTAGATTAAATATAAATTATAAAACAAAAAAGTATAAAGTTCAAAAGTGACAGCACAATAAATGTGGTGGTTTTTCTTCTTCAGAATAACGGAAGCTCTGATATTCATTCCGTCAAACAGACGCATCCCTCCACCTTCCCTTGTCCTCTACTTCCTTTATCGATATTTTCTATTTCTTTTATAAACATTCAAAAATACATTTTCAAAAAATGTCTCACAAACTTTCTGAGAAACCCCCCCCAACAAAACAAACAAACAAACCAAATAGGAAGCATCACAGTTACTTCTAATTCTATACAGAAAATTGTAAAATATTATATAGTTTAGAAATCCTTTATTCAAAACTTTTTTTTTTAAATCCTCAAAACACCGGTGGAAAAAACCTTCCTCACAACATCCCCCCCCCCCCCTCCCACTAAATCCCATCCCCCCTCCCGGAAAAACACAACAACAACAAAAAACTGATTTTACCAACCATAACTAGAACAGTATGACCCTCAGAATTAAAAAAAAAGTCAAAAAAAATGGTGGTTTCATAAAACGAGAGACCCTTCTACATTACGTGCCACCACAAATGCATTTCCAATTTTTGGACAACGAATTGTGTGACGTATGGTGACTTTAACTCCTTCACTGCCGAGCCCAGTTCCGGTGCAACTATTTGCCAAGCTGTTTTAGGTTGCTGAGTCTATTGCAAAACTTTCTGAATAAAAGTGCATATAACCTATGCTTTTCTGAACGGGGAATTGAATATACTATCCTTTGAGAACACTCACATGCATTCGAACATACTGCGAAAAAGCGTATGGATAGAAAAACGGGAAACTCTTAGAATAACCCTATGACGGATATTTCTGTGACGGGGCAGTTTATAGGTTACCGGAAGTTGACGGAAATATCCGTGACGGGGCAGTGAAGAGGTTAAAACAACAACAAAAACAATGTATGTCACAATTGGTGTAAAAAATCTCATCCCTAAATACACATATCACCAGTGCCACCAATATTTTAGGGGAGATAAACGGTCTAACGGCAGACGTTAACTAGGTGGCGCTCACAGCGCCATGGCCAGCCAGCCGAAGATGAGGAGCATCCCACCGTACGGAGTGACGAAGCGAACTTTCTGGTTGTTCGTCAACGCGTGGTAATAGCAGCTTCCCGAGAACAGGATCATGCCTGCTGTTAGAAGCGTGCCAACCTGAACACACACACACACATAAAGAATGGTGTAAATGTTTGCTGGGTAGTCGTCAAAAATCTGTGTGAAATAATCGTAATACTATGGCGGAAAACAGGGTTATGTCTGCTGTTAGAAGCGTGCCAACCTGAACACACACACACACAAAGAATGGAATAAATGTTTGCTGGATAATCGCAAAAAATCTGTGCGAAATAATCGTGATAATACTATGGCGGAAAACAGGGTTATGTCTGCTGTTAGAAGCGTGCCAACCTGAACACACACACACACATAAAGAATGGTGTAAATGTTTGCTGGGTAGTCGTCAAAAATCTGTGTGAAATAATCGTGATAATACTATGGCGGAAAACAGGGTTATGTCTGCTGTTAGAAGCGTGCCAACCTGAACACACACACACACATAAAGAATGGTGTAAATGTTTGCTGGGTAGTCGTCAAAAATCTGTGTGAAATAATCATGATAATACTATGGCAGAAAACAGGGTTATGTCTGTTGTTAGAAGCGTGCCAACCTGAACATAAAGAACATACAAAGAATGGTATAAATGTTTGCTGGGTAATCGTCAAAAATCTGTGTGAAATAATCATGATAATACTACAGGATCATGCCTGCTGTTAGAAGCATGCCGACCCGCTCAGAGAAAAAAAAGTAAAGAATTTTATCAAATTAATAATGACACCCACAAAGGCAAATTTACATAAATAACTGTATGAATATTAATATTGGTCTAGTAATTGCTAAAAATTGTTTGCGCAATCATGGTAGTACAGTGGAACCTCCCTTATAAGACCTCCCATTATAAGACCTACTTCTCTAAGACATTGCCCTTCTTTATAAGTATTAAAATCACCTCCCTTATAAGACCCCTCCCTATTAAAGACCTCATTTTGGATGATTTTTTAAAGGTCTTATAAGGGAGGTTCTACTGTAGGTACAGTACAGACTCCCTCCAATATAAAGACCTACTTCTCTAAGAACATTGCCCATTCTTAAACTTTATAAGTATTAAAATCACCTCCCTTATAAGACCTCATTTTGAATGATGTTTTGATGGGTCTTATAGGGAGGTTCCACTGTAGCAGGAGCTTCCCGAGAACAGAACCATGCCTGCTGTTAGAAGGTCCCATCCTAAAAAAAGCATGCATGCAGCACACAAACATACACACACACACAAGCATGCACACACGCACACACACTCACACGCACACTCACACACAAACACTCACCAAAACAGGTCTCCTTGCCAATGGGGATGCCAGGAGCGCTACGCTGTTGATTAAATGCATCCTGTTGCCCGTCATAAATATCTGAAACCCACAATGACAATCGTACAACTTGCAGCGTAACTTGTGGGAGTTGTACAGTTCTAAGGGAAACCCACAACGACAATCGTACAACTCACAGAATAACTAAACATGGTGAATGGCTTGAGCCTCTCTTATTAACCACTGCAACTACTAGGGTTACTAACGCCCTTGGACGCAAGAGTTAAATCCCTTGTTGGTCAGTATCCAAAAGGGCATTCACTCTTGCAAAAAGGCAGCCATTCGGTGGGCCTTAAATAGGGTTATTGGTGAGAGTTATTCCCTTTTTTGGTCAGTACTCAAGTATCTTCCCCCACCCACAAAGGGCATTCACTCTTGCAAAAGGCAGTCATTCAGTGACCTTCAAATAGGGTTATTGGTGAGAGTTAAACCCTTGTTTGGTCAGTACTCAAGCGTCTTCCCCCACCCACCAAGGGCATTACACTCTTGCAAAAGATGTTCTTTGCAATGGCTAATACAGGGAGCTGGACGACCACGCCCCCTCCACAAGTCTGCCCCCGTGAGGATATAGGGGGGGGGGCAGGGGGGGTCTTTTGTTCAAATAAGTCATGTCATAAGTTTATTGCCCATTGGCATTGTACAACGTACTTCCGTCTTCATTTTTAACCCTTTATTTTCATTTATTCCTTCCTTTCCTCCTTACTCTCTACCCCCCCCCCTTTGTTTCCCTACTACCCCCACAAACCTTGCATGTTTTAAATTATTTTTTAGGTATAAAGACTATCTAAATAGTGTCCCACACCTTCAGGAAGTTATGTACTTGTAACTCCCTCTAATCTGCCACTCTCTTTGTCTCTGCCTTTTCCTTTAAAGGGAAAAGCAGAGACAAGAGAGTGACAGATTAGAGGGAGTTCCAAGCACAGAACTTCCTGAAGGTGGAGGAACTATTTAGATAGGCTTTACCTCAACAATCCTTTTCCCCCCTCCCTTTTTTTTTTCTTCTTTCCCCCCTTTTTTTTTTTTTCTCTCTTCCCCCTTTTCCCCCCTTTCCCCCTTTTTTTTGGAAAAAAAGTCCCTTCCCTTTTTCCTCTCCCTTCCCCCTTTCCCCTCCTTTTCCTCTCTCTCTTGCTTTCTGTCATCTACAATCGTTCCGACTTATTGTGCCATTCTCCTGCAGTTTTTCTCCCCTGGAAAAAGTATTCCAAATAGCTTCTCCTTTGAGCTCCTCAAAATTGGAATATGCGGGGCTATACGCAGCGGGGAGACCAGTAAAAACTGAAAACCTGACACATACATACCTTACCCATTTTGGCCATATGGCCTGGGAATGCAGAAAAACAACCACCAAAACCAAGAGTGAAGACTCCTTTCTTTCTGAAGGCCTTCTGTTGTCCAGATGCACACATGCATGTTCATAGCTTGAAACGAAACTGATCGTTTTCTCGGGTTGTTACTGAATATATATGAATGGTTATATCATAATGCAAGCAGCACTGTAAGTATAGGAGAGTTGTTTCCCTTGCCATATTTTTGTAAAACCTTAATACTTGGTCCAAGGGATAGTTTTGGTTTGCTGTGTCAACGTTGACAAAAACAGCAACTGCTCAAAAGAACTGGGCCTTTATTCACGTTGAGATAGCATGAGAATTAGCATGATAACTAACTTAGAAGCTCTTCAAAAAGTCATAATAAATCCTATATGACATTGGAAGAGCTTCTAAGTTATCATGATGATAAGTCTCATATTATTATCTCAAAGTGAATACAGGCCCTGGTTTGCAACAGAACTTTAGAAGCCAATTCTAGGTATTAAAGTGTATGTTGTGTTTGAGTGAAATACAGAAATCAATAGGACAAAGTCCACTAAATAATGTAAAATTTGACCACCACCCCACCATGGGGATACTGGGGGGTCTTTGCATAAATAGTTCCCCCACTTCTGGAAGTTCTGGGCTATAAAAATTCCTCTAATCTGTCACTCTCTTGACTCTGCCTTTTCCCTTGCTTTCCCTTTCCCTGCTATCTTTCTGCCAAACCAGTCCATCCTCCTGCCTTTTTTCACGAAACACTTAAAAAAACATTACCGCAGCGAGTCGGACTTGCTGGGCCTAACTATTTCTTAGTGGGTGCATAAACGGCAAGCAGACGCCTCTGCGTCTCATAATCGACAGGAAACTGTCTGAGCGATCGAAGAAGAAGAAGAAGAAAATTTTAATCGGAATTTGTCTTGAAAGGTGGACACATGGTAGGACAAATTCAGTTTCATAGAGCATTGCCACTCGCCCGTGACTGAATTTCAC
>CM065708.1:5119712-5127126 GCA_017654935.2 Phymorhynchus buccinoides | reverse complement strand
ACAGTAGCATCCCTGCTCTATACGAACTGGCGATCGAAGAGTACGGTGTGCCAACAAAAAGAAGCTGCCAAATTCCCTCAAACACGAAACGGGGGGGACTTTCCACTTTCTCATTCACGGAACAAAACTTTCTCGTGAAGCAGCGTGCTATTGTTAGATGCCCGTAAGAATATTTCATAAGTTGCGTTTCGGCAACACAGTAACCTAAAGCGTTTACTATCCTATACAGTTCGTGGGACATCCAAAGCTGATGGGATGTCACAATTGTGTCATCATATGCAACGCGAGGAACAACTTCTTAAGCCTGCGTCGCACACAGTGCAGAAAGCGTAACTATCCTCTTCGTGGGACACAACGCTGATGGGAAATTGTTCTCTATGCACCGAGGAACAAACTTCTGTAAGCTGCGTCGGCACACAGTGCAGAAAGCGTAACTATCCTCTTCGTGGGACACAACGCTGATGGGAAATTGTTCTCTATGCACCGAGGAACAAACTTCGGTAAACACAACGCAAGTTCCCGGTTTTGTTTTACGCCATTTTGATCAGCAAAAAAGCTTACTGCACATGCGCAGATTATGTGTTTTTTCGTGGCTAATAAATGTTGGAATGCCCGATGGATTTGACTCATTCCCTGCGATTTCGGAATCCGGAATTTTATTGCCGTAATCGGAAATGCGGAATTGCGGCTGGAAAACGGAAACATTCCTGGAAATTTGGAATGGTTGACAGCTATGGAACACCCTTTGGATGTCTGAGTTATCGTGATCCTAACGAGAGATGCCAGTACTGACTGCACTGTCTATGCATTGGTGACGACTTTGTACAGAATAACAAACACGCGTTTTGATCATAACAGGTACCAAGACCACACACAATCATTGGGAGCACCTCGTTTCAGCGCCAGTCACTCTTGGCTGCACGATTTCCCCTCGTTTCAGCGCCACTACGCCGACCCGTCCCCCCGGAGCTTAATATCGAGTAAGTAAGTTGTTAGGGTTATTGTTAGAGGGTTAGGGTTGTGGATCAAAATGGGATGATGTGTTTTAACCTCGTTTGACACCAGCGGCCTGCTATACTTTGGAAATTGAACATTGAATCTTGGCCGAAACTGAAATGGCGCTGAATGAGGTTACAATGAAGGGCGCTGACCGAGGTGCAGCCACAATACAGCACAGCACTAGAAAAGCAACCAACAGGCTTTTTTTTTGGGAGTGGGTGTTTTTTATTTTATAGAAAAATTGATGAGGCCCACCCTCCCGCCCCATACCGGGGGGTTTTTTGTAGAGATATTTGTCCCTACCTTCTGGAAGTTCTGTGCTTTCGTAACTTCCTCTCGATCTGTCACTCAAGAAACACTCAAAAAGATTTCTCCAGCGCAGTCCCCCCGGGTGGACTGGCTGGGCCCAACTATTTTCTTAGTTAGGCGCATAACGGCTGCATGACGCATCTGCGTTCGACAGGAAACAGTCTGAACGATTCTGAGCGGGGGGGGGGATCGACGAAGAAAGATAGAGTGAGCAAGCTCCCTTTCTCACCACACATACAAGAGGTTTTCACGAGTGACGCAAGGGACACAAAATCACTAGCATGATTTCCCACGAAGGTAGTGAATGCATATTTATATAGTGACCCAGCACTCACGAAAGGGACATCAAGTCGCTGGGCTAGTTTCTCTCACAACAGGCTTGCAAAATCAAAAATCTATTTTTTAAAATCTATTTTGAGTTATGTGTATTTTCGTGCTCTCTAACATATCATCTTTCATATTTATAAAGGACAATCCTTGTTATGGTATCTTGAATACTCCGGACCTGCCTACTTGGAATTTTCCCAATCAGTAGCCCAGCCATCAATTTTCAGTAGCATGGCAAATTTTGTCGTAGCATCCACAAACGACGGCAATCAATTTGTTCTCTTCCTGAGCCGAAACGTAACTGTTTATGTTTCGCCGATTGAACGTGTTGACGGTCGTCTCTACCGCCATGATTCACAGTGAAGTCTGCATGGCAGAGGTTGCAGTGAGCATGGTTCGCACCAAGTCGACTTCTGACGGGATGCAAGGCCACTCCTCTGTGTAAGCTATTTTGAAAACTTGTGCGTCAGGCTGATGTTTTTTCTTAGAATAAGATGGTGTGCCAGATGATTTTCGTTTTCTGGTTTGGGTTCGTTTTTTTTTCGTTTGAAACATCTCCTGAATCGCTACTGCTGCCGGAGTCCGCCATTTTTTTCAGAGAAAGTAATAAGAACGCATGCGCAGTCACTTTGATAAAAAAAACGGAAGTGACTAGGTTATCGCACGTGACACGGCGTCTGCTCTTAGAAAATAGACAAAACCGGGAACGGCATAAGCAAAAATAAAATGCGGCGGCAATTTTTTTTTTCCGTAGCAACGTTAAGGTTGCCGTAGCTCAGTAGCAAAGCTTTATTTTTCGTAGCTGCTACGGCCAAATCGTAGCAGTAGGCAGGTCTGAATACTCCAAAAAGTGCTTTAAAATGAATAGGTCAATGCATTGTCTTCAGCTTGGCTATAACGTTAGACTGTGATTTCTCAAAATGGCTGACAGCCACCCTACCAACTTTAAATGCTCTTAACTCTAAAACGGAAAAAGTTACAAGAATGGTTCTTATATCATTTGAAAGAGAATTGTCTGAAGTTTCTAAACTGTATAATTTTCTCAGAATGGTCATTTTGACACTTAATGTCCCTTTTGTGGTGCTAGGTTATACAGTGGAACCTCCCTTACAAGACCTTCAAAAATCATCCAAATGAGGTCTTATAAGGAGGGGTCTTATAAGAGAGGTAATTTTAATACTTAAAAAGAAGGGCAATGTCTCAGAGAAGTAAGTCTTATATGGGAGGGAGTCTTCATAATGGGATGGTCTTTAAGGGAGGTTCCACTGTATATAGTAATGATTTTACAAAAGTCAATCAGTGATCAAGATTATTCAAACATCCATCCATCACACGGAGAAGATGAAAGGAATGGTCATAGTACAAAAGAATTTGAGAATGGAAAAATTACTATACAAAATACTATGAATAGGAACACAATACCCAAGCACCTTTAAAAAAAAAAAAAAATCAAAAGGAAAAAATTTGAAAAAAACCACCCCACCAAATAAAACTGAATTTCAAATTCTTGTTCTTCTCAAACCATCCATAACATGTAACTTGATTCTTTTTTTGTCTTTGGGAGGGGGGTGGATTTCTTTTTAGAATTTTAAACGCTTAAGATATTCACAACATCTGCAATGAATACATATATATATAAAATCAAAAGAAAATGAAACATTTGCGCTAAAACATGTCCACTGCTAGACTGAAAAAATAAATCCATTACTTTTGCTTTGTTTTGAAATCCTCACATCATTTGACCCTTTTCCGTTCACAATTTGTTTTTTTAACCCAAACTTCGAAATTTCTTCGTTAAATTACACCAACAAAAATTTCTTCAGATTTTCTAAGTCTGTAGGAACCTTATCTCCGCATGAGAGTATGCATGCATCTCCTATCAGCGAAAAAAAAAAAAGCAACAACAAAAAACACACACAAAAAGTGATTCCGTTGCGATTTATCGTCAGGACGTATCCAGACAGAAACGGAAACAAAAAGCAACAAACAAAACATCTGGCCAACAAAAAAATGAGCAAAAAAACCAGGGCTGCCAACCCACTGTTGCAGTTTCCAGGGACAAACTAAAGAAAAACCAGGGACACAGACTTATTTCCAGGGACAAACATCGCAATGTCATGCATCAGGGTCAAAACGAGCATTAACTTCCAATTATTTCATGATCTAGCAACATTTCTGCGACTGTTCTGTATTCTTGATGTTTTTTGGTGCCAATGTGCTTCAATATTCAAGGTCCCTTGCTGTTCAGTAACCTATGGGTTGTGTTGGTGTTCCTGTGTTCAATAGCAAGGCCAGCTAACAAGACAAGTGATTGTTCTACAATGTTTTTTATTCGACTCAGTTTCCATGGACACCAGACAGAAAAGTGGATTCCAAGGACAGGGTGCCATTTTGGACTGTTTCCAGAGACAAATACCCCTTAGGGGGGACGGTTGGCAGCCCTGAAAAACCCAATCACACACACACACAAAAAGCGATTCCATTGCGATTTATCCAGACAGAAACAGAAGCAGAAAGCAACACCCCAAAAATCCGGCAAAATCCATCCTCTCAAACAATATATAACCAGCACATATTTCTCACAACACAAACTACCGTCATTCACGGACTATAAGCCGCAACTTTTTTTTTTTAAACACCTCCCACCCACCCTGCGGCTAGTACAGTGCCGCGGCCTAAACGTTACCGAAAGTGAAAGTCAACTCCACTCAGTGGCGTCCTTGATTCAGACCTTCGATCTGTGGCCTTGTTCACGGTTGATGACAAAAAAATCGCCTTGATTTCGGTATATTTTTTACTAAATGACGATCTGTTTCGCGGGGGTCCGACACTTTCGTTTTGGGCAGTCAACACACCCGCGATCAACTCTCGACTCAACCAGAAGCGGACATCGTGCATCGCCACGCATCTGTGGCTTATGCAGACCCGATTTACCCCCTACACAAGTCTTGAGTAGTCTGGATAGCTGAAATGAGTAGTTTTGGTGCAAAAAGTGTAGTTTTATTCATTAAACCATCAAATAATGTTCACTGAAAATAGTAGTAGTAATCAAGAATTAAAGAGCATTATTTTCAATTTTGAAGAGTAGTAGAGGTCCAAATTGAGTAGAATACTACTCGAAAAGAGTGGAGTAAACAGGCTGCTTATACTTATGCGCTACTTTTTTCAGATTGTTTTGTTAGGAAGCGGATTGTAGTCCGTGATTTACGGTAACCAGAAAACACACATTGACTTGATATTATCCTTTAAAGGCCTAGCCAGACTGCATACGATTTGACCCCCAATACGATACGACTGTGACGATGTCTGCGAGGCATGATTCACGTGAAATACTTCCGCCTAGAAATAACTCCATTTCCGTTCACTGTACTCACGTAGACCGCAATACACGAAACAAAATAAAATGTCCGATACAAAAAAATAAGAATATTTTTATCAGATTCGTGACTACAAATATAGTGAACATAGTCACCTTTGCTATAAATCTATCCATAAAGCTGCTCCATCTTACCTCTGCGACTAATATTTTCCATCTATACGCCAGCTCGCACTTTATGTTCAGTTTCTGACCCGCTTTCTCTCCAGATCCCTAGGTATAAGCTTTCAACTGTTGGTCGGCGCTCTTTTGCTGTCTCAGGACCGACCTCCTGGAACAAACTTCCTCTCTCCCCTCCGTCAGCGACCGACCCTCTCAGCCTTCAAATCTAACCTCAAAACCCACCTGTTCCCCCGTGATTGAGGCTCCACTCTCTTTCTCTTCTCTCTTTTGCCTTTAGGTCTGTTTCTGCTGTATACCATTTATGTCAAACGTGTGTGCTCGCTTTGTATTGCTTTTTTGTTTGAATGCGTTATGAATGCTAACGTGTGTGTGCGCGCTTTGATTTGATTTATATCAAGATTCAGCGCCGTATAAATACTGTATGTTGTTGTTGTTGTTGTTGAACATAACTAGTATGATTTTATCAGGTTTATGTAGACAGTAGAATTTCACGTTAATCATGCCTCACAAATGTCAAAATCAGATCGCAGTGAATCGAATCGTATGCAGTGTTGCCGTCCCTTTATTCAGGGACAACACCAAACAAGACCGACACCTTGTCATATTTTGTCGATTTCACACAGCATCTAGAAGTACGTAGGTATGGCGTTCCGTCTCGTTTTTGTTTTTTTCTCTCTCTCCTACTACAATTACATCAGAGCATAAAGACGACCAAATTACCATTCGACATAAATTCACCACACACACACAATGCACTGCATATAAAGATTACAGAAGTATCGTTCGATGAAATTGTACGCACCACACACATAGAATGCACTGCACTCTGGAAGTTCTGTGCTTGAAAACTTCCTCTAATCCATCCCTTTCTTTGATTCTGCCTTTTCCCTTTTGCTTAATGTCATCTGCTATCTTTCTATCTTACTGGTCCATTCTCCTGCCTTTTTTTCTATAAATTCTTACAAAGATTTCTTCAGCCGAAGTCGAATACGGACATGCTGGGCCTAACTATTTCTTAGCTAGGCGCATAAACGGCAGCATGACACATCTACGCTCGTATGACAGGAAACTGAGCGAACGAAGAAGAAAGAAGAATGCACTAGCATAAATTGTTACAGTGGAACCTCCCTTATAGGACCTCCTTATAACTAATATAAGACCTTCAAAAATCATCCCAAAATTGAGGTCTTATAAGGGAGGTGATTTTAGGTATTAGGTACTTTATAGTCACAGAGGCGTCTCTGTGAAATTCGGGTTGCTCCCACCTGGAGAGCGTGGTCCGCAGCCAGAGGCGCGCCACCCAATTTGCAATTTTTGTCACTGATGAGGGGGGGACGGAGGGTAAATTTTGACCAAATGACAACTTTTTTCGTTGCCACTGGGCTTAACGTATGCTAAGTACATGGGCACACTGGACCTCGGTTTATCGTCTCATCCGAAGACTCCACGTTCAGACCGTTAAGACCTAGGGCAGATGAGAGGAAAAATCCCCTGTACCCAGGTTCAACTCGGGTTTACTTAACACGAAGCGAACGCGATACCACTGTGCCACTCTACACCACTTTAATACTTACAAAGAAGGGCAATGTCTCAGAGAAGTAGGTCTTATATGGGAGGGAGTCTTATAACGAGAGGTTCCACTGTACCAAAATATCGTTCGATGAAATTGTACTCACTACACAAGGATGCTGAAAACTACGATCCAACACAACAACAATCAATAAATTAAACGACGAAAGGAAGCGACGACAAAACTGATGATAATAATCACAACACTGCTCCAACAACAACCAATATAAATTAACCCTTTGGCTTCACAGTTGGAGGAAAAAAATTGACTTTTTTTTTTCTTCAAATAAATTAATCCCTACACTACCGGAGAAAATTTGACCGATTATCTTTTTTTTTCTCAAATAAATTAACCCCTACACAGCCGGAGAAAATTTGACAGGTTAATTTTTTTTTTCTTCAAATAAATTAACCCCTACACTGCTGCAGAAAATTTGACAGATTATTTTTTTCTTCAAATAAATTAACCCCTACACTGTCGAAGAACATTTGACGGACCATCTTTTTTTCTCTTTTAAATTAATTAAATAAAATTGAAAAAGAGACCGGTTATGACTCAATCTGACAAAACAACAAGTTCAGAGATGTAATTATTATCTTTCCTGGCTGATCTGAAGCAGAAACCAGCATGCCATAGTTATTTTTACATCAAACGTCACGCAACACCAATCGATGATGTCATACTGCCCGTAGCAGACACAAACAACAAAC
>CM065708.1:5074712-5117212 GCA_017654935.2 Phymorhynchus buccinoides | reverse complement strand
TTTCCTTTTTATTTTCTTTCTTTCCTTCCTTCCATCCTTCTTTCTTTCCTTCTTCCATCCTTCCTTTCTTGTCCTTCCTTCCTCCTTCTTTCTTTCTTTCCCCTCACCAAGACTTACAGGGTGGCAGACTATCGTGCGCGAGCTGTGCCTCTGCATGTCGCGGACCCATACGAATCACTTCCTTCTTTCTTTCCTTCTTTCTCTTCCTTCGTTCCTTTCTTCCTTCTTTCCTTCCTTCCTTCTTTCCTTCTACTCATCAAGACTCACAAGGGGCAGACTATCGTGCTCGAGCGGTTCCTCTCTGCAAGTTGTGGACCATACGAATCACTTTCTATTTCCTTTTTATCCTCCTTCCTTCCTTCCATCCTTCCTTCCTTCCATCCTTCTCTTTCTTTTCTTTCCACTCACCAAGACTCACAGGGGGGGGCAGACTATCGGGCACGAACGGTGCCTCTCTGCATGTCGTGGACCATACGAATCACTTCCTGCGGCGAGGGGATGCGACCCGTTTCCAGCTTGGACCAAATGGGCACATCTGGAAACCCAAAAAGTAAAGGGTCAGTAAAAGTGACACTTTTGGGGGGGCAACATTTACTAAACACTTACTTATGTTTGCGTGTGGTGGGGGGGGGGGGGGGACACTTGTTTTCCAGCTTGGACCAAATGGGCACGTCTAGAAACCCAAAAAGTAAAGGATCAGTAAAAGTGACACTTTTGGGGGGGCAACATTTACTAAACACTTACTTATGTTGAGGTGGGGGTGGGGGTGGGGGGACACTTTTCCCAGCTTGGAGTTGGGACCAAATGGGCACGTCTAGAAACCCCAAAAAGTAAAAGGATACATCTAATGATAAATGAAGTAAAAAAGTAGACACTTTTTTGTTGTTGCAACATTTACTAAACACAACTTTTGGTGGGGGGTGGGGGGGTGGGGGTGGGGTGTGACACTTTTCCAGCCTGGACCAAATGGGCACGTCTAGAAACCCCCAAAAGTAAAAGGATGCATCTGTGATAAATGAAGTAAAAGTAGACACTTTTGGGGGGCAACATTTACTAAACACAACTTCTGTTGGGGTGGTGGGGGGTGGGGGGGGGTGACACTTTTTCCAGCTTGGAGTTGGACCAAATTGGCACGTCTAGAAACCCCAAAAAGTAAAAGGATACATCTAATGATAAATGAAGTACATGTAAAAAAGTAAAACACTTTTTTGTTGTGTTGCAACATTTTACTAAACACAACTTTTGGTGGGGGGTGGGGGTGGGGTGACACTTTTCCAGCCTGGACCAAATGGGCACGTCTAGAAACCCCCAAAAGTAAAGGATGCATCTGTGATAAATGAAGTAAAAGTGACACTTTTTTTTGCAACACTCTGTTGGGGTGGTGGGGGTGTGGTAACACTTTTCCAGCTTGGAGTTGGACCAAATGGGCACGTCTAGAAGCCCAAAAAGTAAAAGGATACATCTGTGATAAATGAACTAAAAGTAGACACTTTTTTGGGGGGGGGGGGGCAACATTTACTAAACAAAATTTTTGTTGGGAAGGTGGGGGGTGGGGTTGGGGTGACACTTTTCCAGCTTGGAGTTGGACCAAATGGGCACGTCTAGAAACCCAAAAAAGTGAAAGGATACATCTGTGATAAATGAAGGAAAAGTAGATACTCTTTTGTTTGCAACATTTACTAAACACAACTTTTGTTGGGGTGGTGGGGTGGGTGGGTGGGTGTGGGTGGGGTGACACTTTTTTACATCGAAGTTTTTGGACGAGAATTCCGTCCCGATCTCCAGTCCGGAACGTTCACACAAAAAAAACACCAAACGTTTGTTCACTGGGGATGGTGGGGGATGTAGGGGGGTATTTTTGGGGGGTGGGGGGTGGGGGGGGGACACTTTTTTTGTTTTTTTACGTCAAAACCAAGCTTAGCCAAGTCTTGGCACAAAACTACGTCCTTGCTTTATGAAACAAGCAATCAACATTCTTCTCAAGTTGCTCAGGTCCTCAAACACAAAACTTCTAAAAGTTCCAAAAACAAATCTAAAATCATTTGGTGACCGCAGTTTCAGTTTCAGTGCCCCTGCTGTTTGGAATTCCCTCCCAGTCGATCTCCGCCATGAACCAACTATCTCTACTTTCAAAGCTAAACTCAAGACTCACTACTTTCAAAGCTCATTCGGTTTGTAAATGTTTCCTTCTTGATCTTGTACCTGGGTGAATGATTGGGTAATAATGCTATGTGTGACTGCAGGTGTATAAGAAAAAAGGAAAAAAATTTGTACAAGTACAAACCAACGACGTTATAAACTCAGACCTGTTTACCCCCTACACAAGTCTTGAGTAGTCTGGATAGCTGAAATGAGTAGTTTTGGTGTGAAATGAGTAGTCCTCTTCATTAAACCATCAAATAATATTCACTGAAAATGAGTAATTAGAACATTATTTTCAATTTTGAATAGTAGAGGTCCAAATTGAGTAGAATACTACTCTAAAAGAGTAGAGTAAACAGGTCTGTAAACTCTTACCATTGTAAGAAATTTCAAAGGCGCCAGTTGAGATCATCTGCCCTTCGATGGCGTTGCTGATGAAGAACAGCATGAGACAGGCGTAGATCTGAAAACAGGCAAACACGCAACCAAATATGACACTGCATGGGAAAACCAGACATCATGGAATTCTGGCATAAATTGAAAGAGGTAAGGGAAAGGGTTGACGCCCCCAGACTCTCACCTTGTTGTTGGCCCAGTTGTACAGACTTGGGGCGTGGGCACGTTGAGGTAAGGGAAAGGGTTGACTACCCAGACTCTCACCTTGTTGTTGGCCCAGTTGTACAGACCGGGCGTGGGCACGTTGAGGTAAGGGAAAGGGTTAACTACCCAGACTCTCACCTTGTTGTTGGCCCAGTTGTACAGACTCGGGGCGTGGGCACGTTGAGGTAAGGGAAAGGGTTGACTACCCAGACTCTCACCTTGTTGTTGGCCCAGTTGTACAGACTCGGGGCGTGGGCACGTTGAGGTAAGGGAAAGGGTTGACTACCCAGACTCTCACCTTGTTGTTGGCCCAGTTGTACAGACTCGGGGCGTGGTCACGTTGAGGTAAGGGAAAGGGTTGACTACCCAGACTCTCACCTTGTTGTTGGCCCAGTTGTACAGACTCGGGGCGTGGGCACGTTGAGGTAAGGGAAAGGGTTGACTACCCAGACTCTCACCTTGTTGTTGGCCCAGTTGTACAGACTCGGGGCGTGGGCACGTTGAGGTAAGGGAAAGGGTTGACTACCCAGACTCTCACCTTGTTGTTGGCCCAGTTGTACAGACTCGGGGCGTGGGCACGTTGAGGTAAGGGAAAGGGTTGACTACCCAGACTCTCACCTTGTTGTTGGCCCAGTTGTACAGACTCGGGGCGTGGTCACGTTGAGGTAAGGGAAAGGGTTGACTACCCAGACTCTCACCTTGTTGTTGGCCCAGTTGTACAGACTCGGGGCGTGGGCACGTTGAGGTAAGGGAAAGGGTTGACTACCCAGACTCTCACCTTGTTGTTGGCCCAGTTGTACAGACTCAGGCACGTTGAGGTAAGGGAAAGGGTTGACTACCCAGACTCTCACCTTGTTGTTGGCCCAGTTGTACAGACTCGGGGCGTGGGCACGTTGAGGTAAGGGAAAGGGTTGACGCCCCAGACACTCACCTTGTTGTTGGCCCAGTTGTCAGGGCTCCCAATCGTCCCGCAAAACAAGGGGTCCCAGGGACTCCTTCACTTACAGTATAGAGGGTCCTAGAGGCGGGATAGAGGGTCCCAGTGGCATTGCGAATGCTAAAAAGATTTTTTTCTAGGTGCATCCCTAGGACCCCCTGCACATTCTTTTTAGAGGGTCCTTTAGAATTTTAGTGCTTCATAGACCCCCAAATGGGGGTCCCTGGGAGCCCTGTATTTGCTTAACTCTTTGGTTTCTGTATTTAGAGAAGTTTGAACTACTGTTCATTCCTGAGAACCTCTTTAGCTGCTGAGAAGTTTTATCCTGTTGATTCCTACGGGCCTCCTTTGCTCGTGATATCAAGCAACATGATGCAACTGTTATTACCTTGCTCTTCTATAATTGCAATGCAATGAGGGGTTTTCCCTTTTCTTACTGGGGCAAGTATTGTTTACGAAAGAGAAACAGGCTGCTGAAAACATGCCGCATATTCACAATAACATAACACCCCTTTATACAGTCTTACTCTCTCTGGAAACCCAGGAATAGGGAGATAGAGAGCTCTATAAAGCTAGGAATCTGCAGTTACTCCCATTCAACCTCAAAAGCGGTTCTCAGGAACAAAAGAGTCAACTCACCTTGTTGTTGATGGCCCAGTTGTACAGACCGGGCGTGGGCGCGTTGAGGTAAGGGAAAGGGTTGACACCCCAGACAACCAGCCCGATCAGCACCAGCTTGACCCAGCCCAGCGCCTGTGCCGCCACCGACCGCCAGGGAGGAGGGGGGTAGTTGTCCCCCTCTATCATCAGACCTGGGAACCGGTGGCGCAGCGTCTGCGAGTATTGCTCGAAGACGTTGCGGTACCCTCAGGAGTAGCTGAAAGAATAACAATGGAATAATGACAGTAGCTGAAAAAAATACAAAATAATAATGATATTGATAACAACAGTATGTTCGCCTTGGCATGAAGCTGTGTCACTGTCAGACCAGTTGACATAAGCTAGAACACCAAGGCTACATCAATACGTTGTTATGTTCTGCATGGTTGTGCGGGGATTGTCTTAATTAAGCCATGACAAGCTCCTAGCATAACATCATCAGTCTAAAATCCTCCGAAGTCGGAGTGTGGCTGCTCATGTGGCGGGGTAATAAAAAAAAAACGGTCACACGCGTAATGTTCTCATCCCTAGCTGGTGTATTTGTTACATTTGTACCACAGTGCTCAGGCTGTTGGGATGATCCCTGGAGTCTTTAAGCCAGGGAATGACAACAACAATGTAAAGCAGCACTTGGGAGATTTGTTAGAAGACGTTGCGATATCCTCAGGAGTAGCCGAAAGAGCAACGATAATAATACAAAATAATGATGATGATATGGATAACAAGCAGTGCCTGTGAGTATTGCTCGAAGACATTGCGATATCCTCGGGAGTAGCTGAAAAAGTAACGATACTACAGTGGAACCTCTCTTATAAGACCTTCACAAATCATCCAAAATGAGGTCTTATAAGGGAGGTGATTTTAATACTCATAAAGAAGGGCCATGTCTTAGAGAAGTAGCTCTTATATGGGAGGTCTTATAAGGGAGGTTCCACTGTAATATAAAATAATAATGATAATTTCATATTGATAACAACGATATGTCAAGCGGCGTCTGGGAGTACTGCTCAGACGTTGCGATATCCTCAGGAGTAGCTGAAAGAATGACGATAATAATACAAAATAATAATGACATTGATAACAAGCAGCGCCTGTGAGTATTGCTCGAAGACATTGTGATACCCTCGGGAGTAGCTAAAAAAGTAACGATACTACAGTGGAACCTCTCTTTAAGACCTTCACAAATCATCCAAAATGAGGTCTTATAAGGGAGGTGATTTTAATACTTATAAAGAGGGGCCATGTCTTAGAGAAGTAGCTCTTATATGGGAGGTCTTATAAGGGAGGTTCCACTGTAATATAAAATAATAATGATAATTTCATATTGATAACAACGATATGTCAAGCGGCATCTGGGAGTACTGCTCAGACATTGAGATATCCTCAGGAGTAGCTGAAAGAATGACGATAATAATACAAAATAATAATGATGATATGGATAACAAGCAGCGCCTGGGAGCATTGCTCTTGCGATACCCTCCGGAGTAGCTAAAAAAAAGTAACGATACTACAGTGGAACCTCCCTTATAAGACCTTCAAAAATCATCCAAAATGAGGTCTTATAAGGGAGGGGTCTCATAAGGGAGGTGATTTCAAAAACTTACAAAGAAGGACAATGTCTCAGAGAAGTAGGTCTTATATGGGAGGGAGTCTTATGATGGGAGGTCTTACAAGGGAGGTTCCACTGTACCTATAAAGAAGGGCAATGTCTTAGAGAAGTAGGTCTTATATGGGAGGTCTTATAAGGGAGGTTCCACTGTAATACAAAATAATAATGATAATTTGATATCAACGATATGTCAAGCAGCGTTTGGGAGTATTGTTCGAATACATTGCGGTACCCTCAGGAGTAGCGGAGATAGTAACGAAAATAATACAAAACAAGAGGCAAAGCCTTCAAGGCTCACTCGAACAGGAACATGTGGGACAACAACAAAGATTGAGGGGGGGGGGGGGGTCTAAAGTACAAGATTGCCAATAAAATTTAAAAGTACAAATGAAAGTTTCGTTAATGGATACAACTAAAAAAAAATTATTTAAAAAAAAAAGTGCCCGTGCCGAGAATCGGACCCGGAACCATTGGCATGACAGACAGACACTCTACCAATGAGCTATCGAGGCTTTCAGTGTTGATGAGTTTCTTAACTCATGTTGCCTGTTGAATACTCTCTAACCCACGAATCTAAAATGTTATCTGTTTGTTATCTGTTTACAGTGTTGTTTTAAGTATTTAATTATTCAAATCATTATTGTTTGAAAGCTTGCATAGACATCTATATGTGTGCAAAGTTTGAACAATGTATGCCTTCTATTTCCCGAGAAAATGCCAACGCTAAAGCTTGGAGATTAGACCACCGACGCAACACACACACACACAACCAAACAACTATCATACAACTATTATTGGCTCACACGAGTGAGCCAATAATGATGATATTGATAACAAGCAGTGTTTGGGAGTGTTGTTCGAAGATGTTCAGGTACCCTCAGGAGAAGTTGAAAGAATAACGACAATAATACCAATAACAATATGAAAAAACCCCAAAACATTGAAATTAACAAACATGTAATGTGCATTTAACTAAGGCGCATTGCTCAATGACATTGCAGTACCCTCGTTTATCGAAAGAAATGAAGAATAAATTTTAAAGAATGAATTGATGAATTATTAGAAACATTGAATGATTGATTGAAAGGGGACAAAAAAAAGAATAAAGAATTTGAATGACAGCGAGATGGTGTGTTGCTGACTGTCTCTCTCTCTCTCTCTCTCTCTCTCTTTCATCCCAAACTAGTGTGTGTACTTTGGCTACATATGATATATCGCGTCATTCTGAGTTGAAAGCTTTTAATAGGTCAATGTATAAAATAAAAAAATTCATTCATTCATTCATTCAATCCCTCTCTCTCTTTCACTATAAGAGTACGATTGTTATGGGCCAGAGGCCTAACAATTAAAATATGTTTGACTTTGACTTTAACTTGGACTCTCTAGTCTCTCTCTCTGACTCTCTCTCTCTCTCTCTGTGTCAGTGTTCAGTGTTCTGGGTCTCTCTCTCTCTCTCTGTGAGTCTCTCTCTCTAACACATTCAGACAGACAGACACACACATACAGTGACACACATAGCAACACAACAACAAAAACAAAAACAAAAAACCACTACACATTATATATTAAATTATACCTCTAGAGACAATGCTAGCATTATCAACTACACCGACAGTGACATTGCTAAAACACTGCTAAGACACTGCACACACACACACGACACAGCGGCAGTTGACACAGATCAATAATTTCTCAGACTGCTGTTTATTCTCATTCCACTGGCAGGATTGTTGGGACTCCACCCTGTGTCACTGTGCCAGTCGACTGGCACAGAAATCAATGACACCATACCGATGTCATGAGAAATAAGTACCTCCCATGAAATAAGTACCCTTCGCATGCAAACTATAACCATCCTAACCCTAACCACGGAAAGAACCAAGAAACAGAGCAGGAGGGTGTAAATAAATCTACATCTTTGCCGAGAAATTCATGTACAAAGCCATGCCATTCAAAATGGCGGACGATATAAAAAATACAAAAATAAATAATAATAAATATTAGAAAAATATCCCTGACTTCTCAATATTTAATGATGAATCCTCTGTTCTTCCTACATGCCACAAGACGCCTCTGAATATATTTAGGGGCAAATCTTTCCCAAACAGCAAACAATTGGAATGAGGAAAGGGTAATTATTTCATGGAGTAGAATATTCTCTTCACACTGGATGAAACATTAACAGCCAGCTTTAAAATAGAAAAGTGGATTTTTTTTTTTACTAGGCATCTTTATTTCTTAGTATTAGCACGATACATACACAGAGCTTGTATAAACTATAATATACAACACAACTGTTTTTAAAATCATAGAAAACAACTCAAAGAGCTCTGCAATAAATGTTTATTTAAGTATTGGGGTAACGTTTAATGCTATTTCTGACACAACCGGTTCTGCATTTTATCCCTAATTGACAGATAATAATTTTCAACCTACCTGAACGGAAACACATAGATAGAAAGAGAGAGACTCGAGATAGAGAGAGAGGGAGAGAGGGGGAGAGAGAGAGAGAGAGAGAGAGAGAGAGAGAGAGAGAGAGAGAGAGAGAGAGAGAGAGAGAGAGAGAGAGAGAGAGTCACTGTCATTGCGTCACAGTCACTCACACTGTGACAGTGTCAGTCAAGTGCTGTCACAGTTTCAGACTCACGTCTCTCAGACAAAACCCGACTGACTGATGTGTCAACAAAATGCGATTTCTTCTTCTTCTTCTCTTTAGGGCCCACGGTCAGTATGTTGACCATTCTGGCTCCTTTAGAAGAAGAAAAAGACTGAAAACAGAGAGAGAGAGAGAGAGAGAGAGAGAGAGAGAGAGAGAGAGAGAGAGAGAGAGAGAGAGAGAGAGAGAGAGACTCAGAGAGAGAGAGTCGGAGAGAGAGAGAGACTCAGAGAGAGAGAGTCGGAGAGAGAGAGAGAGTCACTGTCATTGCGTCAGTCACTCCATCTGCGACATATATCTTACCAGTAAAGCACTCTCAATGTGGGTCCCGCGAAAGAAGCGAACTTGGGAGCCTTCACTTCTTTCTGTTTATGACAGTCGGTGACACTACACAGCGTCAGCAGTAATAGAAGCACACGGATTGCCATTTTTCTCTGATCAAAGTCCGCCATTCGTGCTGGCGGAAGTGAACTGTGAACCTAAATTACGTCTGTGACCTAAATCTGCCTAAATGAACTGTGGTGTAAATTTGTTGGATTGGAAATTTAGAGAAATACAGGAAGGGGTGCAAAACTCCATCAAGGGAAACGATTCGGGTTCCTTTTACTTTTATTTTCAAGTTTCAGTAGCTGATCGTTATCTCCTCTTTTTATTTGATTGTCCTCTCTGTCCTATTCTTAACCCTAACCCTATCCCTAAACATATCCCTAACCTATCTGAAAAACAAGGAATACCTGGGTACGCAGAATTGCAATGATACAAATCGGAGTTGGCAATCAGCGGCCCGTGAGCATGCAAATGTGCGCTTATGAGCGCGCTCTTATGAGCGATGCGCGCTTATTGCCAACTCCGCCTCTCTGCAAGTACCTCTCTCTCTCTCTCTCTCTCTCTCTCTCTCTCTCTCTCTCTCTCTCTCTCTCTCTCTCTCTCTCTCTCTCTCTCTCTCTCTCTCTCTCTCACACACACACACACACACACACACACACACACACCACACACACACACACACACACACACACACACACACACACACACACACACACACACACACACACACACACACACACAGAGTCTCTTTTTCTTCTTTTGATTGGGGATGTTTATCCTGCCCCACGCCCATCCATTCCACCGGCACACACGGCCCCTACTCGTACCGAATAGTGGAATGGGATTTTACTGACGTGCGCGCAAGACATAGATTTCTTCCCATCAAACACACACGCGCACACGCACACGCACGCACGCACGCACTGCACACGCACACGCACACACACACACACACACACACACACACCACACACACACACACACACACACACACACACACACACACACACACGGCACACACACACACACACACACACACACACACACACACACACACACACACACACACACTGCGTGACACGGCACACACGCGCACACGCATACACACACACACACACACACACTGACGCCGCGCACACACACACACACCGTACACTGACGCGCGCGCGCGCGCGCGCACACACAGTACACACAGTGACACACACACACACACCGACACACACACAATACATACTCACACGCACGCGCGCACACACACACGCGCACATACACACACTGACACACACACTGACACTGGCACACACACAGCACACATACACACACACACACTGTGACACACGGCACACACACGCAAGCGCGCAAGCACACACACACGCACGCACACGCACACACACACGCACGCACACGCACACACACACACACACTGACATGCACACGCACACCACACACACACACAGAGACTGAGACAGCACACACACACACACACACACACACACACACTGACACACACACACACACACACACATACACACACACACACACACACTCAGGGACACACACACATACACACTCTGGCACACACGGCACACACACGCACGCGCGCACGCACACACACGCACGCACACGCGCACACACACGCACGCGCACACGCGCACACACACACACACACACTGACACACACACATACACACACTGGCACGCACGGCACACACACGCACACGCGCGCACACACACACACGCACGCACACGCGCACACACACGCACGCGCACACACGCGCACACACACACACACACACTGACACGCACACGCACACGCACACGCACACGCACGCACGCACACGCACACACACACACAACACACACACACACACACACACACACACACACACACACACACACACACACACACACACACACAACCTATACATGTTTCAATTGTTCAATCTTGGTGGTCTTTATCGAGGAGGTTTTTGAACTGAGTAAGGTTAGGTGCCAATTTGATAATGTGCTGGAAGAGAATTCCAGTATTTAGTGACTCTGTTACTAAAGAAATTATTTCTAATGTTAGTTCTGCTGTGTTGGGTTAGTAATTTCAAATCATTATTCCTAGTTTTTGAGTAGTTAGAAAGTCGTAACAAATGTTTGTTAGTAATATCAGAACTGTGAAAAATGTTATAAACATTTATTAAATCACCACGTCCCCCCTCCCCCCCTTACTTACCCCCTCCATACACCCCCTCCACCCTCACCCCCACCACCACCACCCAAACAATCTACGTAGAATATTAGCTATTCGTATCACCAAACGTTTTTCCTTGGTAAAATTATGTTGTGTTTATTGTTTGAATCGAGTTCTATTTTAGCTCCCCCGAGGTCGGAGTATCGCAGTGGCTGCCCACGTGGCGGGGTAATCAAAAACGGTCACACACGTAATGTTCTCATCCCTAGCTCAGATGCATTTGCACCGTTTGGTAGATTATAGTGTTCAAGTGCTTTGGCTGTTGGGATGATCCCTGAAGTCTTTTAGCCAGGGTACGATGACAACAACAACAACAGCTACTACTACTACTACTACTACTACTACTACTACTACTACTACTACTACTACTACTACTACTACTACTACTACTACTACTACTACTACTACTACTACTACTACTACTACTACTGCTGCTGCTGCTGCTGCTGCTGCTGCTGCTGCTGCTGCTGCTGCTGCTGCTGCTACTACTACTACTACTACTACTACTACTACTACTACTACTACTACTACTACTACTACAGCTACTACTACTACTACTACTACTACTACTACTACTACTACTACTACTACTACTACTACTACTACTACTACTACTACTACTACTGCTGCTGCTGCTGCTGCTGCTGCTGCTGCTGCTGCTGCTGCTACTACTACTACTACTACTACTACTACTACTACTACTACTGCTACTACTGCTGCTGCTACTACTACTACTACTGCTACTACTACTACTACTACTACTACTATACTACTACTACTACTACTACTACTACTACTACTACTACTACAACAACAACAACAACAACAGCAACTACTACTACTACTACTACTACTACTACTACTACTACTACTACTACTACTACTACTACTACTACTACTACTACTACTACTACTACTACTACTACAACAACAACAGCAACAACTGCTACTGCTACTACTACTACTACTACTACTACTACTACTACTACTACTACTACTACTACTACTACTACTACTACTACTACTACTACTACTACTACTACTACTACTACTACTACTACAACTACTACTACTACTACTACTACTACTACTACTACTACTACTACTACTACTACTACTGCTGCTGCTGCTACTACTGCTACTACTGCTACTACTACTACTACTACTACTACTACTACTACTACTACTACTACTACTACTACTACTACTACTACTACTACTACAACAACAGCAACAACTACTACTACTACTACTACTACTACTACTACTACTACTACTGCTGCTGCTGCTACTACTACTACTACTACTACTACTACTACTACTACTACTACTACTACTACTACTACTACTACTACTACTACTACTACTGCTGCTGCTGCTGCTGCTACTACTACTACTACTACTACTACTACTACTACTACTACAACAACGCTCCTGATCATCATGATTTCTTTAAAAGGCTGATGATCTTATATACCCTCCCCTCCTGATTGATCAGCTTTCCCCTTGTATAAACTCCCCATCTTTTAAAAAGTCTACCGGCAACTCGGCCTCATCTGTTTGTGCCTTTTGGAGTTAAAGGGGACAAAATAGACTTAACATTTTAACTAGTCCGACAGGGACCCACTCGTCATTTTAAAACCCTTATACAATAGTATCCCTTCCCTTGAGAAACCGATGCGACAGCTTTGGCGATTTTTTTTACAAAGTTATCATTGGACAACGGCACTTGTTGACAATGAATAACATATAGTTTTAAAAAATGTTCGAAAATAAAGTTTGTTCTGTAAATAGACCGTGCCCCAATTTTTAAATATTTGTTTGATTCTGTTTTAAATAGTGGTCCTGGAAATTTTAATCAAAGATGCTCAGTAGAAAAGAAATTTTTATCATAATTTTTACAAACATTAAAATAAATATCATTTAAACTAGTTAGCTAGTTCAAATCCTGGCTCAAACAGTCGAGCCATGGCACTAACAAAAATTAAACAAAAATTTGTTCTTTAATAATATAGGGGAAGACGGGGTAAAAAGCGCATGGGCGGGTAAGAAGCCCACCCCAATTATCTCATGAAATAAAGAAAATGGTCAGTCAAATTTGCCCATGAGACGAATGCTAGACATTAACGCTCGTCTCATGGGCAAAATGAGACTGAAATTTGCTTCATTTCATGAGATAATTGGGGTGGGCTTCTTACCCGCCCATGCGCTTTTTACCCCGTCTTCCCCTATAAACTTTATTACAAAGCGACATTGTCACAATTTGCTGAGAGGACACTTTTGAGGTAACTGCCAAAGACTTTAGAGGGAGAGGGTATAAATTGGGGGTGTCTATTCACCGAAACATGCCGAAAAACGCCGGAAAATGCCGAAAGGTGAATGCTGGATGGTCATGACACCATTATTGCCTTTCTTACCATACATGAAGGTGTATTTTAGGAACATTTTTAGCTAATAACCTTTTTTTGGATGCTAGCCCTAGCCCTAGCCCTAACCCTACCCCTACCCCTAACCATAACCCTACCCCCCACCCTATAAGACGGGAAAACGTAACGAACCACAACTGTGACAAATCGCGGTGCACAGTGGGGGGTAGGGCTAGGTTTAGGGTTAGTATTCCAAAAAGGTTATTAGCTAAAAATGTTCCTAAAATACAGCTTTATGTATGGTAAGAAAGGCAAAAACGGAAAAATAGAATTAACCGAGAAATGCAGGGGGGTTGGCACATCTTTACCTTTACCAACCAAAATATAAATATTGTCATTAATAGTGACTGATCACTGTTTGGAAGATTTTCACATTGGTAGTAAGCCCACGTTTCGCAGACATCGCAACAAATGCAGTCGATGTCACACTGCTTTTCACAACAGGAGCAAGAGTAATAATCGGACATTGTTGATCAAACAGGCAATCTTTTAAAAATGCTACCTTTTAAAATTTAGGGGAAGACGGGGTAAAAAGCGCATGGGCGGGTAAGAAGCCCACCCCAATTATCTCATGAAATTAAGCAAATTTCAGTCTTATTTTGCCCATGAGACGAGGGTTAATGTTTAGCATTCGTCTCATGGGCAAATTTGACTGAAATTTTCTTTATTTCATGAGATAATTGGGGTGGACTTCTTACCCGCCCATGAGCTTTTTACCCCGTCTTCCCCTACACATGGCCAAGGCCTAGGTCGTGGTGACGATCTCTACCTGTGTGTACGGTGTGTTGCCACACACACACACAAAGACATCTACTCATTGAGTTCTTTAAATTATGTTGAGCGCCGATGTGTACGGGTGCGCGCGCCGTTTTGTTTGTAAGCCCGTCGGTATGACGCGATATGACGTGATTTCTATTCTAGTGTGTGGGATAGCCGAACTACAGAAACGTGTCATCGGGACCATGTTAATCATTTTGCTATTCGGCAATTTCACTTTCCATTGTTGTAAATTTTGGGGTTTTCTGTAGAATGTTTTCATAATTCTGTCCTACCATTCGGCATGTTGATCATTCCGCCTTCACCATTCGGCATTTTTCGGTATGGTTTGACCATTCTGCATTCGTTTTTCGGCATTTTCCGACCATTCTGCATTCCGTTTTTCGGCATTTTTTGGTGTATAGGCACACCGGTATAAATGACCCATTCGCGTTAAAAGGGGCGGGGCTTAACTGGACAGGGACAAAAAGGCTTGGGCAACAAAGAAAGTTCGAGTTTGACTTCCGTTGTGAGTTCGCGGTTTCCGGTTTATTCATAGTTTCTTTCACGTGGTTGTTCCTTCGTCATTTTATAATCCGTCCTGATCGTGAAGAAGATAGTTTCTGCTGTGGCGTTTTAGCAAAGTGGATACGACAATGACCAAGAAGTGGCTTTTGGAAAAGATTCAGTGTGGGTGTGTGGATAGTAAAGGCATGGTGAGTGTCTCAAGTTTTTTTCCATCTTTGACTGACTTCGAATTTTACTAAATAAAATGTAAGACGACCTAAGTGTATAATAATAATAATAATAATAATGGGAATTTATATAGCGCTCTTTCTCACATGAGCTCAGTGCGCTTTACATTGATAACAAGAACATTAAAAAGGCAAACAAATAATTAATCATTAGAAAGTAAAATAAGCACGATGCCTACACACAACGTTCTCTTACTTCCTTACTCACACACACACACACACACACACACACTCACACACACACACACACACACACACACACACACACACACACACACACACACACACACACACACATATATATTATTTCCCCCACTGTGTGAATCTTTACGGGTAATGCCTGGAATTTTTAGTCATTTCCCGAACTACCTGTTTCAATCAGCCATTACTGGAAATGGCTAAAAAAATTTAGTCATTACCGGTAATGCCTGAAATTCAAGAGGAGTTTTTACCCATTCTGCCTGAATTTCAGCCAATATGGGAAATGGTCTGGGTTTACCCATCTGGCTGAACTAGATATCAGGCAGAATGGGAAATGCATGTCAGCCAGAATGGGAAAGTGTTGATTGCAGTAACATACTGAGTATTAGCCCATCTTTTAGTACAAACCCATCTCCTGTTTGGAAGGAAAAAGTGTGCAAAGGGTGAAACACCTTGTAAAAACCATCCTCCCACTTTGCTTAAGTAAACTCGACCACCTTTGATGCTTGATTGGTGTGGGTACCAAGAGAAACTGCGTGGTGTGCTTTGTGTAGAATACATTTTCTTGGTGACCTCTAAGCACGTTTGAAAGAATTTTTTGTTCATATCAGGGGCTCTTTAAGCAACGTGTGTGCAAATGTTCAATTAACAACACGCACACTCTCTCTCTCTCACACACACACACACACACACACACACACACACACACACTCTCTCTCTCTCTCTCTCTCTCTCTCTCTCACACACACACGCACGCACGCACGCACACGCACACACACACACACACACACACACACACACACACACACACACACACGCACGCACGCACACGCACGCACACACACACACACACACACACACACACAGTGCCTCAATTTGTGCAAAGGGGTGGGTGAGCTTATACTCCTTTTTTAAGGCAATATTTTTGTTTATTTACTCAAGTGATTTTGTTGACCTCCCCCCCCCCCCCCCCCCCCTTCGCTGTCACTAGAGCTGTTTAGCTAATGACAAACTTCCAGTGTTTTGCAGTTTCCCCCCCGCCCCCCCCCCCCCCCCCTCCTCTCTCTCTCTCTCTCTGTGCCATGCGCACACGTGTGTGTGTGTGTGTGTGAGAGAGAGAGAGAGAGAGAGAGAGAGAGAGAGAGAGAGAGAGAGAGAGAGAGAGAGAGATGACTCGATATGGAAGTCAAATCAGTCGCTCGTTCAAAACAGATGCCAACGGTTCCCAAATGCTTCTTTCTGTCTTATAAAACGCAAACTATTAGTTTCAAACTTAATTTCAAACCCTCCTCTCCCCCTCTGATATTTGTTGCAAAAATTACACTGATAAACTGCTTTTGCAGTCTTAATAAAAGTTTAGGGTCAATTTCAGCCTTATTTCCATTTCATAAGACGGAAAAAAACATATTTCACAAAGTTGCATCTGTTTTGAACGAGTGACCGATTTGACTGTCACACTCAATGTAGTAATTTTTAGTTATTTTTAGACAGGCTCTGCATGATTATGTGTGATTGTGTTCAAAGACTTGCTTTTAGCCTTGAATTTTTTGTTTATTGTTCTGACTTTATTTGTTATCGTGTTCATACACTTGCTTTTAGCCATAAAATTCATTTATTTTTCTGATTGAATGCACCATAAAATAAAAACCATTCAGGTTCACTATGGTGTTTTGTGTTTAGCCATTTCCGGTATTGACTGGAGACAATTTTCAGGCATTACCGGTAGTGACTGAAATTTTAGCCATTTCCAGTAATGGCTGTTTGAAACAGGTTGTTCCGGAAATGACTGAAATTTTCAGGCATTACCCATAATGACTAATTTCTCATTTTGACTGTAACATATATATAATTTGCTTTGATAACACTTTTTTTGTAGGGGAAGATGGGGTAAAAAGCGCATGGGCGGGTAAGAAGCCCACCCCAATTATCTCATGAAATAAAGAAAATTTCAGTCAAATTTGCCCATGAGACGAATGCTAGACATTAACGCTTGTCTCATGGGCAAAATGAGACTGAAATTTGCTTCATTTCATGAGATAATTGGGGTGGGCTTCTTACATACCCATGCGCTTTTTACCCCGTCTTCCCCTATCCAATGTATGTTTTGTGAACCTAAGAACCAAACTCAATTACTTTAACTTTACGATTTGTTTTGTGTTCTGAAAAGAAAATAATGTGCTGATTACTTTTTCTCCCAATGGACAAAGCGTATGCAAAGACAGCTGTTTTGTCTTGATAAAGACTCTTCAATCTGCATGTCGGCCTGCAAAGAATATCCACAGTGAACATTCAGGCTGAACTAGAAAACTTTCTCCAAGAGAAAGATTGTCCTCTTTGCACCAGATTGAAAGTCCACAATAAAAGCAAACCAGCACTAAATTAAAAAGAAATGGTAACAGTTTTATGCAAAGTAGCAAAAATAATAATGTTCTAAAATTACAATCGCTCGAAGAGAGTAGAAGAGATGGGATGCCATGTTGGTGGGTCCAGTGAAGGATTAAAAAGGGGAGGTCATAGAAATCGTAGTAAACACCAACAGACACCCGGTGAAGAGGAATGTAGAGAGGTGTGTTTGGATCAGGTAGACTGATGCGCTTTCCCTCTTCGTAGTAAGATAGTATAAACGATCAATATATATATATATACTGGTCTCCAAAAGTTAAGGGCCGGCTTCTGTTTTCAGTAGCTTGATATCTATTTATTGTACACTAAGACAACAATGAAGAAAATGGCCAAACTTAGGCTACTCAATAACTTTCCTTCCTGTTGCACGTGCCTGAACCAGTTTTGCAGACATTGCAGTACAGCAACAGCGTTTTCAGGTACGCTTAAAATGTGGCAAAGTCACGAGAATTTGACGAAAGTTTGGTCTCTTTTCGCTGAAGAATCAGGGCTGATGCAGGTTTCTTGCCTATTGCACGTGCAAGGCATGACTGTAGTGAACACTGCTGAGCAAAAGTTAGACACGAATGTGTATTTAAGGGCGGTAACCAGAGCTCTCAATAAGCATGTCTCCAAGACAGAAGAGAGAAGATCGTTCTTCCGGCCCTTAAATTTTGGAGACCAGTATATATAAACTTTTTTTTTCTTTTCTTTATATATATATATTTCTCACGGCTGGAGGGAGCTGATCTTAACATTTTCCTTTCTTTTCTTTGTTTTACCTCAAACTACTCAAATGGACAATGTATTTCCAGAAACTACCTATGAACAAGAGGAGAAGGCCTTTCAAGGACTATGCTGAGGCCTTGGAGGAGGGAGAGAAGCTGTACTGGTGTGCCTTTCTCCACCGTAGTCGTAAAAATCTTCCAGAGCAGCTGGAGATCCTCGAGGCTGTGGTGGGGGCTTACAAGCAGGCTGCTGTGTCACTCAGCAACAACGACAAAGAATGGTCAGTTGTGGAACAATCTTCTTGCTGAGTTGAGAGAATGTCCACCTTGGTAGGCTAAGACCCCATCCAGTCACGCCGAGCTGATGAGACTCCCCGGAGTCAGAAACAGCTGTCCTCGGCTTGGGTTCTGTCATTGCCTCCGTAATAAGGAGGAGAAACTAAAATAGAAATTTGTTTTACGTCCTCTGACCTACTTAGAGCCACGTCAGTGGGACATTTGTTAGGATGAAGATGGGGGAGAAAAAGAAATGGGGGCCTGGTTAACGCCGGGATATCAGTATGAAAGGAAGCGTAGAATACAGCCCTGCCATGCAGTCTCAGACCGATACGAAACTCCATAGCATCATCATCATCGTTATCATCGGCTTCATTTTCCATCAATCATAAAATTAAAAAATGTCTCAACTTCTGTGGCTTTACATGCCCTGCTCTCATGGTGACCTCAGTTTCGGTTTCCAATCCAGTCTATGCCTTGGTGCGTTCGGGTCAAAGTCATGGGGATCAGTGTGTTCTATGGAGCTGTCGGTGGACGGTCGTGGTGGCGCCCTCGGAGGAGGACCTCACTCACGCTGGCTCCGCGACTAAGAGAATTGTGTCGTCAGTAGGGGGCTTAGTAGGTGGTGTCCTGAACAGGCTCCACTGAACTCCACCGAAGTGACTCAGCAGAAGGGCAGTGTCTCCTCGGTTGGTTGCCTCCTGACGGCCTAACATAGTTTTGCTCCCCTTGGACTGCTGGTCTCGGATTCTGCGACTTGAACAAACCGGGGTGTAGCTGCGAATTGGGATTCGGAACGAGCGGCGTGGGAGCAACGCCACTGTACGGCCCAGAAGATGGGACAGCAAAGAAAGAAAAAGTAAATGGAGAAGGGGCACCAAAGAATAAAGGGATTATTAATGATGAGGTATGTTTGTATAAAGATATGATGGTAGGGGAAGACGGGGTAAAAAGCGCATGGGCGGGTAAGAAGCCCACCCCAATTATCTCATGAAATAAAGAAAATGTCAGTCAAATTTGCCCATGAGACGAATGCTAGACATTAACGCTCGTCTCATGGGCAAAATGAGACTGAAATTTGCTTCATTTCATGAGATAATTGGGGTGGGCTTCTTACCCGCCTATGCGCTTTTTACCCCGTCTTCCCCTATAGGTAATGAAGAAAAATAATAGGGTCTTTGGTTAACAGGTCTGGATTGGACGCCTTTTTAGCAACACGGGTGTTAAAACATTGTGGTGCCCAAAAAAATGCGACATTGGCGGTGAAAGGGTTAATCACCTTTTGTGCGTGCATTTTATAATCCAATCTATAGTAGCGTTGTGGTGTGTGTGTGTGGTTGTTCTTTTTAAAGATCGATGATTATAACAAATCATGGTGATGTTGGCGATGACGACGACTGATGATGATGATGACGATGATGATGATGATGATATTGATTGTTGTTATTATTAATATTATCGTTGTTATTATTAGCGAGGGTGTACGTACGTACCCTGGGCAAGGCATCTCCCGCTACCAAACAAATTCCTCGCCCTGCCCGCCAAAATAGTAGGGTAAGACGGGGTAAAAAGCCCAAGGGCGGGTAAGAAGCCCATGCCAATTATCTCATGAAATGAAGCAAATTTCAGTCACATTTTGCCCATGAGACGAACGCTAATGTAACGTTCGTCTCATGGGCAAAATGTGACTGAAATTTGCTTCATTTCATGAGATGATTGGCATGGGCTTCTTACCCGCCTATAGGCTTTGTACCCCGTCTTACCCTATCTGCCCCCCTCTGCGGCCATCTGAGATGGCAGTCATTGTCGGAAACGGAACGACAGACCAGCATAATGTTATTATGTCATTGTTAAATTTTGCAGGGAGAGAGCTTACTGGAAAGTAAGGAATGTGGAGATGGATTTGGATGCCTGGAGGAAAACTGAAGGCCTTTCCTTTCAACTCAGGGAGGTATGTCGAATACAATAGGTGAAGACGGGGTAAAAAGCCCATGGGCGGGTAAGAAGCCCATGCCAATTATCTCATGAAATAAAGCAAATTTCAGTCAAATTTGCCCATGAGACGAATGTTACTGTCCCATACCAATTATCTCATGAACTAAAGCAAATTTCTGTCACATTTTGCCCATGAGACGAGTGTTACTGTTTAGCATTCGTCTCATGGGCAAATTTGACAGAAATTTGCTTTATTTCATGAGATAATTGGCATGGGCTTCTTACCCGCCCATGGGCTTTTTACCCCGTCTTACCCTATTATTTTTAGGTCAGCTGCTTTATTCTGGTTTGAACCCTTTCCCAGCCAGCCGTATTTAAGCCAAAAAATTGTATTAAATTTACTTGCGTAGAGAACAAAATCTGTCTGCAGTATTAATTGGGGATTCTTATATATATTATAAGCTAAGGTCCTTACTTCCCAAGACTAAGACTATAGGGTCTTTGGATAATAGAAAATTTCAGTCAAATTTGCCCATGAGACGAATGTTAGACATTAACGCTCGTCTCATGGGCAAAATGAGACTGAAATTTGCTTCATTTCATGAGATAATTGGGGTGGGCTTCTTACCCGCCCATGCGCTTTTTACCCCGTCTTCCCCTAGGTGTCAAATCACTGTCGTGCTAAAATGCGACTTCGGCGGTGAAAGGGTTAACGAAAAGAAACAGCAGTGATTCATAATTAATGTGATAGTTGATGATTTATAAAATAGGTGTAGTGATATGAAATTTGTTTGTTAAGAATCTTTTATTTCAGTAGTCTGACCTAGATTCACCCCCCCCCCCCCCCCCCCTAATATTAAAATCCAGGGCTAACTGTTTTTAAAATCAAAAACATTTTATTTTTTTGTTAAAAACCGAATGTTTGGCCCTAATTTAATACGAAACGAACGAACGAAAAATGGTGCTTTACGTCCTCTCGGTCTGGAATAGACACACGGGACATTTGTAAATACAAAGATGGTGGGAACAATACAGGAGGCAATGCCCGGAGGCAGTGCAACTCCAGTAAAGTCCCGATTTTTTTTAACAATACAGATAGTTAGCGATGCAGCCTGATGATGAAAATGATGTTTTACGTCCTCTCGGTCATAGACACATATGGGACATTTGTAAATACAAAGATGGTGGGAACAATACAGGAGGCAATGCCCGGAGGCAGTGCAACTCCAGTAAAGTCCCGATTTTTTTTAACAATACAGATAGTTAGCGATGCAGCCTGATGATGAAAATGATGTTTTACGTCCTCTCGGTCATAGACACCATATGGGACATTTGTAAATACAAAGATGGTGGGAGCAATACTGGCTGTAATGCCCGGAGGCAGTGCAACACCAGTAAAGTCCCGAGTTTTTAACAATATAGATAGGTGTAGCGGTAACCACGCCTCGGTTAAACTTCATTAACGTACTCACAGATATTTATGTAGTATTTACAGAAGTATTAGCCTAATCTGTTATTATGATCTACAAACGATAAAAGAAATATTATTAACCCTTTCACCCCCAATGTCGCATTTATGCACCACAATGGTTTAACACCCATGTTACTGAAAAGGCAACAAATCAGGGTCTGTTATCTGAAGACCCCATTTTCTTAATGTTGGGAGGTAGGGGTAGGTCTAGTGTTATATATGTCACAGGAAAATTCGTAATATTGCCGACTTTTTTTTCTCTCTATCCAGTTAAGTTTAATGGTCTTTTTTGCCTGAAAAATGACTGGCGGCGAAAGGGTTAAATCCGACCAGGGGAAAGAACTTCTCCCACCTGGGACATCCCTGTCAATCACGACAAGGGGCAGTATTTACTTCGTCGACCGACTATTATATACATTTGTGAGAAGCAAAATGCAACGCCACAAGAAAAAAATATCAATGATTACCAAGGGAAGGAACCAGCCCTCCCCCTGGTATTTTGGTTATTAGTTATAGTAAATTGCTGAAACAAAAGGCCAAAAGTTTAACATTTTTCCTTTTAATAATATAATGGTTTTGCCCATTTCATGAATCATTCTGATCGCTTCTCGGCCTTTTGGCTAAGACAGTGATTCAGGAACATACATTTTTGTTTATACCCTGGTTGGTTTGTTCAGCCCGTCGTACATGGCGAAAGCCGATACGCGACGTTAAACTGAACTTCCATTTCATGAAATCGACAATTTTTCAATTACATTCTCAAATCTTTTGATTATGGAGGCTTCAACTCTGTAGTGTACTTTAAACTTTTTCTAGCCTGCTTTGTTCTTCCAGTCCGATCTTACACCCCACCCTCCTCCTTCTTCTTCTTCTTCTTCTTCCAATATAGTTGTCAAAGTCAGTTCTGACCATTATTACAACTGAAAAGGTCGAAGAGAGAGAAAAAAAAAAAGAAAAACAAAAGAGAGAGAGAGAGAGAGAGAGAGAGAGAGAGAGAGAGAGAGAGAGAGAGAGAGATTGATTGATTGAATTTTATTTATAGAGGGTAATAGAGTAAGCAATAACATGCTTTTTTACATCCAGCCCTCTGGACAAAATACATATATAAAAGTAGAAAATGGAAAACGAAAATAAACACATACAAAGTAATATAAAGCATGCAAAAAACATCCCTATATTGTAACACATCAATAACAAAATCAAACCTATTATTATTAACTATGCTAATTATTAAGAGAGAGAGAGAGAGAGAGATAGAGAGAGAGTTTTTGTGGGTAGACAGCCAGACAACCGGCCAGACTGGGACCGTTCAGCGGAACCCAGCCGTGATGCCGGCCCAACCACTGCCTACCCTTGGGTCTGGAGCTTTTAGTGCTCTGCCATCAGCCTCAGTAATCCCCCCCCCCCCCCCCCCCCCCCATTCCAACAGATTCCTACTCTGAGGCATGCCTGGGCCAAGTTTTGTTAAAATTTAAATTAAGCCAGTGTAACCATCATCAATATTCATCAATATTCATCAATATTCTTCTTCTCTTCAGGGCCCACGGTCAGTATGTTGACCATTCTGAATATTTGGTGTGATGTTACAGTCATAAACAAACACACACACACACACACACACACACACACACACACACACACACACACACACACACACACACACACACACGCATGCACGCGCGCGCGCGCGCACGCACGCACGCACGCACGCTCAAACAACTTTGTTTCGTGTCGCTTATAGTTCAGGGGAAGTAATTATCTTTTTTAAATTGAGTACTAGCTTGAGTTGAATGAATAATCTCCCTTGGATTAGCTGTTTATTAGATCCTATTTTTTCATTATGAATAAATATAAATTAAGGTTATTCGGTAAAGGTAAAGGTGTGCCCCCCCCCCCCCCTGCGTTTCTCGGTCCATCAGCCTCAGTAATCCCCCCCCCCCCCATTCCAACAGATTCCTACTCTGAGGCATGCCTGGGCCAAGTTTTGTTAAAATTTAAATTAAGCCAGTGTAACCATCATCAATATTCATCAATATTCATCAATATTCTTCTTCTCTTCAGGGCCCACGGTCAGTATGTTGACCATTCTGAATATTTGGTGTGATGTTACAGTCATAAACAAACACACACACACACACACACACACACACACACACACGCATGCACGCGCGCGCGCGCGCGCACGCACGCACGCACGCACGCTCAAACAACTTTGTTTCGTGTCGCTTATAGTTCAGGGGAAGTAATTATCTTTTTTAAATTGAGTACTAGCTTGAGTTGAATGAATAATCTCCCTTGGATTAGCTGTTTATTAGATCGTAATTTTTCATTATGAATGAATATAAATTAAGGTTATTCGGTAAAGGTAAAGGTGTTCCCCCCCCCCCCCCCCCCCCCTGCGTTTCTCGGTTAAGATAATTAGCTGAAAATGTTCATAAAATACAGCTTCATGTTTGGTAAGAAAGGCAAAAACTGAAAAATGGAATTAACCGGGGGGCACATCTTGACCTTTACCTCTTGTTTGAAAATTAAGGGTTTTTAGGAAACAAGCGCGAAATCGCAATAGTTTGTGGCACGCGGTCTATTTTTACCACTCCAATCATGAGTCACCTCCCCTGGCTTTTCAATAATTTTAATCTGTAAACCAGAATGTTATCTCTGCACCATTTCGTAACTTTTTATATCTTTTGGAAAACATTTAAAACTATGTATCCTACTTATACTCATCAAAAGAAGCACCGCATACCCGTCGTGTCTGTTGTAGTGTCTGTATTACGTATGTTTATTATTTTGTACGCTTTTAAAATACATCATTTTAAAGAGCGGCCTCAATTTGAAGTGTAGCCTCGATTTGAAGAAATTGTCGTACCCTTATATTTAATTCACTACTTGTGGCGGTGCCATAGCCGATGAGGTTTAACCGAGGCGTGGTCACCGCTACAGCTATCTGTATTAATTTTTTAAAATCGGGACTTTACTGGTTTCGTACTGCCTCCGCGCATTGCCTCCAGTATTGTTCCCACCATATTTGTATTTACAAATGTCCCATATGTGTCTGATTCAGACCAAGAGGACGTAAAACTCCATTTTCTCTCTCTCTCGCCTCGATTTGAAGTGCGACAATTTTGTCAAAATGTGCAACAATTTTGGACCGACCGACCGACTGACAAAAATGGTTACAAAATATTTTTAGTGTTTTAAAACATTTTGTAAGGTGGGAAAGTAGTTGGAGAGTTCCCATAACTTCACTTCCTCCCTGCCAGTTTGCTCATTTCCTGTTTTATCTGAGCAAGAGGAGAGAGGTTTCATAACAGCAGGATTTAATCAGTTCATCTTGACCTTTACCTCTTGTTTGAAAATTAAGGGTTTTTAGGAAAAAATGGTTACAAAATATTTTTAGTGTTTTAAAATATTTTGTAAGGTGGGAAAGGAAGTAGTTGGAGAGTTCCCATAACTTAAGCCAGTAGTAGTAAATGAAGGGCTGGAGCTGTGCCGGTCGGGGTTCGACCCCGGAGGCCGCTACGGTAGCCGGATTGGTCCTGCCTAGATACTGCGAAAGGTCTGTGGTCCTTCTCTGCATGCAACACATTCAAAATTGTTTTTATTCTTCGATTTTATGTTCAAAGTAGAACATACATTAGTTCTCAAATGGAATGGAACCTTTTAGTTCTTGAACCCATAGCAACACTGCAAAGTCAATGTCCCCTACTTTTTTGTGTGAACAGTCTAAAAAGGTTATCTAAAAAAAATGGTATTTAAATGGCAATGAGCATGACGTAAATTTCATTCAAACATTATGATGTTTAGGTTGTAAGGAATTGACGGTTCTTTATGTATTGGTCGTTCCAGGAAATCAAAGAGATGTTGCTCTCTAGAAAAAAACGGCATGACGATCTTCAACGCGAGACTAACATCCACAGCACGGACACGACTTGCGGACAGCACAACAGCAGAAAGAAGAACAAAGGAAAGAAGAAGAAAAGGAACGAGAAGAATACAGCCCAGCCTCAGGAGGAAACAACCCTTGTCTCTGACGAGAACAACACAGTTTGCGGCGAACCTAAAAGCACAGATTCCACTACAAACGATAGCGAAACGAAGAACTTGGATTTCACTATCATTACGGATTATGGACCAAGCAAATCGACCAATAAGGAACACTTAGTAAAACTTGCCAAACAAAAGATCGAAATTGAATTTTCGGAACACCTTCACGTCTTTACTGATGCGTCCTCGCATCCAAATGGCCCATCCGGATCCGCTGTGGTAATTCCGAAATGGGATATTCAGAAAAGGTATCGGTCTAAAGCGATAGAAGATGTCAAAATTTACGAATCTGAGCTGTACGCACTTCACATGGCATGCGAAGTACTGTATCAGAAAAGTGAACTACCTCAGAAGATTGTCATCTTCACCGACAACAAATATTGTCTGGACGCTCTCAGAAGATGCAGAGCAAAGAATGAGCATATCAAGAAACTGCAGGACAAAATCCGAAGCACGGTTTATTCCATCCGGAAATATCATCTTGGCGCGGAGGTTTCTTTCATGTGGATCCCCGCCCATTCCGGGATCGAAGGAAACATGATGGCTCATAAGACTGCGGCTGAAGCTGTTAGTTGGGAATCTGCGTGATTAGTTTAGCAAAGATGTGTGTGTGTCAGGGATGGGAATTGTCCACCAAACAGCAAAATTCCCCGAAATGACATTGCTTTTGGTAAAAAAAGAATTTCAATAATATCCGCCGAAAAAACCCACAACAATTAAGTAAATGTAGCCATTCTAATGCTGTTCTAGGGCTTCAGTTACCAGAACATCTTCAGCGTTACCCCTTGGACCCCTACTAGGGGCCTCCTGTGGCCTCCAGACTCCCGCTTTTCAGCTTTTTTACTTTTCTAATTCCCATGCCTGTAAGAGAGAGTGTATGTGTGCGCATGAGTGTGATAATGCACAAGCAACTCTGTGTGTGTGTGTGTGTGTGTGTGTGTGTAGAGAGAGAGAGAGAGAGAGAGAGAGAGAGAGAAAGAGAGAGAGAGAGAGGGGGGGGGGGGAGTGTGTATGCATGCGTCCGCATGACTGTGTATGTGTGCGTCTGCACAAATGTGTGTGTGTGTAAGAGAGAGTGTATGTGTGCGCATGAGTGTGTTAATGCACAAGCAACTCTGCGTGTGTGTGTGTCAGAGAGAGAGAGAGAGAGAGAGAATATGCATGCGTCTGCATGACTGTATGTGTGCGTCTGTACAAATGTGTGTGTGTGTAAGAGAGAGTGTATGTGTGCGCATGAGTGTGTTAGTGTACAAACAACTGTGTCTCTGTGTGTGTGTGGTGTGTGTGTGTGTGTGTGTGTGTAAGATTGTGTGAGAGAGAGAGAGAGAGAGAGAGAGAGAGAGAGAGAGAGAGAGAGAGAGAGAGAGAGAGAGTATGCATGCGTTCGCATGACTGTGTATGTGTGCGTCTGCACAAAAAGATGTGTGTGTGTGTAAGAGAGAGTGTGTGTGTGCGCATGAGTGTGTTAATGTACAAGCAACTGTGTGTGTGTGTGTGTGTGTGTGTGTGTGTGTGTGTGTGTGTGTGTGTGTGTGTGTGTGAGAGAGAGAGAGATAGAGAGAGAAAGAGAGAGAGATAGAGAGAGAGAGAGAGAGAGAGATAGATAGAGAGAGATAGAGAGAGAGTGTATGCATGCGTCCGCATGACTGTGTATGTGTGCGTCTGCACAAATGTGAGTGTGTGTGTGTGTGTGAGAGAGAGAGAGAGAGAGAGAGAGAGAGAGAGAGAGAGAGAGAGAGAGAGAGAGAGAGAGAGAGAGAGAGAGAATGTGCATGCGTCCGCATGACTGTGTATGTGTGCGTCTGCTCAAATGTGTGTGTGTGCGCGTTTGCATGCGCACAAGTGTGTGTAAGTGTGTGCGCACACATGCAAGTGTGTGTGTGTGCATGTCCTCTGATTCCCAGAAAATCTTATTTTTTTTATCAGCATCTCGCAAGGTCATTCAAACACTATTTCCGGTCTGTGAAGATGACATCATTTGATGGACCTTCATGCGTTTTTAAAATCAAAGATTCGTGTGTGCGTGTGCGCGCACGCGTGTTTTATTTCCACGAAAATATCTTTTATTATATCAGAGCTTATTTTGTGCAATTTGGTAGTCGCTTGGAAAATAATCATCAATTGAAATTGGCAGAATGCATTAACATTAGCAAAATCTACATTTTAAGCAATGTATGAACTTTAGTCCATTCCATATTATAACAGTGTGTGTGTGTGTGTGTGTGTGTGTGTGTGTGTGTGTGTGTTGGCGCCAAATGATTGCTGATGTGGAAAGCATGAAAAAAAGGGTGATACTTGTGCTTCTAATAGAAAATGTACACATCATTTAAAAGGACACTATTCTATAAATTTAAAAAAACAAAACATTGGTGCTATTTCAGTATTTGCGCTTCTACTAGAGGACAATGTATGTATCCTTTAAAAAGAAAATATTGTATGTATCCTTTAAGAGGAACATATTGTATGTATCCTTTGAAGGAAAACGTATGTATCCTTTAAGAGGAAAACATTGGTGCTATTTCACTATCTGCGCTTCTAATAAAAGACAATGTATGTATCCTTTAAATGGAACAGGTTTCGACATTGGTTTATATCATTGAAGCATGACGAATTGGTTTTTGTTTTTCTTGTTGATTGTCGATTTGATTAGTTAAATTTGGTTTTCTCGTGCCCTATTAAATAATTTATCTATCAAATACTGACTCTAATAATAAAATATACTACATGTATCCTTTAAAAACACACTTTCCTAAAAAAAAATAACGATGCTATAGGTATCCTTTAAAAGGATACTGATTGATGCCATTTTTTAGTTTTAAGGCTTCCATTAAATATGTGAAAATATATTTCTTGGTGTTTGTTCTTTTTTATGTACAGACGTGTGTGTGTGTGTGTGTTGTGTGTGTGTGTGGTGTTCTCGTGCCCCATTAAATCAAGTCAAGTCAAGTCAAGTCAAAATCATCTTTATTGAGGGTTAAAGAATAAGCTAACAAAGCTTTATCCTTTAAAGGGATTCTGGTTGATGCCATTTGTGTGTGTTAAATTTGTGTGTTCCATTAAATGTTATGTGTGTGTGTGTGTGTGTGTGTGTGTGTGTGTGTTGTGTGTGTGCTTGCAAGACAGACAGACATATTTCAGAATTTGTTTGTAGTAGAAACGCCTTGCCCAGTGTACATCCTCACTTTCTTATGTAAAACAGGGTCCCAGGGCTTTCAGCTATCCCCAAGTAAGGACCTGTAGGCCTAAGGATAATCTCCATCTTTTAGCCAACGATCTTGAAAGGAACACTTTCCCAGCATTGTGAACAATGTCTAAGCAGATACAAAAACTATGGCTGACACAGATATACACGTTTTTTTCTCGCAAAACGACACCAGGATAAAGAACGAGATTTCAGTCCAATTTCTCTTGACAACTCGCGGTGCATCGTTCGTCTGCTAAGCGGTCAGTTGAAACGGGAAGGTGGGGGAGGGGGGTAAGGTGGAGTAGGCGCCGAGCGATGTTTCTCAAGCGTAAAAGTGCTGCTTCTGCGATCTATTTTGAGTATGGTCTTGCTGCTCAGGGCAGTTTTTGGCAGCTGTCAGGACTTGTAAGGACCTTGAAGTGACTGTAAGCACTTGTAAGGCCTTACTTGGAGATTTCAATTGGTCAAGACTTTTAGGACTGGTAAGGCCTCTATGAACCCTGAAAAAGGACTTTAGTACGGTTGACATTGGTGGGTATGTTCTAGGTATTAGGTACTTAATAGTCACAGAGGCGTCTTTGTGAAATTCGGGTTGCTCCCACATGGAGAGAGCATCGCAGCCAGAGGCGCGCCACCCATTTCTTTTTTGCATGCGATTTTTGTGTGACTGATGAGGAACGAAAGGGGGGGGGTAAATTTTGACCAAATGACTTTTTTGTTGCCACTGGGGGTTTTTTCCTGTGTGCCACTGGGTTTAACGTGCATGGGCACACGGGACCTCGGTTTATCGTCTCATCCGAAAGACTCCACGTTCAGACCGTAAGGCCTAGTGTAAAGTGAGAGGAAAAATCCCCTGTACCCAGGTTCGAACTCGGGTTTACTTGACACGAGGCCAACGTGATACCTCTGTGCCACTCTACACCTGAGGCAATTCAGTCATACCTCACAAAAAGAGTTACTCCCCTTGACAATATTAAAGGCTATTTTTTGGCATTAGCCATTAGCGAAAGAAAGGAATCAAGCGTGCGCTCTCGTCTACACATACATATACACCACTTTATATCAATATAAATCCAACAATAACCGTAACAACTTTGAAGCATAATACCAGGAAGAAAAGCTTGTCCACATACGCCATCTTCTTCTTCTGTGTTCTCAGGCCATAAGGCCACAATGGGTACGTATGTTTCCGTTTTCCAGCTTTCACAGGTCTCCTCGCTGCATTCAGCCGACGCATTCAGATTTCGGAGGAGCTCAAAGGAGAAAACTATATGGAAGATCTTTTTGGAAAAAAGGCAGGCCAAAAAGTCAGAAAGATAGATGACACAAAGCAAGGAAAAAGGCAGAGCCAAAGAGAGGGAGACAGATTAGAGGGAATTACAAGCACATAACTTCTAGAAGGTGGGGGAACTATTGGTACGGAAGACCCCCCAGGTATCCCCACGGGTGGGGGGTACATACGCCATCAAAATCCTTCATAAGTTACTTTTACTGCAAGTTTGCTAAATACTCAAACCAATGATTCTCAATGACAACGAATATGAAATTCCTTCATTTGACTAACATTTCAGGAAAAAACCTCTCCAAAAATTGGCAAGGAAATGTTCTTTGGTTGATAGTGTCCTATCCCTCCACCAGAAATCTCAATTTTGTTTTGAAACAAACGGAAAAAAGCTACAAAATGTGACATTCTTGGGGGAAATACTTAACGCTTTCGCCGCTGATGTCACATTTATGCACCACAGTGATTTAACACCCATGGCCTGTATTCACGTTGAGATAGTATGAGACTTAGCATGATGCTAGCTTAGAAGCTCTTCCAATGTCCTGTAGGATTTAATAGGACTTTTGGAAGAGCTTCTAAGTTAGCATGATGCTAAGTCTCATCTATCTCAACGTGAATACAGGCCCATGTCACTAAAAAGCGTCAAACCAGGGTCTGTCATCCAAATACCCTATTTTCTTAATTTTGGGAGGTACGGATAGGCCTAATGTTATATATATATACTCCTCACAAAAAGTCAAGCAACAAAACTTCTCACTGCAAATACACTTTAATCATAAATCGTACGTAAATTTTTACTGTTGTGATTTCATCTTCAACATTTCATTAAGACAAGCTGAATAAATCACATAGCAGATTCATCTCAATCTCAGGATACTGAGCAACAAAAGAAATGGGTGCCCAAAACAGGGGTGAAATAAAGCCATCTTGACCTTTACCTCTTGTTTGAAAATTAAGGGTATTTAGGAAAAAATGGTTACAAAATATGTTTAGTGTTTTAAAATATTTTGTAAGGTGGGAAAGGAAGCAGTTGGAGAGTTCCCATAACTGAGTCACTTCCTCCCTGTCAGTTTGCTCATTTCCTGTTTTATGTGAGCAAGAGGAGAGAGGTTTCATAACAGCAGGATTTAATCAGTTCAATCCTTGCCTCTAGTCGGTCAGTAAAAAACAACAACGTTTGTTTGGTAAAAACTGAATGTGAACTAAGATGTTTGGGGAAGTTATTTTGTTTACAAATGTAAGTAAATTTGATGTGAGAGAGTGAAGCTGATATGAGTGAGACTAGCAAAATGGCTCCAACCCACCTGCGTGCGCATCTCGACCATTCCAACGGAAGTGTCGCCATCTTAGTCCTTATTTGTGTGTAAACAAAGTGAAAATGTTATCTAAATGTGTAAAGAAAACATCCAGATGTTATAAATACAGTTTAGATTAAGTTTCGAATTGGAACAGCCAAATACGCAGCATCGATCTGGCATTTTTCAAAAAAAGGTAAGGACTAAGATGGCGGTCTCCCATAATATGGCGCTCCTTGTGGCCGGATATGACGACACATGGGTACCAGCAAATCGCCATGTGGTGTAATTATTTTTTTTGCCATAAATGGTTTCGTGTCAGAGAGAAAGTTTAATAAGATTGTTTCTTGTTAGTTTGCTGATTATAATAAGCTTTTTGTTAAAAAGCAGATTATCTTGTCCAGGTAGGACTAAAAGTGGTTCTAATTATACAAGAGATGATATGTGGAAATTGTGTGAGCACATGGTCTAATTGTTTGGTGAGAAGATGAGTAGAAATTAATAAGGTGGTGAGAGTGGGAATTATTTTGCTATAATTATGTTTAGTGAAGTTTGATTTAATGCGGTATTTTTACCGGGATACCTTTGGCTTTGATTATTTTTAATAAGAATAATGTTCAGTGCGCTAAGTGGGGGAAAGGCCCACATGAGATGTTTTGGGATCTATTCTGGGTTTTCGTGATGAGCTAAGGGTTTGGTGAATGTGGTTATGGAAAGGGTTATTTCCTTTTGCTTTGGTTGATCAAGGTTTAAGTGAGATAAGATCTCATTTGTCACGGTGGGAGTGTGTAGGCTTGTTGGGTGTGTTTCATTCGCCCATAGCTAGCAAGTCGAGGCGTTCACTGGGAAATATAATTTGGGTTCCTACTTTTTATGAGAAGCTTCTGAGAGCTATTTGATTTGGTAGCACTGCTTTACCTTGTTACGGTGAAGATGTAATTATCGTAGCAGTGTGGGGACACAGCTACTATTGCCCTCTAGGCTTACTCGTAGCAGACGCCTATTTTTGCTACTGGAGTTATCTGCCCGACAATTCAAGATTTTGTGATTGGTAAAATTAACACGTGGGTCAAAATATTCCAGGTCGTTTCGCATGTTTTCTATTCTTATTCAAAATTTAGTCAAATGTTTGAATTTCTAATTATACAACCTAAATCTATAATCTATCCCCTTTCATTTCATATATGGCATGCTATGGACCTTTTCCGTATAAACTTGTAGTATTGCAAAAGGAATACAGTCCATTCATTGTAGCTATTCACGAACCTCCCGAGTTCTTTGTACGGTAGGCTAGGCCTATACCACGTGTGAATGCCGATTGACTGTCTTTCGAATCGAAATACTAATTTTCTTAACCAAGCAATATTATTTTGATTCGCCCTTTTCGTTCTAATAGTTAACGAAACTAGTTTTGTATATTCAAAATGATCTTGGACCTTATAGATTTATAATATTTAAGATTTTCTTCAAACCACAAGCATGAAGCCTAGATCAATAGAAATTCGACTTGTGTTTTCTATCGAATTTCGGGACACAAATTATAAACTTTATAGATTGAATTGGGACTTGAAATTTATACAAATGAAAGTTTGTGTATTTTGCTTTTTTTATTATTAGTTTGTTATTCTGATTTGTGAAGCAGTTATTTAGTTATTTTATAAAATATGGGTTGGGCTTGTTAAAAGGTGGGGTCACTTTGCACCTTAATTGCAAGTATTTCTTTTTAAAGAGAAACTCCTGACTATTGATGAATGTCATAGTATTCTGTGTTTTTCAAGCTTTCCAAGCTTTCCAACCATATGCAACATGTCTTGTTATGTATGACGACCGTAGAGACAACACACTTAAAAGGTGTAACAAACACAACTTTGGCGGCCATTAGCTCTGTGGGAGCAGATTTCGTGAAAGGTAAAGTTGTTGTCTTTGCGGTCCGGGTTTTGTCGATATATCTAGCCACAGGTAAAAATGTAAAAAAAACCGACTCAGCACCAGCGAAACTTGCCCCTAAGAGCTTCGGCTATGAGGACGTTAACCCTCCACTACCAACCAACCAACCAAAATTTAGGGGAGACTTATTTGAGACTGTAGGAGACTGTAGACTTAGACTTACCTGAGATTGAGAGAGAGAAGCAATAGAGAGAGAGAGAGAGAGAGAGAGAGAGAGAGAGAGAGAGAGAGAGAGAGAGAGAGAGAGAGAGACCTGTGTCAGCCTTGACTGCATGTTGCTGCTTGCTGATTGTTTCCTGCCTACTATTCCTGCACTCCTGTCTGTCCCTTCACCCTTCACCCTTCACCCTTCCACACCACACCATCACAATTAGGTCATGATTGCACCGTGTTAAATGATGCCGGAAGATTGCATTGTTGTTGTATGTCGAGAACTTTAGAAATTGTGACAGGTTGGATGTATTAGTCTGTCCTGAATGCTTATGTATTGTGTGTTTCTTTGTCTGTTGCGGGGCAATAGTTCTGGGCCCTTTGTTCTTTTTTTTATTATTGTCACTCTCCTTATTATTTTTTCCCTTTATCTTGTTTTATTCGATAAATTAACAGAAAGAATATCTTGGAAAATATTTCGTGTTAATAATGCTTCTGAAAGCAGAGAGAGATACTGTGACGAGGTAATGGGTTAAAAGGCTAAGTCCCTAGGGAAGACTTTAGAAAATTTGCCTTTAGCCCACTTCTCTAGGGTATGGGAGATGAGCAACTTTCCCGGCCCCTTTTCATCTAATAAATTTATATTTGTGCCCGGGTTCTGGCTCGTCAGATGGTTGTAAGAAATACAAGTGGTTGAATTGCTCTAAATGGCAGACAGAGAGAAGTAGGGTTTTACATGAAATTACAAGACTCCCACTCTCATCAGTCTGACCAAAGGGTTCAGGATTATTTGACACTTGTATTTTATTTACTCACAAAATCTGCATAAGATTATGCAACAATAATAATAAAGCAGCTCAATGGCGCCAAAACAAAATATGGATAAAAAACAATGAAATCCGAAAGGATTCACAAGACTTTTGTCTTTCTATAAGGTTCGCCCCATGCCGGAAGGGTTACTAATTATCTTCGGTGTCCGTAGGAAAGTTCAAATGATTGGCGCAGTCAGGTAGACTTAGCTGTTTGAAGTTCTGGGCTTGCTCGTCAGGTGAGAGTAGCTCCCAGTCGTTCCGGTTACGGCTTCGCGGGATGGCACGGTTCAGGCGTGGTCTCCTCGCGGATTCTGGGTGCGGGTCGTCTTGGCGGCGATCCCGTCTTGGTGCTTGGTGGAGTCCGGGATGATCTTCCGGCCCACGATGCCCTGTAGGTGGGCTATTCTGGCTGGGAGAGGTGTTGCTCTAGTCAGTTTCAGCGTCTTGTGTGAAAACTTTTTCTCACTACGCCAATTATAGCCTTCACTTTCAAACAATGAAAGCCTGCTATTGGTTTATAGCAGTCGACACGTCACAAGATGCTGTTCTAAATGTACCGAACAATCACGCGCCTATTACATCCTTATCACGTGCCGGATTCAAATCCTTCTCGTGCTCGGAACGGCAAAACCATCTTCAAAGGGAGATAACCGTGGTTGTCACTTTCTTGTGATGGGTAAGGACGCGGTGTCTTACAAAGGGAACCGACTCTTGATATCACTATCTCGTGATGAGACGGTAGATAAGGGGGGGGGGGGGGGGTGAAGGGAGATAACCTCGGTAGGTGGTACGTGCTGACCGGGGAGACAAATTGACCTTCAAAAGGGACCAATCCCGGAATCGGCATTCTTTAGATGGTGGGTGGCAATTAACGTGGCGGCCGGACAGAGAAATGAAAAGGAGAGGGGGGGGGAGGGGAGAAGGGGGGGGGGGGTGTAGATAAGAAATAAAGAAAGCGGGTCGCGCGGGACACTTACGTCACAGAGGCCCCCCGAAGAAAAGATTCTGGTACCGGAATCTTCCTGTGGAACGCCGACTCCACTTTCGACTTGGGTGACAGGGACAAATTAGTGGGGAGACTGGGTCGGCTGGAATGGTGGAACATCTGGTCGCAACACAGAGTTCAAAGGAGCAGGTGGGTTAGAGATCAGTGGAATGGATTCCGACTGAGGTTGGTGCGGCAATCCTGTGTTGAGTTGTCCCAAGGTTGATTGCAGAATAGCAAACACCTCTTGCCTGAGTTTCCCCTTTAGCCTGGATTCATCATTGCTGATGATGTGGTTTGGTAGGCCGATTCGGGCGAAAATGGCTTTGAGTGCCGCAGCTACCTGACTAGCATCAAGTGAGGAGATTGGGGCGGCATCGCACTGCATGGTACATATGTCGACCACGGTGACTATGTACCGGAATTTCTTCTTCCGTTTAGGTAGAGGCCCGACCAAGTCGACTGCCACTCGCTGAAAGGGAGGGGTAGGTGACGGCTGTACGTGCGGCGGCCTGTCCCGATAGTACCTTCGGTGGGTGTTTGCGGGTACAGTGCTGCCTTTCACCTGAGGTACCTGTGGCGAGTGGTCTTGGGTCGTTAGGCGGACATTCCTTGGGAAGGATTTTCCAAGTTGTGGCGGACTTGGGGACTTGGGACAATCTGGATTTGCTCGCGCGGCAATTTGGTTTGCCGCGTTGAGAGGTTTCTTCCCTGCTGAGGGAGATTTGCTCTTTGGGAAGGAGGGAGGGAGTTGGTTTGTGGTTTGGGGAGAAGGGAATGCTGCTGAAACTATGGCAGGTTGAGAGGGGTGCCCTAAAAACACATACTGTGATCCAAGTATGAGGTCATAGACAGGACTGTCCATGAGCACTGCCTTGATGGGTCCCTTAACATATCTGGTGTCGACATTGATTATGGCGACTGGCAAAGTGGATGGGGGGATTGCGGCATCAGGGCCTTGCAGAGAGATGAAGTCTCCCGTGTATGCTGACGCGGGGACTAAGGATCCGCAGACAATGGCGTCGCATGACAGTCCAGTGTCATAGAGACACTGAACAGGGATGTTGTTGACAGTCGCCTGTCCAACGACTGACGGTGTGCCTGGACACTGTACTGGGGAGGGGTTTGTGCAATTCTGCGAAGTCGAGACGACTTGCATAGTTGCAACATTTTGCCGCTTGTAAGCAAGTTTCCTGCAGTCATCCCGATTGTGGGTGTTCGACTTGCAGTATGAGCAGAATAAGGGTTGTCCCAGTGGTTGTCGTTCATGGGTAGAACTGTTTGACCCACTTTTGGAGTTGGGGTTAAACCTGCTCTGCTGTGAAGCAGTGGACCCAACTACTTGCTGTAGTTTTGGCCTTTTAGGGGCGCTAGGTTCATCATGGGCTAGAGTGTACCAGTCACTTAGCTGGATGAGGTCAGCCAGAGTTGTGGCACCTTGTTCGGCAGTAAAGGTGCGTAACTCTGGGGACATGGTTTCGCGCAGTTGCTCGCCAACCATCAGTTCCCGTAAATCCTCATAGGACTCAGTTTTGGCAGAAAGGGACACCCATTTTGTCAGATAGTTCCCCAGTCTATCTGAAAATTGGGCATAGGACTCTCCCCTACCTTTTCTGGTTGTCCGGAACTTTTTCCGGTAGGCGTCCGCTGTCAACTCGTATCTGTTGAGCAGGGCTTCTTTCAAAGCTGGGTAGTCGGTAATTTGGCTTGACGGAAGTTTACTGTATACCTCATAAGCCACACCCCTGAGACTTTGGGCAAGCTTGAGGTTGAACTTTTCCGGAGCAAGCTCAAATTCCTGGGCCAGTCTTTCAAACCTATCGAGGAATGCATCGATAGACTCTGTTGCCTCATTGAATGCCTCCAATGTGAAGGTCATGGCTGAGGTATGAATGGGAGGGGGAAAATTTTGAGGGGCAGCAGTATCGGAGTCTGCTGAGTTTTCAAGCTGCTTCATAGCTAGCTCATGATCTCGCGCCTTTTCTCGCTCAGTGGCCTCAAGTTCGAGTTCTTTATTTTTGGCATCCTGCACTAGTTGCCTCTGCCTTAACTCATGAGTACGGATTTTCTCTTGCTCCTGAGTGTCGCGAGCTTTATCAGCCTCTTGCGCCTCATGAGCTCTCTGTTTGTCTTTCTCAGCTTCCTCCCGAGCTTTATCAGCCTCTTGAGCCTCATGAGCTCTCTGTTTGTCTTTCTGAGCCTCCTCGCGGACTTTATCAGCCTCTTGAGCCTCACGAGCTTTCTCTTTGTCATATTCAGATATGACAAAATTTGCTAACTCTTGGCCTGACAATCCTAGAGACTCTCCCCATTCTTTAAGTTCCCTCCTAAGTTTAACAATCTCAGCCATGGTTGTAAATACAACTATTCAAAATAAAAACAAAGCTGCTGAGTTGAATGTATCAAACAACACTTAACTATTTCAACATAAACAGAAATAGCATGCACATCAAAATATAGTCATAAATAGCATTCAAACAAATCAAATCAAAACACAGTGAACCAAATCACAATAACTTTCCCAGTGGACACAAGATAAGTTTTGAAAAGGAACTACCGTTTGAATTGAAATTTGTTAGACTTTATGAAAAAAAAATATCCCGGACGCGAGCCCCCAATTAGATGTGACGAGGTAATGGGTTAAAAGGCTAAGTCCCTAGGGAAGACTTTAGAAAATTTGCCTTTAGCCCACTTCTCTAGGGTATGGGAGATGAGCAACTTTCCCGGCCCCTTTTCATCTAATAAATTTATATTTGTGCCCGGGTTCTGGCTCGTCAGATACAAGTGGTTGACTTGCTCTAAATGGCAGACAGAGAGCAGTAGGGTTTTACATGAAATTACAAGACTCCCACTCTCATCAGTCTGACCAAAGGGTTCAGGATTATTTGACACTTGTATTTTATTTACTCCCAAAATCTGCATAAGATTATGCAACAATAATAATAAAGCAGCTCAATGGCGCCAAAACAAAATATGGATAAAAAAACAATGAAATCCGAAAGGATTCACAAGACTTTTGTCTTTCTATAAGGTTCGCCCCATGCCGGAAGGGTTACTAATTATCTTCGGTGTCCGTAGGAAAGTTCAAATGATTGGCGCAGTCAGGTGGACTTAGCTGTTTGAAGTTCTGGGCTTGCTCGTCAGGTGAGAGTAGCTCCCAGTCGTTCCGGTTACGGCTTCGCGGGATGGCACGGTTCAGGCGTGGTCTCCTCGCGGATTCTGGGTGCGGGTCGTCTTGGCGGCGATCCCGTCTTGGTGCTTGGTGGAGTCCGGGATAAGCATCCGGCCCACGATGCCCTGTAGGTGGGCTATTCTGGCTGGGAGAGGTGTTGCTCTAGTCAGTTTCAGCGTCTTGTGTGAAAAACTTTTTCTCACTACGCCAATTATAGCCTTCACTTTCAAACAATGAAAGCCTGCTATTGGTTTATAGCAGTCGACACGTCACAAGATGCTGTTCTAAAAGTACCGAACAATCACGCGCCTATTACATCCTTATCACGTGCCGGATTCAAATCCTTCTCGTGCTCGGAACGGCAAAACCATCTTCAAAGGGAGATAACCGTGGTTGTCACTTTCTTGTGATGGGTAAGGACGCGGTGTCTTACAAAGGGAACCGACTCTTGATATCACTATCTCGTGATGAGACGGTAGATAAGGGGGGGGGGGGGGTGAAGGGAGATAACCTCGGTAGGTGGTACGTGCTGACCGGGGAGACAAATCGAACTTCAAAAGGGACCAATCCCGGAATCGGCATTCTTTAGATGGTGGGTGGCAATTAACGTGGCGGCCGGACAGAGAAATGAAAAGGAGAGGGGGGGGGGGGAGAAGGGGGGGGGGGGGGTGTAGATAAGAAATAAAGAAAGCGGGTCGCGCGGGACACTTACGTCACAGATACCAAGACACTAGAGTTGAGAACCGGTTCAAAAATCTGAACCGGTTTAAAACCGTTTTTCCCTTTCCGAACCGGTTTTATCGAACCGTTTTTTTTTTTAAAACCAGTACTCGCATCACTAGTTTTACCTATGCAAACACATATTCATTTGTCAGAATATTCACACACACACGCACGCACGCGCACACATGCACACACAATAAAGAAACTTATGACTTATGACACACACACATACACTCAACTCAACACTTAGCCAAAGTCAAAGCCATACACCACCAAAAACTACAAACTCTTGGTTTACAAACACCCAATCTGCGCTGAGAATCAGTGTTGGTTTTCGAAAAGAATGCGTTATTCTAAAAAAAAAAGTTACTTTCAGTTTGCAGTTAAAAAACCGGTTAACAGCAACTCGAACCGGTTTTTCGAACCGCGAAATTTTAGCACCGTTTTTTTGGTTCAAACCGGTTTTCCCCCCCACCTCTAAAGACACTAGACTACCATTTCTGCCACAGAACCCTGGTTACATAAGTCTAAATAAACTATTCTTATAAACGAAATTGAACAAAGGGTGAATACTCTCTTTCTAATTAACTCCCCTCCTCGATGACGACACCAATCAGCTAGTAGTGCGTGGGTCAGAACCAAAGTGAGACATTGAACAAAGCATCATTCTAAAAAAAGAATGTGCCAAGTTCGCCTTTATGACCCTCCACCCACACAGTACTCATCAACAATGGTGGAGAGGACGACATACAAACAAAGCATCATTCTCAATAAAGAATGTGCCAAGTTCGCCTTTATGACCCTCCACCCACACAGTACACATCAACAATGGTGGAGAGGACGACATACAAACAAAGCATCATTCTCAATAAAGAATGTGCCAAGGTCGCCTTTATGACCCTCCACCCACACAGTACTCATCAACAATGGTGGAGAGGACGACATACAAACAAAGCATCATTCTCAATAAAGAATGTGCCAAGTTCGCCTTTATGACCCTCCACCCACACAGTACACATCAACAATGGTGGAGAGGACAACATACAAACAAAGCATCATTCTCAATAAAGAATGTGCCAAGGTCGCCTTTATGACCCTCCACCCACACAGTACTCATCAACAATGGTGGAGAGGACAACATACAAACAAAGCATCATTCTCAATAAAGAATGTGCCAAGTTCGCCTCTATGACCCTCCACCCACACAGTACTCATCAACAATGGTGGAGAGGACAACATACAAACAAAGCATCATTCTCAATAAAGAATGTGCCAAGGTCGCCTTTATGACCCTCCACCCACACAGTACTCATCAACAATGGTGGAGAGGACAACATACAAACAAAGCATCATTCTCAATAAAGAATGTGCCAAGGTCGCCTTTATGACCCTCCACCCACACAGTACTCATCAACAATGGTGGAGAGGACAGCATACATTCTTATAAACCATTTTCGTACTGTGTGGTTTCTCCTTTGTTTGAGCCACTCCAGTATAAAAACTAACTTCCCTTTCAGGGTTTGAGTAGTTCGTAATGTTTGCATTTAAGTAGTTGTCCAATATATACAGAATACTGCATCAAACAGTATTGTGAAAAATGGAAATTGAAATTAAATGCTAAGAAATGTAAAATTGTTATTTTTTCTAAGGGTAAGGTTAGATGTTTTCCTGACTTTTTTTTTATAGGAACAGAAAAGATAGAGGTAGTTCATGATTTTTTGTACTTAGGATTAAAGCTTAACTATAATAACCGATTTCATGTTGCACAACGTGACCTGTTTGATCGAGCTTCTCGAGCAATGTTTGCTTTGTTAACAAAAGCTAAGTTACTGAAACTTCCTGCAGACCTAATGATTGACCTCTTTGATAAAACTGTACTTCCAATTCTTACATACGGATGTGAAATTTGGGGGGTTGACATGAATGATATTATTCAAAGACTGCAGCTAAAATTTTATAAGTTGGTTTTGAAAGTGCGACAATCGACTCCTTCTTTCATGATATTTGGAGAGACAGGAAAATATCCCGTATCAGTCACTGTTAAATCCAGAATGTTATCATTTTGGTTTAACCTAGTAACACACCATCACAGTGCAAGTGAAAAGCTATCATTTATTGTGTATAAAACCCTTTTGAGAATGTATGAATTAAATGTACACGAAAATAAATATATCAAATGCATTCATACGTTATTAAATGACATTGGTTTAAGTAGTTTTTGGTTGAATCAAAATTTGCTTGATGTACATCCTTTATGGTTCAAAGAGAAAGTGAAGAGATGTCTTAAAGATAGCTTCTTACAAACCTGGTATATGCATGTTGATAATGATGAATTATATATGAACTATAGAATGTTTAAACCATCATTTGGTGTTGATCCCTACTACTTAGTACTTCCTCAGAATTATGTGTTTACCATTCTAAAATTTAGAACAACTAATAATAACTTGCCAGTAAATAAACTGCGCTACGATAATATACCCAGAAGTGAAAGAAATTGCGAAAAGTGTAGCGTACATGATGTGGCAGATGAGTTCCATTATTTGTTTGTCTGTCCCTTCTTTAATGCTGAAAGAAATAGATATCTTCCACGGTACTTTTTTGTGCGACCAAATGCGTATAAATTTAATGCTTTGTTTTCCTCAAAAAATAAGAAACTTTTGATTAAGCTTAAGCACTTTGTTACAGTTATAAACAGTTCTTTTCGATGATTTGTATGGACAAAATGTAACATTTTTTGTTTTTGGTAATAATGGTATAGGTATATTTGTCCTAGTTATTTCCTTGTCGTTCATAATAT
>CM065708.1:5042212-5069712 GCA_017654935.2 Phymorhynchus buccinoides | reverse complement strand
AGATCGGTATATATATATATCCGTTATTAGGATTTGCGAGTGTGATATTGCTTTTATCCTATCTCTCGTGGCTTGCTGTTTATCACACGAGGTCGGAGGGTGATAAACAGCAAGCCACTTGAGATAGGATAAAAGCAATATCACACTCGCAAATCCCAATAACTGATACTACATGTATCCTTTAAAAACACACTTTCCTAAAATATTTAACGATGCTACAGGTATCCTTTAAAAGGCGAATTGGTTTTTGTTTTTCTTGTTGATTGTCGTTTTGATTAGTTAAATTTGGTTTTCTCGTGCCCCATTAAATAAAATATCTATTAAATACTGACTCTAATAATAAAATATACTACATGTATCCTTTAAAAACACACTTTCCTAAACATTTTAACGATGCTATAGGTATCCTTTAAAGGGATTCTGGTTGATGCCATTTTTGAGTTTTTAAATTTGGAACTGTAAGGCTTCCATTAAATATTATGTGAAAATATATTTCTTTGTGTTCTTTTTTATGTACAGACGTGTGTGTGTGTGTGTGTGTGTGTGTGTGTGTTTTGTGTGTGTGCTTGCAAGACAGACAGACATATTTCAGAATTTGTTTGTAGTGGAAACGCCTTGCCCAGTGTACATCCTCACTTTCTTATGTAAAACAGGGTCCCAGGGCTTTCAGCTATCCCCAAGTAAAGGACCTGTAGGCCTAAGGAGAATCTCCATCTTTTAGCCAACGATCTTGAAAGGAACACTTTCCCAGCATTGTGAACAATGTCTAAGCAGATACAAAAACTATGGCTGACACAGATATACACGTTTTTTTTCGCAAAACGACACCAGGATAAAGAACGAGATTTCAGTCCAATTTCTCTTGACAACTCGAGGTGCATCGTTCGTCTGCTAAGCGGTCAGTTGAAACGGGAAGGTGGGGGAGGGGGGTAAGGTGGAGTAGGTGCCGAGCGATGTTTCTCAAGCGTAAAAGTGCTGCTTCTGCAATCTATTTTGAGTATGGTCTTGCTGCTCAGGGCAGTTTTTGGCAGCTGTCAGGACTTGTAAGGACCTTGAAGTGACTGTAAGCACTTGTAAGGCCTTACTTGGAGATTTCAATTGGTCAAGACTTTTAGGACTGGTAAGGACCCTATGAACCCTGTAAAAGAACTTTAGTACGGTTGACATTGGTGGGTATATTCTAGGTATTAGGTACTTAATAGTCACAGAGGCGTCTTTGTGAAATTCGGGTTGCTCCCACATGGAGAGAGCATCGCAGCTAGAGGCGCGCCACCCATTTTTTTTTTTGCATGCGATTTTTGTGTGACTGATGAGGAAGGAAAGGGAGGGGGGTAAATGTTGACCAAATGACTTTTTTGTTGCCACTGGGTTTTTTTCCTGTGTTTTTTTTGCCACTGGGTTTAACGTGTGCTAAGTGCATGGGCACACGGGACCTCGGTTTATCGTTTCATCTGAAAGACTCCACGTTCAGACCGTAAGACCTAGTGTAACCACTGGGGTTTTTTTTCTGTTATTTTTTTTGCCACTGGGTTTAACGTGTGCTAAGTGCATGGGCACACGGGACCTCGGTTTATCGTTTCATCCGAAAGACTCCACGTTCAGACCGTAAGGCCTAGTGTAAAGTGAGAGGAAAAATCCCCTGTACCCAGGTTCGAACTCGGGTTTACTTGACACGAGGCCAACGTGATACCTCTGTGCCACTCTACACCTGAGGCAATTCAGTCATACCTCACAAAAAGAGTTACTCCCCTTGACAATATTAAAGGCTATTTTTTGGCATTAGCCATTAGCGAAAGAAAGGAATCAAGCGTGCGCTCTCGCCTACACATACATATACACCACTTTATATCAATATAAATCCAACAATAACCGTAACAACTTTGAAGCATAATACCAGGAAGAAAAGCTTGTCCACATACGCCATCTTCTTCTTCTGTGTTCTCAGGCCATAAAGCCACAATGGGTACGTATGTTTTCGTTTTCCAGCTTTCACAGGTCTCCTCGCTGCATTCAGCCGACGCATTGAGATTTCGGAGGAGCTCAAAGGAGAAAACTATATGGAAGATCTTTTTGGAAAAAAGGCAGAACGGGCCAAAAAGTCAGAAAGATAGATGACACAATGCAAGGAAAAAGGCAGAGCCAAAGAGAGGGAGACAGATTAGAGTGAATTACAAGCACATAACTTCTAGAAGGTGGGGGAACTATTGGTACGGAAGACCCCCCAGGTATCCCCACGGGTGGGGGGTACATACGCCATCCAAATCCTTCATAAGTTACTTTTACTGCAAGTTTGCTAAATACTCAAACCAATGACTCTCAATGAAAACGAATATGAAATTCCTTCATTTGACTAACATTTCAGGAAAAAAACTCTCCAAAAATTGGCAAGGAAATGTTCTTTGGTTGATAGTGTCCTATCCCTCCACCAGAAATCTCAATTTTGTTTTGAAACAAACGGAAAAAAGCTACAAAATGTGACATTCTTGGCGGAAATACTTAACGCTTTCGCCGCTGATGTCACATTTATGCACCACAGTGATTTAACACCCATGTCACTAAAAGGCGTCAAACCAGGGTCTGTCATCCAAATACCCTATTTTCTTAATTTTGGGAGGTACGGATAGGCCTAATGTTATATATATACAATAGTCCTCACAAAAAGTCAAGCAACAAAACTTCTCACTGCAAATACACTTTAATCATAAATCGTACGTAAATTTTTACTGTTGTGATTTCATCTTCAACATTTCATTAAGAGAAGCTGAATAAATCACATAGCAGATTCATCTCAATCTCAGGATACTGAGCAACAAAAGAAATGGGTGCCAAAAACAGGGGTGAAATAAAGCCAACTGCCAATTTCAAATTCAAAGATATCAGTGCGCAAACATTTCATATCATCATGAACAGCGAGTGTGACCTCCGTAAGCATGAATACAGGCTTGGAAGCGGCTTGGTATTGAGTCTATCCGGCTGGATCTGTGGGATGGCTCCTCACTTCCTTACCAGGTCTTCTTCCAAGGCATCCAGTGTCTGGGGACGGGTGAGCATGCTGTAATCAGCTCACCTAAGCATGTCCCATGCCTTGTTCAATCGGGTTGAGGTCAGGGAACTGGGGTGGCCAGTCAAGATGGGCGATGTTGTGGGTGTTCAACTCATTGCTGATGACATGTGCCCAGTGACATGGCATGTTGTCGTCCACAAAAACAAAGCTACCACCATGCTATTTCATCAGGGGGATCACTTGAGGTCTGATGTTATTCAAGTAGCGTATCGTGTTCACAGTGCCCCTCCGGAAGACCCCTAGGTCGGTATGTCCTCCAGTCCAAATGCCACCCAGACCATCAGACTGCCACCTCCATAACAGTCATGTTTAGCAACAGCAAAGGCCAACAATCTCCCCAGGCCATCTTCACACTTGCTGACGCCCATCATTAAAATCCAAACGCTTTATTTTACATTAAAAGCTAGCCTGTGCATTTTCAAAGGCTGACTAAACACCAATTTGATTTTGTTGCTTGACTTTTTGTGAGGAGTATATGTCACTGAGGAATTCGCAATATTGCAGAAATATTATTTTCTCTACCCAGTTAAGTTTAATGGTATTCTTTGGCTGAAAAATGGCTGGCAGCGAAAGGGTTAATATAACATTTCTGTATTTTTCGAGCTTCATTCATTTTCTCACCCACAACATTACACAACCACCGTTTCATACGGACATGTTTAATTCCTTAATAATTCATCATCATTAATGCTGTCAATTAATAAAATAAACAAAACCAAAACAAACCCAAAACCTTAGCAAGAACTGATCAACAAAAGAAAATATTGGTTTCATTTTCCGTGATATGCACTGATTTACAACTAAAAACTTTAAAATCCTTATCGTCCATAGAATTAAATTGCAGGCTATGGAATATAAAATATTTGATTGCTGATTAACTACGGCATGTGTGTTTTTATTTTTTGCTCCTTCTGTTGCCTACTTTTTGCTCCTTTTGCTATATTTGATGTTTGCTGTTTAATTGCTTGTCTGTGTTGATAAAGGCGCATTCGCCGAAATATCCAGTAGTTTTGTTTTGTCTCTTGTGAATAAAATAACGTCACTTTGCACTTGTCGTGTAGTTGTTTGTTTGCTGTATGTTCCAGTGACGTTGCAGTCTGTTTCATTTTTTTTTTTACGGCATAATTAAAGTAAATACACATGAACTTATAAAACTACCAAAGTTCTTCTTCTTCGTCTCTTTCAGCATCTTTATAATTTCAAATGCCCCAAATGGCCTTTTGGCCAGAAGGCGTAAAATCTCTATTTTTCTTCGTCAATCGCTCAGACAGTTTCCTGTCAAATGAGCGCAGATGCGTCATGCTGCCACTATGCGCCTAACTAAGAAATTGTTAAAAGTTAGGCCCAGCATGTCCGTCTTCGGCTGGAAAAAAAATCTTTCTAAGAGTTTCTAGAACAAAGGCAGGAGAATGGACCAGTAAGGCAGAAAGATAGATGACAGTTAAAAAGAAAAAGGCAGAGTCAAAGAGAGGGATAGATTAGATAAGTTGCTAGCACAGAACTTCCAGAAGGTAAAGGAACTATTTGTACTGAAAGATCAACGGTATCCCCACAGGGGAATACAAGTCTGATCTCCAGTCACAGAAAACACTTGACTGAAGTTTAACTATTGCATAAAAAAGTAACTACACATAAGTATAAAACTATCAAACTTCAAGAATTCTCTTCAACAAAAGCTGCTACCCTCACAATGATCAATTCCATTTATAGTTTGACATGATCAAAAAAGAAAGAACAACTCCAATGATGCAAACAAAAGAGGGGAGGTAATTAGAAAAAGAGAGTAATTACCCTTTGTTCAATTTCGTCATCTCCTCTCTTGGCCTCACTATTTCATTCTGTAATCGATATATGTTTAGATTAAATATAAATTATAAAACAAAAAAGTATAAAGTTCAAAAGTGACAGCACAATAAATGTGGTGGTTTTTCTTCTTCAGAATAACGGAAGCTCTGATATTCATTCCGTCAAACAGACGCATCCCTCCACCTTCCCTTGTCCTCTACTTCCTTTATCGATATTTTCTATTTCTTTTATAAACATTCAAAAATACATTTTCAAAAAATGTCTCACAAACTTTCTGAGAAACCCCCCCCAACAAAACAAACAAACAAACCAAATAGGAAGCATCACAGTTACTTCTAATTCTATACAGAAAATTGTAAAATATTATATAGTTTAGAAATCCTTTATTCAAAACTTTTTTTTTTTTAAATCCTCAAAACACCGGTGGAAAAAAAACCTTCCTCCTCAACATCCCCCCCCCCCCCCTCCCACTAAATCCCATCCCCCCTCCCGGAAAAACACAACAACAACAAAAAACTGATTTTACCAACCATAACTAGAACAGTATGACCCTCAGAATTAAAAAAAAAAGTCAAATAAAAATGGTGGTTTCATAAACGAGAGACCCTTCTACATTACGTGCCACCACAAATGCATTTCCAATTTTTGGACAACGAATTGTGTGACGTATGGTGACTTTAACTCCTTCACTGCCGAGCCCAGTTCCGGTGCAACTATTTGCCAAGCTGTTTTAGGTTGCTGAGTCTATTGCAAAACTTTCTGAATAAAACTGCATATAACCTATGCTTTTCTGAACGGGGATTGAATGTACTATCCTTTGAGAACACTCTCACATGCATTCGAACATACTGCGAAAAGCGTATGGATAGAAAACGGGAAACTCTTAGAATAACCCTATGACGGATATTTCTGTGACGGGGCAGTTTATAGGTTACCGGAAGTTGACGGAAATATCCGTGACGGGGCAGTGAAGAGGTTAAAACAACAACAAAAACAATGTATGTCACAATTGGTGTAAAAAATCTCATCCCTAAATACACATATCACCAGTGCCACCAATATTTTAGGGGAGATAAACGGTCTAACGGCAGACGTTAACTAGGTGGCGCTCACAGCGCCATGGCCAGCCAGCCGAAGATGAGGAGCATCCCACCGTACGGAGTGACGAAGCGAACTTTCTGGTTGTTCGTCAACGCGTGGTAATAGCAGCTTCCCGAGAACAGGATCATGCCTGCTGTTAGAAGCGTGCCAACCTGAACACACACACACACATGGTGTAAAGTGTGCCGAGAATGGTGTAAATGTTTGCTGGGAAATCGTCAAAAATCTGTGTGAAATAATCGTAATACTATGGCGGAAAACAGGGTTATGTCTGCTGTTAGAAGCGTGCCAACCTGAACACACACACACACAAAGAATGGAATAAATGTTTGCTGGATAATCGCAAAAAATCTGTGCGAAATAATCGTGATAATACTATGGCGGAAAACAGGGTTATGTCTGCTGTTAGAAGCGTGCCAACCTGAACACACACACACACAAAGAATGGTGTAAATGTTTGCTGGGTAATCGTCAAAAATCTGTGTGAAATAATCGTGATAATACTATGGCGGAAAACAGGGTTATGTCTGCTGTTAGAAGTGTGCCGACCTCAACACACACACAGACAAAGAATGGTGTAAATGTTTGCTGGGTAGTCGTCAAAAATCTGTGTGAAATAATCATGATAATACTATGGCAGAAAACAGGGTTATGTCTGTTGTTAGAAGCGTGCCAACCTGAACATAAAGAACATACAAAGAATGGTATAAATGTTTGCTGGGTAATCGTCAAAAATCTGTGTGAAATAATCATGATAATACTACAGGATCATGCCTGCTGTTAGAACTAGAAGCATGCCGACCCGCTCAGAGAAAAAAAAGTAAAGAATTTTATCAAATTAATAATGACACCCACAAAGGCAAATTTACATAAATAACTGTATGAATATTAATATTGGTCTAGTAATTGCTAAAAATTGTTTGCGCAATCATGGTAGTACAGTGGAACCTCCCTTATAAGACCTCCCATTATAAGACCTACTTCTCTAAGACATTGCCCTTCTTTATAAGTATTAAAATCACCTCCCTTATAAGACCCCTCCCTTATAAGACCTCATTTTGGATGATTTTTTAAAGGTCTTATAAGGGAGGTTCTACTGTAGTACAGTACAGACTCCCTCCAATATAAGACCTACTTCTCTAAGACATTGCCATTCTTAAACTTTATAAGTATTAAAATCACCTCCCTTATAAGACCTCATTTTGAATGATGTTTTGATGGTCTTATAGGGAGGTTCCACTGTAGCAGGAGCTTCCCGAGAACAGAACCATGCCTGCTGTTAGAAGGTCCCATCCTAAAAAAAGCATGCATGCAGCACACAAACATACACACACACACAAGCATGCACACACGCACACACACTCACACACAAACACTCACCAAAACAGGTCTCCTTGCCAATGGGGATGCCAGGAGCGCTACGCTGTTGATTAAATGCATCCTGTTGCCCGTCATAAATATCTGAAACCCACAATGACAATCGTACAACTTGCAGCGTAACTTGTGGGAGTTGTACAGTTCTAAGGGAAACCCACAACGACAATCGTACAACTCACAGAATAACTAAACATGGTGAATGGCTTGAGCCTCTCTTATTAACCACTGCAACTACTAGGGTTACTAACGCCCTTGACGGCAAGAGTTAATCCCTTGTTGGTCAGTATCCAAAAGGGCATTCACTCTTGCAAAAGGCAGCCATTCGGTGGCCTTAAATAGGGTTATTGGTGAGAGTTATTCCCTTTTTTGGTCAGTACTCAAGTATCTTCCCCCACCCACCAAGGGCATTCACTCTTGCAAAAGGCAGCCATTCAGTGACCTCAAATAGGGTTATTGGTGAGAGTTATTCCCTTGTTTGGTCAGTACTCAAGCGTCTTCCCCCACCCACCAAGGGCATTCACTCTTGCAAAAGATGTTCTTTGCAATGGCTAATACAGGGAGCTGGACGACCACGCCCCCTCCACAAGTCTGCCCCCGTGAGGATATAGGGGGGGGGGCAGGGGGGGTCTTTTGTTCAAATAAGTCATAAGTCATAAGTTTATTGTCCATTGGCATTGTACAACGTACTTCCGTCTTCATTTTTAACCCTTTCTTCCTCCTTTTTTCCTTGTTCCTTTTCTCTCTCCCCCCCCCCCCTTTTTTTCCCTACTACCCCCCCACCCCTTTTCTGTTTTAAATTATTTTTTAGGTAAAAGCCTATCTAAATAGTTCCCCCACCTTCAGGAAGTTATGTGCTTTAACTCCCTCTAATCTGTCACTCTCTTTGTCTCTGCCTTTTCCTTTTTGCTTTCTGTCATCTACAATCTTTCCGACTTATTGGCCCATTCTCCTGCCGTTTTCTCCCCTGGAAAAAAGTCTTCCAAATAGTTTTCTCCTTTGAGCTCCTCCAAAATTGGAATTGGAATGTGTTGGCTGAATGCAGCAGGGAGACCAGTGAAAACTGAAAACCTGACACATACATACCTTACCCATTATGGCCATATGGCCTGGGAATGCAGAAAAACAACCACCAAAACCAAGAGTGAAGACTCCTTTCTTTCTGAAGGCCTTCTGTTGTCCAGATGCACACATGCATGTTCATAGCTTGAAACGAAACTGAATATATATGAATGGTTATATCATAATGCAAGCAGCACTGTAAGTATAGGAGAGTTGTTTCCCTTGCCATATTTTTGTAAAACCTTAATACTTGGTCCAAGGGATAGTTTTGGTTTGCTGTGTCAACGTTGACAACAGCAACTGCTCAAAAAGAACTGGGCCTGTATTCACGTTGAGATAGCATGAGACTTAGCATCATGCTAACTTAGAAGCTCTTCCAAAAGTCCTATTAAATCCTATAGGACATTGGAAGAGCTTCTAAGTTAGCATCATGCTAAGTCTCATGCTATCTCAACGTGAATACAGGCCCTGGTTTGCAGAACTTTAGAAGCCAATTCTAGGTATTAAAGTGTATGTTGTGTTTGAGTGAAATACAGAAATCAATAGGACAAAGTCCACTAAATAATGTAAAATTTGACCACCACCCCACCATGGGGATACTGGGGGGTCTTTTGCATAAATAGTTCCCCCACCTTCTGGAAGTTCTGTGCTTAAAACTTCCTCTAATCTGTCACTCTCTTTGACTCTGCCTTTTCCCTTTGCTTACTGTCATCTACTATCTTTCTGCCTTACCAGTCCATTCTCCTGCCTTTTTTCACAAAACACTTTAAAAAAACATTACCTCCAGCCGAAGTCGGACTTGCTGGGCCTAACTATTTCTTAGTTGGGTGCATAACGGCAGCATGACGCATCTGCGCTCATAATCGACAGGAAACTGTCTGAGCGATCGAAGAAGAAGAAGAAGAAATTTGAATCGGTAATTTGTCTTGACAGGTGGAACATGGTAGGACAAATTCAGTTTCAATAGAGCATTTGCCACGCGCCCGTGACCTTGAATTTCACTGAGTTGAATTTAGAGAGTTGAATTAGAGAGGTCAGCGCAACTCGGGCAGAACGAGCTTGGGCAAATTAGTAGTCTAGTATAGTGAATGAACACTTGTGGCAAACGCCCTATTGGACTTTGGCTGAACACTGATGCCTCAGACATCACTGCAACTGTATACCTGTAAGTTTATTAAAAAAAATAAATAAAATGTAATTACCTGTTTTAAGCGAGGATCTTCTTCTTTGTTGAATCCTGAAAAAAGAAAGAAAAAAGTCGTGAATGCATTAGAATTTACATAATACAAAAACAAAGTGTATAACGCACAAATGATAAATGATTAAATCTCAACAGTAAGAAAAAGAAAAACCCTCCGGCACAGACAGAATCATGAGATCAAAGATTCCCCCTACACGTATTTTTTTTGTCAGGAAGAAAGGGGCGGGGTTCTGGAACCTGTGTAACAGTTTACACCACCACTCAAAGTGGCTAGAAGAGCTGCACACTCACATAATTTCTTCTTCTTTCATAAAGTATCCTCCTTCAATTTTGTATAGATTTTGATACTTTAAAAGTTTAATTATCATCCTTTTGATGGTTTGGGCGAAAGCACACACACACACACACACACCGGATATGATTACACCTTGATCAAAGATACAAAATAAAAATTGATGATTCGATGGGACTGCCAAAAAGCTTGACGGCTTATTTAGTCCCTACCACTACTACTACTACTACTACTACACACACACACACAGACACCCCCTCCCCTCCCCTCCCCACCCCCCTCAACACAAACACACACATTCATTCCTTCAACTTAATAGCAGCCCAAACTACTACTATCATAGCTACGATGCTAGTTCTAAGCACAAACCATGAGCTCCATAGGCAGCCATAGCAATCGCCACAGCACCGGACAAGCCGGCAACTCTGACGAAACCTCGCCTTTGGATCATCGAGTCGACTTCTCTGACCACAACTTTCTCGATTTCTTTGGGAGCAGGCACGCCAGGCAAGAGTCTGTAGACTTCGTTGCAGATGCCGGTAATGTCTTTCCACAGTCCAGACATGCTAAGGTTAGAAATAGAAACAAACCACCGCGAGGTTTTTAAAGCATAAGGTGCGTAATGCGCGTTTGCAGATTATGCAAAGGTTGATCTACACAAGTACACCGGAAGTGCCGGAAGCGAAAGTACAATTTGCCAGAGTGCTGCCCCTTTAGGCGGGTAGGCTTAATTAAAATTTTACTTTTGTGTGTGGAAAGCCTAACACACCTTCATTGTATGTCTAGTTTCAGATGTAAAAGATATAATAACGCAATGGGAAAGACCAGATTGGAAGCCGATTCGTCCCAGGTAGATGAAAATGATGGAGAATGGCTGAACGCAAGAAACTTGAAGAAGGTAGTATTACTTTTAGTATTAGATGTGTCTGCAGAGCTGTGTGTCACTGTCAGTGTGTGTGTGTGTGTGTGTGTGTGTGTGTGTGTGCACTGATGTCTGATGGTGTACTGCTACTACTACTAAGTAGACTACTGACCATCTACTACTGAACTAGTAGTATACTATAGTACTGGTCTTCTTTTTTTGAACAACCACCATCATCTTTTTTTTATGGTTCTGTTGTACTAAAGGGGGACTTCTGTCGTGCAGAAAGACTGCAGGCAAAAATGTAGCTGCCCGGATGATCGGCCTCGATGTAATGTTTGGGGGGGGGGGGGGGGGGGGGGGGTAAGGAAGGGGGGGGGGGTAGATGAAATGCAAGGAGGTGGGTCAGGGGTTGGAAAGGGTAGGCGGGGTTGTGAAGGGAGGGATTGGGGGAATGGGTGTGGGTATGTCAGTATGTGGCATACATGTGTGTGTAGTATGCGTGTGTGCACACACGCATGCTCGTGTGTGCGCACACATGTGTTGTGTTTATATATCTGTGCATGAGCACTTATTTAATGTTGTGTGTGTGTGCCCAGTTTTGCAGTTTTGAGTGTGATATAATCCTGGCTTTTAAATATAAAGTTCCCACGAAGACGGAGTGTGGTTGCCCATGTGGCGGGGTAATCAAAAACGGTCGCACACATAATGTTCTCATCCCTAGCTGATGCCTTTGTACCATAGTGTTCAAGTGCTTCAGCTGTTGGGATGATCCCTGGAGTCTTTTTTTTTAAATTACTTTTTTTAGCCAAGTTATGTAAACAAATTTTTAAAATAAAGTGCAATAAATGTTCCTCGTTATTATGACTTATTGGTATTAGTACCATCATCAACATCAAGTAAACATGAGCAATCGAGAGACCTTTGCCCATTGTCAATAACATTATATAAAAATGATGGGACTTCAAAAGTCTAACGGCTGTTACTGTGTTACTGTTTATAGCTTTGTCCCTAGGCTATTTGATCTGATCAGTACCATCATTATCAATATCATTTACTATACAGTGGAACCTCCCTTATTAAGACCTTAAAAAATCATCCCAAATGAGGTCTTATAATATAAGGGAGGGGTCTTATAAGGGAGGTAGTTTTAATACTTACAAAGAAGGGCAATGTCTCAGGGAAGTAGGTCTTATATGGGGGGGGGGGGGGTCTTAATATATGGGGAGATCTTATAAGGGAGGTTCCACTGTATTTATACATTTTCTGTTGTTTATTACTATTAATTATTTCATAATTCTGTGTAGATGTCTGCCCCTCCTTTGAAGAAGAGACGCAGTGCCCTCCCTTGTCGCCCCGTTCCTCGGTCGCCCCTGGTTACGCTAATGGAGGACGGCCTCGCAGTGAAAAGGGCGGGCAACCGACAGACGAGCATCGCCGATTTCTTCTCAACTCGTCTGAAAGACCTACCGCCTAAAAGTTGGTACAGAATCACTAATTGCTTTTGATGTGATCATCTATACCGGAGGATGTTCCCCCTTCTGGAAGTTCTGTGCTAGCAACTAGGGATACCGCCTAAAAGAGGCGTTTGATCATCTATAATTACCGGAGGATCCTTAATTTCAAATAGTTCCCCCACCTTCTGGAAATTCTGTGCTAGCAACTTCCCCCAATCTATAACTCTCTTTGACTCTGCCTTATCCTTTGCAAAGACCTACTGCCTAAAAGTTGGTACAGAATCACCAATTGCTTTTGATGTGAGCATCTATAGCCCCCTGTAGGGATACTGGAGGATCTTTAATTTCAAATAGTTCCCCCACCTTCTGGAAGTTCTGTGATAGCAACTTCCCCTAATATATAACTCTCTTTGACTCTGCCTTATCCTTTGCTTAGTTGCCGTCATCTACTATCTTTCTGCCTTAGTGGTCCATTCCCTTACAAAGATTTTCTCCAGCCGGAGACGGACATACTGGGCCTAACTATTTCTTAGTTAGGCGCATAACAGCTGCATGACGCATCTGCGCTAATGACAGGTAACTGAGCGATCGACGAAGAAGAGATCGAATGTCTTTTATGTGATCAGAGCATGCTGTCTGTTTTTATGGTAGTTGTTCCAGCCTTTGTGTGTGTGTGTGTGTGTGTGTGTGTGTGTGTGTGTGTGTGTGTGTGTGTGTGTTGTGTGTGTGTGTGTGTGTGTGTGTGTTTGCATGTGTACGTGTGTGTTGTGGTGTGTGTGTTTGTATACTGTGTGTTTGTGTGTGTGTGTGTGTGTAAACATTTTGTTAGTATTGAGAATATTCTTACTGTATTAGCCCTTTTTGAATGCTTTATTATTTTTAGTTATTCATTTTTCTGTGTCCATGTTTCAGACTGTGAAGAAGATCAGCCGAAAAAATTACCCATCATCGACACGATCAAACAGGAGCCGACGACAGCTGAATATGGCGGTGACAGTGACAGTGACATGTACGCCGACTTTGACATGCCGGGGCCGACACAAGACATCTCCGAGACATTCGCCTCCCTCCACTGCCATATGTCAACGCCGATGCCACCACAGACCAGTTCTGCGATGGACGAAGGAAACATGGTAGTGGGTGTTCGTACTCGTGAAGAGATTAGTGCATTGTCGCTGGAAATTCGTTCCTCCGTGACTGACAAGTGTAGCCGTAAGTGTGGGACATCTTTCAACAACTTAAGTGAAGAGTACAATCGAAACAAACAATGTGAATGCAGCTTTGAAAGCAAAAACAACTCTCAGGAAAAGAGTGGTTGTTGCACTGATAAGGCTTCAAAGAAAAACAAGTTCACTCCTCTCTGGGGAGAAAGAGCAGTAAGCGCAGACGATGCAAGGAATGCACAAACTGCTTCGTGTGGTTCTGGAAAGCGAGATGATAAAAAGAAGCCGGACAATGTCAATCCCAAACATCTGAAACTCCACGAAGTTAATCTCGCATCGAGATCGGAACTGGGTGTTGAAACGAAGACTGGTGTCCACAAATATTCGTCTCAGAGTGTCGCTTCTAGTTCCGTCGATGAAGGGGTGGGTTACTCCGACTCCCTTCAGACTCCCAGCTTTCTCAACGAAACGCATCCCTCTCTCGGCTTCGACTCGCAGTTCTACCCAGCTTGGACAAGTACGAGTAAAACGACGCTCTCGTCTTTGGGAAAAGTCAGCCGGCAGAATGGTGGCCAAGCGAGGGTGAACTCTGACCGAAAAGCTTTGAAGAATGACGGTTGGAACAGCGGCAACAACTTCACGGAAATGCCCAGTCTTCAGTTTGACACCAACGATGATTTGTCGCAAGAAGTAGGACCGTCAAGTCAAAATGATTGTCGAGGAGCTACGTACATGGAAAAGATAGCATCGTCGGATAACGGGGGAGACAGTCTTCATTTTCACACCAGGGAAGGTTTGTCAAGAGAAATCAGACCGTCAAGTCAAAACGCTGGTAGAGCACTTGTTGACCAGAAAAAGATAGCCTCTTTTGATGACGAGGAGGAAGAATACGACAGTCTTCATTTTGACAGCAGCGGCGATGTCTTGCAGAAAGCAGGACCTTCATGTCGAAATCCTTGCCGTGTATTAGTAGACCAGAAAAAGACAGCCTCTTCTGATAATGTGGAAGGATGTGGCACTGGCAGACGTCATTTTGATGGCAGCGATAATTTAAGGCAAGACATAGAACCTTCAAATCGAAATACCCGTCGAGTATTACTAGCTGACCAGAGAAAAACGCGGGAAGCGTCTTCTGTCGATGAAGAAGAAGAAGATTCCGACAGCCTGCAGACTCCAGAGTTTTTGGATTCTCAACAAGAGCTGGAGGGATCGCAACTGATGGATGTAGATGGAGGAGAACCTGACTTTGGAGTGCAGCAGCCTTGGGGCAATTCCCGAGTGGCGAAAATATCCCATCTCCACGAAGACCTTCACACGCCTGCGTTTCTCAAAGGGGACGAGTGGGATTCAAGTTTGCTGGATTAGCTGTGAATAATGTGGCCGTGATATGACGTGCAGTGAGTGATGCACCGAGGGTGGAAACGTCACAGGACAAATTAATTGTCCTGAAAGAAGAAAATCAACAGGACAAAATATCCTGGTTCTTCAATCTTGCAGAAACCAACTGGACAAAGTTAGTGTTAAATTTGAATGGGACATTTCGATGGCTTGGAGTCAAAACGGACTATCTTTAGATAGTCCATTGACATATTATTGAACTTATTACGAAAACTAATAACTTGTTTAAAAAAAAGACTGCTGAAATATTAAAAGCAAAAACCCCCTTTTTATATTTCTGCAGTCATTGTTTGATACAAGTTATTAGTTTTCGTAATAAATCCAATAATACGTCAATGGACTGTCTAAATATAGTCCGTTTTGACTCCAAGCCATCGAATTTTGTCCTAACACTAGTAACAGGGGGAAGCAACAAGACATAGTACTATGTCTTATATGACCTGGCCCTCGGGACGTCATCGCTGTAAATATAAATTATTGGCCATTGCTACTAGGGTTATTAACGGCAATAACGCTCTTGATGGCAAGAGTTAATCCCTTGTTGGTCAGTATCCAAAAGGGCATCACTCTTGCAAAAGGCAGACAATGAGACATTCAGTGGCCTCAAAATAGGGTTATTGGCGAGAGTTGTGCCCTTGTTTGGTCAGTATTCGAGCATCTTCCCCCACTCACATTCACAGGGCATTCACTTTTGCAAAAGGTGGTCGTTGCTGTGGCCAATATTTGATTTTTGATCTGTCCTTACTCTCTTCTCGTGCCCTTTACTCAAATGGCTAGCACGGGCCAACAGTAAATGAGAGCTGTACAATAAAACTGTTTTCCACAGTATTGGAATGTCATGGTACGGCTTAGTCTTTCGCGGAAGACTATGACTCTCAAAATAGGGGGCATTGGCACTGGCTTTAGTGCTGCAGCCAAAGGGATGGGTTGGCCTTTGGGGACCTTCAATCCTGAAGTACCCTGAGCAAGGTTTCTCCACTATAAACAAATTTTAGCCCAGCCCATTGGAATAGCAGCTGCCCCCTCTGCTATCTGGCAGTCATTGTCGGAAACGACAGACGTACGTGCTTACAGTTACACTCTTGTGTAGTGTGTGTGAAGAGAACAACAGCAAAGTGTTTAGAATCAAACGGAAAAGTTTTGGAATGGATTGTGTGTGTGTGTGTGTGGCAGGAAGTTGTGTTTGACATACTTATGTCTTTTCAGAGAAAGAGACAGAGAAGAACAGAGATAAGATTATGAAAGACAATTATCTCATCACTAGCTGGTGCATTTAGGTATTACGTACTTTATAGTCACAGAGGCGTCTCTGTGAAATTTGGGCTGTTCCCACCACACACGTACACATGTAAGCACGCTGCGTCGCAGCCAGAGGCGCGCCACCCAATTTTTTTTTTTTTTGCATGCGATTTTTGTGTGACTGATGAGGAAGGAAAGGGGAGGGGGGGGGGGGGGGGGGTCAATTTTGACCAAATGACAATTTTCGTTGCCACTGGGTTTAACGTGTGCTAAGTGCATGGGCACACGGGACCTCAGTTTATCGTCTCATCCGAAAGACTCCACGTCCTAGTGCAAAGTGAGAGAAAAAATCCCCTGTACCCAGGTTCGAACTCGGGTTTACTTGACACGAAGCGAACGTGTTACCACTGTGCCACTCTACACTAGAGTGAGAAAAGTGGCAGAGTGGTTAAGACGTTCGCCTGCCGAGTGTAATGCGTGTCTGCAGCGTGAGTGACCCGGGTTCGAATCCCGGCCTCGCCCTTTCTTTCTAGTTTGACAGGAAAATCGAACTGAACGTCCAGTCCTTCGGATGGGGACTTAAAGCTAGTCTGACCCGTTGCGTTTTACGCACGTAAAAATCCCACAGCAGTTGAAAGTCGGTAAGAGCAGGGAGAAATCCTGCTGCCTGGTATGGCCAAATTGATTGCTAAGTTTTCCAAGTGTGCCCACACCCCCTCCTCAACCTGTGCCCCCCCAAAAAAAACCCACCCCCAAAACAAAAAATTGGGTTGGCGCTGCACTTGCAGAAATGCGCTCTCCGGGGGAGAGCAGCCCGAATTTCACAGAGATTTTAAGTCTCTGTGATCAGAATATACCAAATGCTTCAGCTTTTGGGATGATCCCTGAAGTCTTTTAGCCAGGGTACAAGAAAAAAAAGAAGACAAATATATACCGTAAAATGTGGACTATAAGCCGCTACTTTTTTCCTCAACTTTGGCCCATGCGGCTTATAGACTGATGCGGCTTATCTGTGGATTTTTTTCCATTCTACATTTATCAGTATGATTAAATCTGTTTCTGGCCACATTCTTCAGCCTATTTTTAGCTTCTTTAGACTCAAAACTGGTTTTGGTAATCAATAGATTCAAATCTCATGTTTAAAGTGTCTGGGGACATTAAATACTCATGCTCTGATAGGAGAATTTCTATATTTGTGTTGCTTTGTGCACATACAATTTTCTCTGCGGCTTATAAACTTGTGCGGCTTATATGTGAATAAATACCTAATATTTTGTCAATTTAGGGGATGCGGCTTATATACAGGTGCGTCTTATATTGTCTTCTTTCAAAACTGGCCTGAAAACTGTTCTCTTCAAAAAATACCTCTGTTGATCTCCTGTGTCTTCTCCCCTTCAGTTCACCCTCTGTGAGTTTTTGCTGAGTTGGACTATGTGTGAGTGCAGTGCGATAATGGGCTAATTGGTTTTTTTCATGGATTTTTGTATGGTTGTGTTTCCACTTTTGTATAATTATGTTGTTTTTCTTCATGATTATTGTATGTATGTTTTTTGTAAAGCGCTGTGAGTCCTGCTGCGCCAGGAGAACGGCGCTATATAAGAGTTATTATTATTATTATTATTATTATTATAGTCCAGTTTTTACGGTATATAGAGAGTGAGGGTGGTGGTGGTGGTGGTTCTGTCATCTTGCTATCAGTAAGGCAGAAAGATAGTAGACCTGTGACAGTAAGGGAAAAGGCAGAGTCAAATAGAGTGACAGATTAACTCTTTCAAGTCGTTCCGGTTATATACTGTCCGGGTTTAATAGATAACTGTCAATTTGATGCATTTGCTTCACAGGAAGTAAATCTGTGTGCACTTCTAAGCTCGCTTCGCTCCCTTAGACCACAATTTTGCCTCTGACTTTGCTTTTGTAGTGGTTTGTCGTAGGGTAACCAATCGGTGTAGAGAGTTTTTTTTTATATAGTCTATATTAGTATATATATAAAAAAGTCATCTACCACTTATGTCTAAACCTGAAGTAAAAACCCGTAATCTTCCTTCATTTCTCCTTTTGTTTATGTGTGTTGTTTGTGTGTATGGCTGGAGTGATTTTTTTTTTTTTTTTTAATAATTCAAAATCGTTGCGATGCGAATGAGTTAACCTTTACCGGATCATGCTTTTGACTACACAGACACGATGGCGGGGGTCTTCCACGACCCCCTACTCAGCAAAGAGCGAATTCCTAGGTGTTTATCCCTGTCCGGATGGCGGGGGTCTCCCACGACCCCTACTTGTCAATGAGTCACCATGTGTTTATCCCTGTCCGGATGGCGGGGGTCTCCCACGACCCCTACTCAATGCACTGCAGTGCTCTTTAAAGTAGGGGTCGTGGGAGACCCCCGTCATCCGGACAGGTATATCAAAATTACGCGTCATATTACGTCATTTATGTTTTATACACATTAATGAAATTTAACACACTTAAAGCCATTTACGTTTTTGACAAAGTCATGAAATTTCATGAAGATTGCTTAAATAGTTTTAGAGATATAACATGTTTTGTGTGTCAAGGGGTCGTGGGCGACCCCAGAAGTCCGGTAAAGGTTAAAGGAAGTTACAAGCGCAGAACTTTCAGAAGGTGGGGGGAACTATTTGTACAAAAGATCCCACGGTATCCCGACGGGGGATCTTTTTTCTTCTTTTTTTTCAATGGTTTTGTGGTAAATGTGTTTCATCAGTTGATTAATAAATAAATGCAGATCTATGATTTTTTTGACTTTTTATTTTTATAAAAACAACTTTGTATGAAATCTGTGACAGTGTCAGTGTCGACAATCGTGAGAAGAAAGGTTCTTGAAGTTTTAATTCGCTCAATCGCTGAATCAACTTTGCAAGTGAAATAATGTGTTTTGTACCGTTTGATCATTTTTGAAGTTTTTCTAAATTCACTCAAATCAATTCAAATCAAATTGATTTTTAGAATAGTATAATATGTTTTGTTGGTATGTGTGTGTATGCATGCGTGTATGCACATGTGTGTTGTTTGTGTGTGTGCTTATGAGTGTGTGTGATCTCATAAATTTTAGATTTGTTGTAAATGTGTCTCATATCTATTCATTTAGACAATTGGAAATAAAGAAAAAAAGAGAAAAACGCCTTTTTTATGTGTGTTAATTTTCACTTAACCTTTACCGGACTTCTGGGGTCGCCCACGACCCTTTGACACACAAAACATGTTATATCTCTAAAACTATTTAAGCAATCTTCATGAAATTTCGTGACTTTGTCAAAAACGTAAATGGCTTTAAGTGTGTTAAATGTCATTAATGTGTATAAAATATAAATGACGTAATATGACGCGTAATTTTGTTATACCTGTCCGGATGACGGGGGTCTCCCACGACCCCTACTTTAAAGAGCACTGCAGTGCATTGAGTAGGGGTCGTGGGAGACCCCCACCATCCGGACAGGGATAAACACATGGTGCCTCTTTGACAAGTAGGGGTCGTGGGAGACCCCCGCCATCCGGACAGGGATAAACACCTCGGAATTTGCTCTTTGCTGAGTAGGGGGTCGTGGAAGACCCCCGCCATCGTGTCCGTGTAGTCAAAAGCATGATCCGGTAAAGGTTAATGTGTATGTTTTGTTCAACCTAGTGTCCCATTCTTAATGAGCATTGAGCAAAGATGTAATTTACACATTCCCCTCATCTTTATAAATTCTCAATATCAAAGTCTGCTTGTTTCAGCTTCATGACCCCCCCCCCCCCCCCCCCCCTGGGGATACCGGGGGGGTCTTTTGTATAAATAGTTCCCCCACCTTCTGGAAGTTCTGTGCTTGTAACTTCCTCTAATCTGTCATTCTCTTTGACTCTGCCTTTTCCCTTTGCTTATTGTCATCTACTATCTTTCTGCTTTACCCGGTCCATTCTCCTGCCCTGAAACGCTTTCAAAAACATTTCCTCCAGCCGAAGTCGGACTTGCTGGGCCTAACTATTTCTTAGTTAGGCGCATAACAGCAGCATGACGCATCTGCGCTCATAATTGACAGGAAACTGTCTGAGCGATCGAAGAAGGAGAAGCTTCATGACATTAACCCTAGGCTGATCCTACCCCTATCCCTTTCTCGAGAACAGCAGAATGTTGCTTCTCAGTAAACTTGTTCATTGCGAAAATTTGAGTGTGTGTGTGTGTCTAAACTACAGCTTGTAATACAGTGGAACCTCCCTTATAAGACCTTCAAAAATCACCCAAAATGAGGTCGTCTAAGGGAGGGGTCTTATAAGGGAGGTAATTTTAATACTTACAAAGAACGGCAACGTCTCAGAGAAGTAGGTCTTATGTGGGAGGGAGTCTTATAATGGGAGGTCTTATAAGGGAGGGGTCTTATAAGGGAGGTAATTTGAATACTTACAAAGAAGGGCAATGTCTCAGAGAAGTAAGTCATATGTGGGAGGGAGTCTTTTAATGGGAGGTCTTCTAAGGGAGGGGTCTTATGAGGGAGGTAATTTTAATACTTACAAAGAAGGGCAACGTCTCAGAGAAGTAGGTCTTATGTGGGAGGAAGTCTTATAATGGGAGGTCTTATAAGGGAGGTAATTTTAATACTTACAAAGAAGGACAATGTCAGAGAAGTAGGTCTTATGTGCGAGGGAGTCTTATAATGGGAGGTCTTATAAGGGAGGGGTCTTATAAGGGAGGTAATTTTAATACTTACAAAGAAGGGCAATGTCTCGGAGAAGTAGGTCTTATGTGGGAGGGAGTCTTATAATGGGAGGTCTTCTAAGGGAGGGGTTTTATAAGGGAGGTAATTTTAATACTTACAAAGAAGGGCAATGTCTCAGAGAAGTAGGTCTTATGTGGGAGGGAGTCTTATAATGGGAGGTCTTATAAGGGAGGTAATTTTAATACTTACAAAGAAAGACAATGTCTCAGAGAAGTAGGTCTTATGTGGGAGGGAGTCTTATAATGGGAGGTCTTATAAGGGAGGGGTCTTATAAGGGAGGTAATTTTAATACTTACAAAGAAGGGCAATGTCTCGGAGAAGTAGGTCTTATGTGGGAGGGAGTCTTATAATGGGAGGTCTTAAGGGAGGGGTCTTAAAGGGAGGTAATTTTAATACTTACAAAGAAGGACAATGTCAGAGAAGTAGGTCTTAGGGGGAGGGAGTCTTACAAAGAAGGGCAACGTCTCAAAGAAGTAGGTCTTATGTGGGAGGGAGTCTTATAATGGGAGGTCTTATAAGGGAGGTTCCACTGTATTAATGTATCTTTTGTATGTGATGTCACTTGATCCAAATGGCAAACCATTAAAACGTAGTCCCTGTGAGTTAAATGCATATACTGTACCATTGTCAACGATAATAATAATGATAATACTTTTTATTTCATATAGCGCTAAAATCCATACAGTAGTACGCTTGATGCGATTTACAAAACAACATTAAAATCGACATTTTGACCAAATGACAACTTTTTCGTTGCCACTGGGTTTAACGTATGGTAAGTGCATGGGCACACGGGACCTCGGTTTATCGTCTCATCCGAAAAACTCCACGTTCAGACCGTAAGGCCTAGTGCAAAGTGAGAGGAAAAATCCCCTGTACCCAGGTTGGAACTCGGGTTTACTTGGCACGAAGCGAACACGCTACCACTGTGCCACTCTGCACCTAATACACTAATAATAATAATAATAATGGGAATTTATATAGCGCTCTTTCTCCACATGTTTACCCCAGGGTGGGTCCTTTACCCCATGCGTTCTCTCAAATTGTCTCAGTCCATGAAGGGGATAATAAGGGAGGCTTTTTACCCCAGAGTGGGCCCTTTACCCCAGGCGTTCTCTCAAATTGTGTCAGGCCATGAAGGTGATAACAGGTGTTGGGTTTTTTTAACTTCAAGGTGGGGCCCTTTACCTCACGCGTTCTCTCAAATTTTCTCTGGCCGTGAAGGGAATAACGTGTGTGACTTTTTCCACAGGGTGATCCTTTTACCTCAGACTCCCCTATATATCCGAGTCACAGAGAGAAGTGAGGAGTGAAAGAATGAGGAAAAGGTGGGGAGGGAGGGGGGGAAGGGGGTGACAATTATACCAAAAAAGGTTGGATAGGGAGATTATCTAATTATCTAATCAGGAATGTATAGCTAGTTAGTTAGCCGGGGAAGGGCTGAGTCATCATCATCATCAGTGGCAGTGACTATGTTATGTTATGTTGTGCATGACAATGGGCGGAGATAGTATTGTATTATTGTCTCCTTATTAGGGAGAAAGACTCTCTCTCTCTCTCTCTCTCTCTCTCTCTCTCTCTCTCTCTCTCTCTCTCTCTCTCTCTCTCTCTCTCTCTCTCTCTCTCTGTGTGTGTGTGTGTGTGTGTGTGAGAGAGAGAGAGAGAGAGAGAGAGAGAGGTTAGTGGGGTGGCGGAAAAAAACAACTAGATTGTTGTTGATTTTCTCTGTGTGTTTCTGTGGCGCGCGCGCACTCGTGTGTGTGTGTGTGTGTGCGTGCGCGTGTGCGCGTGTGCGTGCGTGTGTCCGTCCCACTTCCACACATCCTGAAATACACGCTCACAGAACAATGTGGCCTAATATAAAAGAAAGACTAGAGGAGGGAAATACAAATGAAGATAGAAGGGGAAGGGGGGGGGGGTGACAGTTGAAGGAAGGGGGGGGGGGGGATGGGAGATAAGATCGGATGGTAACGACAATTGTTATAAAAAAAACAAAAAAACCCGAAAGGGTGAGCTGAGGAGGGGGTGGGGATGATGAACAGTAAGAGCGAGAAGGGGTGGGTGGGTGGGGTGCCAATGTGATGAATAATTTGAATAAATATGCATCTGACAAGACAATCACTGGTAATGAATGGTTAATGAAAGGCTATGTTCCCAGTGCCTGTCCAGTCATGAAGTGAACAAACAGTAGTGCAGTGTTACAGGTCTTTGCCTACTACAGTAGTCAGTATTTCATCTGTTTCTCTCTCTCCATTAAATAGCTTTTTAGTACCAATTTGTGATGAAGTATTGGTGGTGTTGAAAGTAGTAGTGTAGTTTTATAGCTCTTTGCTTATTACTGCAGTCAGTATTTGAAGAAAAGTCTGTTTATCGTCCTCCGGTCTGAAACAGACACGTATGGGACATTAGTAGATATAAAGATGGTGGGAAAGATCCTGGAGGCAATGCCCGGAGGTAGTGCAACACCAAAAAAGTCCCGAATTTTTAACAATACAGATATTATTGTAAGAAACCAGAGTTAAATATTCTTAAAGAAGTCAGTATTTCATCTTTTTATTGAATAGCTTTTTGGTAGCAATTCACGAAGATCATGTTGCAATGGTAATGAAAGTAGTAGTGTAGTTATATAGCTCTTTGCTTATTACAGCAATCACTATTTCATCTTTACATTTTTAAAAATTATTAAATAGCTTTTTGGTAGCAATTCATGATGATCAAGTTTCGGTGGTGATGAAAGTAGTAGTGTAGTTATATAGCTCTTTGCTTATTACAGCAATCACTGTTTCATCTTTCATTTTTTTTAAATTATTAAATAGCTTTATGGTAGCAATTCATGATGATCAAGTTTCGGTGGTGATGAAAGTAGTAGTGTAGTTTTATAGCTCTTATTTATTTACAGCAGTCACTATTTCATATTTTTGTTTGTGGCTCAAGCCACAAACCTATAACTCACTTTGTCGGTCGGTCGGTCTGTCTGTCGGTCCAAAATTGTCGCACATTTTGACAAAATGTCGCACTTCAAATCGAGGCTACACTTCAAAATTAATTGAGGCCGCTCTTTAAAATGATGTATTTTAAAAGCGAACAAAATAATAAACATACGTAATACAGACACTACAGCAGATACGACGAGTATGCGGTGCTTCTTTCGATGAGTATAAGTAGGATACATAGTTTTAAATGTTTTCCAAAAGATATAAAAAGTTACGAAATGGTGCAGAGATAACATTCTGGTTTACAGATTAAAATTATTGAAAATCCAGGGGAGGTAACTCATGACTGGAGTGGTAAAAATAGACCGCGTGCCACAAACTATTGCGATTTTCGCGCTTGTTTTTATATATTTTTTATTTAGTCTAGACCTTTGGTACCAATACTTAGTAATTGATGACGACCTTGTTTTGATGGTGATAAAGTTGCTTCTTCTTCTTCTTCTTTGATCGCTCAGATAAATTCCTGTCAATTATGAGCGCAGATGCGTTATGCTGCTGTTATGCGCTTAACTCAGAAATAGGCCCGGCACGTCCGTCTTCTTCGGCTGGAGAAAATCTTTGTAAGAGTGGGGTGGGTTTTTGTTAAAAGAATAAAGGCAGGAGAATAGACCAGTTAAGCAGAAAGATAGTACAGCGATGGGCAGAAGAAGCCCACCCCAATTATCTCATGAAATGAAGGAAAATGAGAGTGACAATGTCTAGCATTAGAGGAAGTTACAAGCACATAGATAATTGGGGTTCTCCATGCTGTCTTCCCCTAGTTGTTCAAAGAGAGTATAAATTACACTTAGCCAAACTTAAACTACACCGCCAGCCATATTTCAGCCCAAAATGTCCATTAAATTTACCTGGGTAGAGAACAAAATCCATTTGCAGTATTGGGGATTCTTCTGTGACATAAAAAATAAGGTCTATAATTATCCTTACTTCCACAAACTAAGACAATAGGGTCTTTGGATAATAAACCCCAATTTGATGCCTTTTAGTGACATATGTGTTAAAATCACTGTGGTGCTAAAATGTTACGTTGGCAGTGAAAGGGTTAAAGTTCTGGTTTCATAATCTGTCGTGAACCAAAGCATCTTCCAACAATATATGCGCGGTACCTGAATGTGAATGAAAAAGAAACACCCCAAGGTCGGTGCTGATGGGACGCACTGACACCCCACCTGCCCTACCAACACAACAGCAACCCCTAAATGACCTAGGTGACCCGCAGTGAGGAAATCTGTAATCAGAAATGTAGCCTAATCTTTGATGAAAGATGGCTACTACCAACCGCTGAGTCATGAATTCTGCGTTCAAATTATGCAAATTTTAAAGATGTGCTTACGAAAGTTGTGAACGGCAATTCTTTCGATGACGATGACAGCTTCAACAACATAGATGTATAGTGACCTCTAATGATTTCACCTCAGACTGATGACGCTCAACACTACAAACAATGACGTCAATGTCGGAGCTGTGACGAAACAGAATGACGTCACTTCGAACCTTGTGACGAGCAATGACGCGATTTAATCACAGTTGATGTCATCAACAGTACTGACAAAATTAAGCGAGTTTACGTTGAACGGGAAAGTTGACCTTTCCAATCACTCTGATTGCAGCAGCACACGAAACATTGATGACAGCCTTTCACGCGACCTGTAAATCTACTAAAGATAAACACACAGTCACTAAGAATCTCTATGAAAATTCTAAGATCCACACTAAAAAAATAGGCCCAAATCCATGCCAACATTCTAACATCTAAACCCACGAAACAAAACAATCTAAAGAAGAAGTTTTCTACTTCAATAGGCTACGTTCCATCCTGCAAATTCATGATCCTGATCAGGTACGCAGCAAGAGAGAGAGAGAGAAAAAATAGAGATTTTACGCCTTCTGGGTCAAGAGACCATTTGGGGCATTTGAAATTATACAGATTCCGGATACGCAGCAAGCAAGCTCCACTTGGTTTAAATAGCATTTTATTTCTCAAAGTCACAAATGAAAAATCAACAATGATCATTAGATAGGGCAACAAGAAAACTTATATAAAGCCTCATCTTAAAGAAAAATAATGCGATAATAGTGACGGACGGCTAAGCAGAGCAATGAAGCGCTATCTTAATTTTCAAATATGTTTTAGAAGCTCCACTTCTTCTTCATGCATCGGACACGATCGAATTTTCCATCCGAAATGATGACAAGATAGCCAACTCTAATCAACACGATCATCACCTTCAACTCAAGAATCCGAATACAAGACCGAATCTTCAATCAATTCTGCTCCAAATTTGACCACAAAATGCTGTGCTACCCCTGACAACAAACAAAATTCACAACAAAAATAATAATGAATAGGCCTAACCTTGACCTTGACGTGACGAGTCGAAAGTGTGTCGATGCTGACGCAAGCGGTGGTGACGTCACGACTACGAAAAAGCGACGTCATCGAAGGAACTTCAGCTTGGATCAGTTGAGGGAGTTGGAGAGATTGTTCTCCATGACTCAGTACCCTGATGCCTGGATGAGAGAGGAGGCCAGTCGACGTCTGGGGTTGTCCGAAAACAGAGTTCAGGTCAGTGACTACTTGTTAATCTTTTTTTTTTTAAATGTGCATGCACACACAAGTATGCTCGTACACACACACACACACACACACACACACACACACACACACACACACACACACACAGGTGATGACGGGGTAAAAAGCCCATGGGCGGGTAAGAAGCCCATGCCAATTATCTCATGAAATAAAGCAAATTTTAGTCAAATTTGCCCATGAGACGAATGCTAAACATTAACACTCGTCTCATGGGCAAAATGTGACTGAAATTTGCTTCATTTCATGAGATAATTGGCATGGGCTTCTTACCCGCCCATGGGCTTTTTACCCCGTCTTACCCTACACACGCGTGCGCGCGCATGGTTGCATACAAAAGAGCTTTGCGCGCACTTATGCACGCACAAGTATGCTCGTGCACGCGCCGCTCACACACATTCTTACATACGCATGCATGCATACAAAATACCTTTACATAGGCCTACATCTTGCACACGCGCACACACATTCTTACATACGCATGTATGCATACAAAATATCTTTACATAGGCCTACATCGTGTACGCGCGCACACATACATTCTTACATATGCATGCATGCAAATACCTTTACATAAGCCTACATGCAATGACACTGACGCGCGTTCCAGAGCATAACAAAGCATTAGGTCTATTTACTTTAACCCTTTCACCGCCAAAGTCGCATTTTAGCACCACAGTGATTCAACACCTATGTCACTAAAAGGCATCCTATTGGGGCCTATTATCCAAAGACCCTATTGTCTTAGTTTTGGGAAGTAAGGATAGACCTTATTTTATGCCACAGAAGAATCCACAATACTGCAGATGGATTTTGTTCTCTACCCAGGTAAATTTAATGGAAGTTTTTGGCTGAAATATGACTGGCGGCGAAAGGGTTAATTTGATACTTAAAAGTAAAACCAAACAGTGGCCCATCACGCTCAAATACGCCTGTTTTTTGCGTGGTTTTTTTAATCGTTGAATCCTTTGTTGTCCATTTTCTATGGCAGTCACGTGACAATCCCAAATTATAGTGTTTTTTTTGATTGTAGGTAGGAATAATCTAGGCTATTTTTGGTTTTCAAATGAAATAAAATTTATAGTTAATTTGGTTACAGAATCCACGATATTCTTATTGATGCCAATAACCACCGTCCCACCCACCCTGTTTTGTAGTGCTCAGTATTATTTTAGCTACTGGAGG
>CM065708.1:4954712-5037212 GCA_017654935.2 Phymorhynchus buccinoides | reverse complement strand
TTAATGGTATTTTGGGCTGAAAGTGGCTGGCGGTGAAAGGGTTAAAATGTCTGTTTTGTTCTTTTCTTGAGTGTTTCTACAGAGAATAGTTATAATTATATCAGTCACCAATACATGAAGACAGAGAAACAGATGGAAGTTCAGTTTAACGTCGCGTATCGGCTTTCGCCATGTACGACGGGCTGAACAAACCAACCAGGGTATAAACAAAACTTTATGTTCCTGAATCACTGTCCCAGCCAAAAGGCCGAGAAGCGATCAGTTCAATAAGAGAAACAGATTGTCTAGACCTCTTTAAGTAGGCTTAGGGCGCGTACACCAGTCTTTGTGTACACATATATACACATCCGCACATCACTTCCGCAATCCGAAAACAAAACAAACAAGTGCAACGCCGAGCGGCTGCAAAGTCCCCTCGCAGCATCGCCGAGCTACTCCGAAATCAGAAGGTGTCGGCTGTACACATACATAAAAACGCATCAAAGCAGCACGTAACTACATACAAACGCATGAAAACAGCACGTAACTGAATAGTTTTTTTTATATATAGCCTTGGGGTTCGGACCCGTGATTTGAGCGCGCGCGATCATGCGCATACGCGTGCACAGAAAAATTCATGACTGTGTTATAGACCATTCATCAAGAAATGTTGTGAAAAAAACCCTGCATTAAAATACATGCAAAACTTCGCGAGATATTAGCGAATATGTGTTTCGGGGTTTGAACCCCGTAACTGGCGCGACCTTGACCTTAATGTAAAACTAAATACATCAGTGGATAGCTTGCATCTTGGCAAACTAGTATACCAAATTTGATGATGATAGACTGAATAGTTTTTGAGAAAAAGGGACGAATAGCCGGACGGACGGAGGCACGCCGGACGGACACCGGACGGACCGGACAAAAACAATAGCTCCCCGAACCTTCGGCTCGGGGACTAATTTTTTTTTAATTGACAGTAAGAAATAAGCGGATGTGAAATGCGGATGACTTTCCACTTGTTTGTGCAAACGCCTTCATATTTCTTGCTTCCAGATTTTTTTTGCCTGAGGAATGCGGATTGGAAGATTATGCTGATGGGTTTCTGTGTATGTGTGTGTGTGTGGGTTACGCGCGTGCGCGCGTGTGTGTATGTGTGTGTAGGATATGTGTGCGTGTGTGTGTGTGTGCGTGCGTGTAGGATATGTGTGTGTGTGTGTGTGTGTGTGTGTGTGTGTGTGTGTGTGTGTAGGATATATATATATATATATATATGTGTGTGTGTGTGTGTGTGTGTGTATGTATGTGTGTGTGTGTGTGTGTGTGTGTGTGTGTGTGTGTGTGTAGGATATATATATGTGTGTGTGTGTGTGTAGGATATACGTGTGTATGTGTGTGTGTGTGTGTGTGTGTGTATGTGTGTGCGTGTATGTGTGTGTGCACACACCGCATGCATAATTATATGTGCGCAACAACAGGATAGCATTCACCTCACTATGTAACGTATTCTCCTCAGGTCCTCTTCAAAGCACCACACCCTTTCCTCACAACCACCTTCCCCAATTCGTGCCACCCCCCTTATTGCCACCCCCACCATCATGCCCCACCCCCTCTCCCCACACATCACTCCTCCCGCCTTTCTCACCCTCACCCTACCACCCCTACCCCTTCCAACAAGTTCGCACCACTGGGAGCAGATCGCAACCACTCTGCTGCGACTTTCAACCCTTTCTTCCCGTCACGCCCGCTCCTCTCGGACTTCCGCCTCTGCGCGTGAGCACGTGCCAGGAGGCGGCTCGTGGTGAGACGCGCATGCGCAGTGGTGGCCTCTTCCTGCACGGTTCTCTGAGATCTACTTTGTTGCCACCACAGGAGTCGTCGCCACCATCATCATCATCACAACTGCTGCCAGGTTTTCCTAGTCAGATGCCTCCTCCTACAAGCGGGAAAGCCAGTCACAGCATTGTGGATCTGAGATTCAAGGCTAAACTTTATCTGGCCAGTCTGGGACTGTAGCTTATTAACTGACACAGGGATGGCCATTTCCTAAAAGTGGCTTTAACCCTTTCCCCGCCAGTCATATTCCAAGCCAAAAATTGCCATTAAATTTACCTGGGTAGAGAACAAAATCCATCTGAAGTATTGTGGATTGTTCTAAATAAGGTCTATCCTTACTTCCCAAAACTAAGACAACAGGGTCTTTGGATAATAGACCCCAATTTGATGCCTTTTAGTGACATAGGTGTTAAATCAGTGTGGTGCTAAAATGGGACTTTGGCGGTGAAATTTGTTGAGATTGCAAACTGTTACTATCAGTTACTGAAGCCAAGGGAGATAAGCTTTGACTCGTGATCATGAATAGGGTTTTACACCCTCTTCGGCCATGTGGGGCATTGGAAAAGCTTTGACTCAAGTCATTACGGTTTTTGTGTGTGTGTAAAAAAAACCCATCTGTATTGGTATGGCAATGTTGAGGTCCTACTTTAATATTTGAAAGAAAAACAACCCTCTGTAGGTGACACGTTTCACTCTACCTATTTTGATTTAACTCATTCAAGTCGTTCCGGCCATATATGTCTGGAATTAATATATAGCTGTCAATTCGATGCATTTGCTTCAAGGGAAGTAAATATGTGTGCACACCATACATTGGTCACTTCTTAACTCGCTTTGCTCCCTTAGACCACAATTTTCCCTCTGACTTTGCTTTTGTTGTGGTTTGTTGTGGGGAAACCAGTCGGTGTAGAGAGTTTCTATATAAAGTCTCTCTATAAAAATGTCTGATCTACCACTTCCCTATGTCTGAACCTGAAGTAAAAACATGTAATCTTCTTTCATTTCTCCTTTTGTTTATGTATGCTTTGTTTGTGTGTATGGCTGGAGTGATTTGTGAGTGTACAAAACAACAAAAAATTCAAAATGATTGCGATGCGAATGAGTTAATAATATGCACACAACTAAAGTAAAAAAGGTAAAGAACACAATCTTTAGAACAATACTTTGACAAATAGAATAATATCATTATGCGGGTAGTACACCAAAAACAAAAGCAAGTTAAGGATTTACGAGTGTTGTAAACTGTTCTCTTTGTTTTACAGCACTGTATATGAACATAGCAACGTTTCAAGTAACTAAACAACTTCCACTTTGCAATAAACTGTTAATCAATCAATCAATCAATATCAATCAATATTTGTATTGTCCATTTTACAGGAAATTCTTTTTGCAGCAATAAAACAATCAACAAAACAACGCAATAAAGACAGAGACATAGTATACAGAAAAGACAAAAAATGAAATATGCGGCTATTTTTAAAACTGTGCGCGCATACAATTCTTGGTCACACACACACACACACAAACAAACAAACACTCTCTCTCTCTCATACACACACGCACACATGCAAGCACCCGCACGCATGTGCACACACACACACACACACACACACACACACACACACACACACACACACACACACACACACACACACACACACACTCTCTATCATACACACACGCACACATGCAAGCACCCGCACGCATGTACACACACACACACAGATCAAGGGAGAGAACACCTGCAAAACAACCAACCCTCAAAGGAAATTGTATCCATTTTCATTCTGATAAGTCTGTTTTACGAGTTGCCACGCATAGACATGGGTGTACGTGCTCCTGGGAAATTGAAATAATCCTGCAAGACAGGGGTCCAGGGGCCACCCAGGCCCCGGCGGAGTGCAGGGACAGCGCCCCTCCTCCTGGAAGCAATGCTTCTTGGAAGCTGAAGGGAAACAACAGTTTCCAATGTAACTGATAGACTCTCGTTGCACTTTCACTTCTGGTTAAACCTCATGACCTCTATAACCAGCAATAATCCGGAACTTCATATTACGTTAACACAACAATAACAACATGGAAACTACATTGCTTTAGGAACCGTTCTCAATCGTCATTTTCTGATGATGTCTTCGTTTCCATGTCTAATTAATATGATGCCAGCGCTTATCTCTGTCATCTCTAAACCCAGGTAACGGAGTTTTATACGTCATGGCGACGACACGAAAGGGACATAACTTTATGACCGATTCGCCACAGCTGTTTCGGGAGGAACATTTAGTTTATCTATATTTTCATAAATTTGTTCAAGCAAACTTTAGTTAACTATAAGTAACTTTTCATAAATAACATGCGAGAATATGTTGTAGTATGTGACAAGATTACTTATAGTCGGTGGATATTGCTAGAGTTTCACTCATAGGCAATCTTATTTATGTTTGTGATACTAAGTATATTATTTTTTTACTAGATATGTTGATTGATACTGCTCACAAAAATAAGTTTTTACCATAAATCTGAGAGAAGAAATATATTTGAAATACTATGTAGAGCATACAGCCAAAATATCTTTACAGACAAAAGCTTGGTACAGTTTTTATCTAAGATTTCTAGATTTAGATAATTTTCTGTGGCTATATACTACTAGATCCTGACAGGCAGGGGCGATAATCTTGAGTAGGTGGCATCTCAGCACGAGACAGGGAAGAGAAATTTCAATAAAAAAGCCTCATTAAAGCAAAGTTGCTCACCTGTCGAGGCCTGCTTTCTCACAGGCACACACACTTTGTCACATTTGCCTGGTGTTCGTCTGCTGCACGCTAAGTCATCTTCACCAGACTCTGGAAAGCATCCTCTTGATGCTGGGACAAGGGCTGCTCCTGTGCTGCACCTGTAGAGAAGTGCCCTGGAGAAAGACAGAAACTGGTCAACTTGGCACTACACTGTAAAACTTTCCATACGAGTGATTTCACGCGTGTTCTGCATCACTCTCAATTTATTATGTTAAAATCCAATTTCTAATTCCTCAATTTTAGTCTCCAAACAAAGTGAAGAAATTTGTTATTTGGCAAGCACATAAAAATGAACCCTCTCGCTTACACACACACAAACACTCTCTCTCTCTCATACACACGCACCCCCCACCCCCGTGGGGATACCGGGGGTCTTTTGTTCTGTGCTTGTAACTTCCTCTAATGTGTCACTCTCTTTGACTCTGCCTTTTCCCTTTGCTTACTGTCATCTACTATCTTTCTGCATTACCGGTCCATTCTCCTGCCTTTTTTTTAATATTTTATAGAAACACTTTCAAAAAGATTTCCCCCAGCCAAAGTCAGACTTGCTGGGCCTAACTGTTTCTTAGTTAGGCGCATGACGGCAGCATGACGCATCTGCACTATCGAAGAAGAAGAAGATACACATGCACGCAAGCATGCACACACACACACACACACACACACACACACACACACACACACACACAAAGGGGGAAAACACCTGGAAAGAAAGCAACCCCCACAGAAAATTGTAACCATTTTGATTATGATAAGTCTGTTTTACGAGTTTACGACACATACATAAATACCTTCTAGCCTTTCTAGGTAACATCTTTTTTCTGCTATCCATGCTGTAGCGACACTTGGAAGAACCCACACCCCTAAAACATGCCTCAGACGCAACGATGTCAGCCAACTCATTTCCTCCAATTCCAGAATGGGCTGGGATCCACATGATAGAGACATCCACGCCAAAACTTTCCCAAAAGTACAAGGCCATGCTACGGATGTTGTCCTGCAACTTCGTTACAAACATATTGCCTGGTCGGCCTCTCTTCAGATCGTCCAGACACCACTTACAGTCTGTGAAGATGACAACCTTGTCAGGACGGTCTTGCTCGTCATAAAGTGATCGACAGGCCATGAAAAGGGCATAGAGTTCTGCTTCGTAAACCGTGAACCCTCTCCCTATACTCTCCAAATATGCATCAGCATGGGCAAAGCCCGATCTGGGAATTACCACCGCGCATATAGCTGGACAATCCTTACGCAACGACGCGTCGGTAAAGACCTGAAGGTGTTCCGAATAGTCTGTGGCAAACTTTCGTCTGGCAAGTACGCTCCAGAGGATTTTATTGGTAGCTATTTTCGGCCCATAATTGATAGGGGAAGACGGGGTAAAAAGCGCATGGGCGGGTAAGAAGCCCACCCCAATTATTTATTGAAATGAAGCAAATTTCAGTCTCATTTTGCCCATGAGACGAGCGTTAATGTCTAGCATTCGTCTCATGGGCAAATTTGACTGAAATTTGCTTCATTTCATGAGATAATTGGGGTGGGCTTCTTACCCGCCCATGCGCTTTTTACCCCGTCTTCCCCTAATGATCTTTGGCCTCAAATCCTCTTCCCTCTCTTCCTCATCATTATTTGCGATGGATTCTGGGTTTTGGGCTCCAGTTGTTTCTTCATGAGGCTGAGATTGTTTCTTGCATTTTGGCTACAGACTCTTTCACGCGTGTTGAGCCCGTGTTTTCGAAAAGACGGGACTTCCCAACTAACAGTAACTAGCGCTACGCGGAGTGCCCGCAGCACTGAGTATCCGTATCGCCAGTTCCAGTACTGTGCAAGTAGTCTGGTGTTGAAGTGTGGAATACTGTGTTTCATTCTGACAATGTTCTGGAGCATAGCTGAAGTGCTTTTTTATTTATTTGTCGGCAAACTGTAAGTTCTTTTTCCAATTTGTTCTCCTGTGCCATTGTTGACGGTTCCGCGCTGCACGTGAGGTCACGGTGACCCGCTTCGGCTGCCTCACTTGACTTTTTCTCATGAGATTGTTTCCTGCATCATGGCAACAGGCACTTCCACGCGTGTTGAGCCCGTGTTCTTGAAAAGACGTGACTTGCCAATTAACAGTAATGATAATTCTTTTAATGCGCTTGACATTTGCCTAGCTTCAGAGCAAGTGAGCGGGCGAGAAACCATCTACGGAGCGCAAGAAATTAGAGGTTTATGGCGTATTTACCCACTCACTCGAGATGCCCGAATTAAACTTTTGATTGAAGGAATAACTTTGCATGGTTTTTCCCTGTCCCTTCACGATAAGAACCCTTTCATTTTACGTGACACTGGCATTGAAACACCAGCAACCAAGCTGTTCATTTCTGATATTCCCATCTCTTGTTCCGATAGGGATATAGAGACGGCGTTAGTTAGAATCGTGTGTGCTGCGTTCGTCGCTCATTGTTGAAAGAATGCGGGACAGGGATGGCAAGCTGACCAGATTTGTAACGGGCAGGCGTTTCTGCTTCATTGATCTCCCTGCTAAATCCCTTGAGCATTCCTTGGTTGTAGGGCCTTTCACAGCTAAACTCTACTACAGAGAGCAGGATAAGCCTCAGAGGAAGCCCGTGGTCTGCTCACGCTGTCTTTCCCCAGGACACCATGTCATGCAATGTCCCAACCCCATCATCTGCAGACAGTGCCATCAGAGTGGCCACAAGAGTGGGGATCCTGTCTGCAAATCTGTCAACCAAGGCCGAGACGCACCTGCGATTGTGGACAAGCAGGATAGTGCCAGTGACGCAGAGGCTGGGGCAGATTTGGAGTCAGGAGGGGAAGAGGGAGAGGTGAGCGAGACAGATAGCGGACAACAGCCAGACGACAACAAGGAGGAGGGGGTACACCAGACTGAGAGGAAAGGGGCTCGCAAGCAGACTGAAAGGAAAAAGAAGAAAAAGAAGAAAACAGGAACGAAAGAGGGGATGATGAAGGAGGTCGTCAAATCCCGTCAGACCAGTCTTGCTGACTTTACAGTCCGGTCCCGCTCTGCTACGCCCAGTAAACGTCAGAGGCAGCACGATGATGACCGGGTTTCTCCAAGCTGTGCCGTGAAAGAGAAGTCAGCCCACCTTTCACCCATACATAGCGCTGACAGTCGAGGAGGTGTTTAAAGCTTTGAAGCTTTGCTTTGCGTGTTGCATGCACTTTGATCTGCTATGTTTAACGGACTTTTCTGATGGCTGTGGACGGATTCTCGCTACTCACACTAAATGTGCGAGGTTTACGAATGAAAACAAAAAGAAAAGCGTTGTTTAGATATTTACGAAGTAATAAATTTGAAATAGTATGTTTACAGGAAACACATATCACAAAAGACTTAAGTGAGCAATGGGAGAAAGAATGGGGTGGTGATTTAGTTTTTGGAGAAAATATTTTACAGGGAAGGGGGCAGGTTATCTTGTTACAAAAAGGGCTTGCAAAGAACATAAAAACGGAGTATTCTACTGATAGAATACTAGCCATTAACGTAAATATTAAAGAGCATAACGTTTTGATAGTAAACGTTTATGCCCCTAACTATGATAGAGAAAAGATGACTTTTTTGGATGAGTTGCAAAATGCATTATCAAATATAAGGTATGATAACATTATAGTATGTGGAGATTTCAATACGGTATTGGATAATTCTAAAGACATCATTTCAGGGGAACCTCATGCTGAAAGAGTTGTTTCCCGATTTAATAAATTGCTTACAGAAATTAATATGTATGACACATGGCGACTATTTAACTCAAACATAAAATAATTTACATGGTCACGAAACAAGCCATTTGTGGCCAGACGCTTGGACTACTTGTTGACGGATTCTGATTTATTTGACAAAGTGACTCAGTGTCAACTGCTTAGCGTTCCGATTTCGGATCACAGGGCCTGTTTAGCCACGATAACATTTTCAAATATTGAACGTGGGAAGGGGTATTGGAAATTTAATAATTCGTTGTTAACTGACATGAATTTTGTGACGCAAATGAATAGCTTTATTAACAATATAGAAATAAATACAAATGACAGTCAAATTGCCTGGGAAGTTTTGAAAATTAAAATCAGAGAATTTTGTTCAAATTACAGTAAACAGAAAGCTATTGTTTTTAGAAATAGCACTATTCATTTATACGCTGAACTGAATCAGCTGGACACACAGCTGAGCCACGATCCTAATAACGTTACGTTACTGAAAGATAGGGACAAAGTAAAGCTCCAGCTGGAGCTGTTAGAACAGAACAAGGCTCGGGCCGCTCAGGTCCGTGCAAGAGCGCAGTGGGTGGAACAGGGGGAGAAGAATACCAAATTCTTCTTAGGCTTAGAAAGAGCCAGAGCAAACGCAAAAATTATGACTAGTATTAAAAATCAAAATGGTGAAGTAGTTACTAATCAACAAGATATTTTAACGGTTCAAAAAGATTACTTTAAGAATTTGTATAGAAAGAAAGTCCATGAAAAAGAGAATGAAATGTTAAGGAAAATCCAACTTTTTGCAAGTACAGCAAATATACCTAGTTTAAATGAACAACAAAAGGAGGAGTGTGAAGGCATGTTGACAGAATCAGAAGTTCTGAACATACTAAAATCTATGAAAAACGGTTCAAGTCCTGGTTGTGATGGGCTTACCACTGAGTTTTATAAGTTCTTCTGGAAATCTATTAACAAACATGTAATAGCTTCCTTAAATTCAGCTTTTGAGTGTGGAAACATGTCACTGTCACAGCGCAAAGCTGTTATCACATTAATACACAAAGGGAAAGAATTGCCCAGGAATGAAATGAAAAACTGGAGGCCTATTAGTTTAACTAATACAGATTACAAACTGTTAGCAAAATGTCTAGCCACGCGTCTTAATGGTGTAATTGATAATTTGATCTCTGAGGATCAGTTTGGTTATATTAAAGGTAGAAGGGCGTCTACCTTACTACGCATGATTGATGACGTCACTGATTATTGTAATCAATCAAACACACCAGGTCTTCTGTTTGCCGTGGATTTTTTCCATGCCTTTGACTGTATTTCTAAAGATTACATGCTGCAGGTTTTTAAACTGTTTGGATTCGGAGAAGAATTCTTAAAATGGGTTACTGTGTTGATGACTGACAATGTAAGCTGTGTGGGCTACTGTGGCTGGCTTTCAGAGTATTTCGCTGTGGAGGCTGGAATTCGACAGGGGTGCCCCTTCTCTCCTTTGGCTTTTGCCTTGTCTTTAGAATTGCTAGCGATTCGATTAAGACATTGTTCAAACATTAAAGGTATACTCATAAAAGACAACAGAACGGATAACTTTATTAAATTAGTAATTGCACTGTATGCGGATGACATGACACTTTTTCTGTCAGATGAAAATGATATGCTTAGCTGCTTAAACATTTTGGAAGAATTTGCAACTATATCAGGATTAATGGTGAACAAACATAAATCTGAGGCAATGTGGCTTGGGTGCTTTAAATATCGGCAGGACAAATATTTTGATTTTAAGTGGACTAATAAGCTAAAACTTTTGGGGGTAATATTTAGTAATGATAAATGTGCATCAATTCTTGAAGAAAACTGGTTGAGTAGAATCGAAAAGTGTAAACGAATTATTTCGTCATGGGAAAGAAGAAATATTAGCATAATGGGCAAGATATGCATTGTGAAAACATTCTTAATATCACAGTGGACTTATATTATGAAAGCAATACATGTTCCTGAACAGGTTGTTAGTGAGGTAAATAGGCTATTTTATCGGTTTATATGGAGAAAACGGGACAGCAACCGCAAAGCCTTTGAAAAGGTCAAAAGAGTAGTGATGTGCTGTGACACAGACAAGGGAGGCCTAAAATGAAAAATCTGCAAACTGCATGTTTGCTACATTGGGTAGTTGAAATACGTAGGAATACAGATAAAAAATGGTCATTTATTGCAAGGCGCTTCTTTACTTATTTTGGTGAACAATGCGTTTGCTTTGACGCTGCTATCTCTCATAAGCTATTTAAAGGTTTGGAGACAGTAAAATCAAAGTTTTGGTATTTTGTGCTGGCTTCTTGGTTAGATAACAATGTGTTGCCGGCAGAGCAATTTTCTAATTGTCTGTGGAATAACAAGTCCATAACTTATCGGGGAAATGTATTGTTCTTCCTTAATTGGGTTAAGGCTGATATACGTGTTGTTCAGGACGTATTAAACGACCACGGTGTATGTTTATCTTTTAATGAAATATGCACTAAGGTGGGAGATTCCCCCAGCCGTCAGTTAGAATACAATGTAGTATGCTCAGCTGTTAATGCCTATCTATCTGCTTATCAGTACGAAAATGCAATAGATAGTCATAGCATGGATACACCTTGGTTTTGTGGTAAAAGAGTAACCACAGTTAAAGAATTTAGAAAGCAGCTAATGGAAAAAAAATGTGTGCAGCCATGTTGTGTTGCTTTCTGGAAACATAAGTTTAATATTGATATAACCTCAGACGTTTGGTCGTTAGCTAAACTTTCAACTAAGGAGATCCGACTTCAAGTCTTACATTGGAAGATCATGCATAACATATATGCCACTAATATTTTGTTACACAAAATGAAAATTAGGGATGACAGGAACTGTAGTTACTGTACAGATGTACTGGATGTTATTGAGCATTTCTTTTACGAGTGCCCAAAAGTCACTGGGTTTTGGAAGTATATTGAAAGTTATATTTTTACATATTTGGACTTTCGCATAAAACTAGATACAAAGATTGTTTTGTTTGGGGTTACTAACCCCAGTGTAAAGCAAACTAAAGTTAAACAGGTTAATCATATTCTGCTTATCGGTAAAATGAGTATAAGCATATTTAAAAAGACTAATTCGAAGCTGCCTATAAGGGAAATATTTGATAACAATATTAGAATAAGATTTTTGTATAATTGTTAAATGTCCAAAGTAGTATAAGATTATCATGTTAAATGCACAGACGACAAAACTATTCTAGCACACAGACATGTACACATATACACACACAAGCACCTACACGGACAGGCACGCACACATAAAGGTTCTAACACGCAGACACACACAAACATACAAGCGCATTATCAATGCAACATGATTGTCTCCCTTTCCGTCACGCCCTCTGCTCCCCTTGTTCCCTTTCGCTTTAATTTTTCGTTTTTGGAGCAGGGGACAGCGAACGGGGTGGTGACCGTTGGGAAGAATGTATAAGTTTGTGTCCCATACTTTTTTTCTTTCTTTTTTAATATTCTACTCCGCGCAGTCGCACGCATGGGACGAACGAGTCATAATGCATTACACACTAGGTCCGACAAAAACCCAGACACTTGTGTACCATGAAAAACATTAAACGTTAGTAACAATTGTACATTGTAGTAATTCATACAAACCCACATGTAAATGCGAGTAAGTGTGAGAGAAGGAAAACATGTTTTTGGGAAGGGAAAAAAAAAGAAGAAAAAAAAAAAAAAAAAAAAAAAAGCCGCAAAAAAAAAAAAAAAAAAAAAAAAAAAAAAAAAAAAAGAAAGAATAAAGATGAAACAAAGGCGGGGACAGTGGAGGGTTCAAAAAAAAAAAGAAGAAAAAAAAGAGGCTGAGATGTCTTCTCTTTCTTGTTCTTCTTTTTGTTGGTCTCGTTGTTCCAGTCGGTATCGTCGTGACATCTGTCTGTAATGATCTTCAGCTTCAAATCCTCCCCCCTCTCTTCCTCATCATTATTTGCGATGGATTCTGGGTTTTGGGCTCCATTGCAGTCTGTGTCGTTGTGAAAGACAATTCCAGGTGTTTCTTCATGAGGCTGAGATGTCTTCTCTTTCTTGTTCTTCTTTTTGTTGGTCTCGTTGTTCCAGTCGTTATCGTCGTGACATCTGTCTGTAATGATCTTCAGCTTCAAATCCTCTCCCCTCTCTTCCTCATCATTATTTGCGATGGATTCTGGGTTTTGGGCTCCATTGCAGTCTGTGTCGTTGTGAAAGACAATTCCAGGTGTTTCTTCATGAGGCTGAGATGTCTTCTCTTTCTTGTTCTTCTTTTTGTTGGTCTCGTTGTTCCAGTCGGTATCGTCGTGACATCTGTCTGTAACGATCTTCAGCTTCAAATCCTCTCCCCTCTCTTCCTCATCATTATTTGCGATGGATTCTGGGTTTTGGGCTCCATTGCAGTCTGTGTCGTTGTCAAAAAACAATTCCGGTTGTTTCTTCATGAGACTGAGATGTTTTCTTTGTCTTGTTCTTCTTGTTGCTGGTCTCGTTGTTCCAGTCGGTATCGTCGTGACATCTGTCTGTTAGTGATGACCAAGTGGCTCTCTGGAATGACCCATTGCAGTCTGTGTCGCTGTCAAAGACAACAGCTGTTTCTTTGTGAGGCTGGGATGTCTTCTTTTTCTTGTCCTTCTTGTTGCTGTTCTTGTTCCAGTTGCTATCGTCGTGACATCTGTCTGCTGGTGATAACCATGTGGCATTCTGGAACGACCAATACATTCATAAATGTCAATTCACTACCCCATAGACATAATGTTTAATGAAATTCATATCATGTTCATTGAACGACCAATACATTCAGAAATGTCAATTCACAACCCCATAGACATCATAATGCTTAAATGAAATTCATGTCATGTTCATTGCCATTTACACACAAAGACATTTTAGCTAACCTTTTTTATTACGCTAAAAAAAGTAGGGAATGTTGACTTATGAATTTCACGTCATGTTGAAGTTCATAGCCATTTGAATACCAAGAACCTTTAGATAACCTTTCCATACTGCTCGAGACCGTAATGTGGCATTAATAATATTGCCAAGGGTTCAATAACTAAATATTTCATTCCATTAAAGTATGTTTTGTTTTGAACATAAAATGGAAGAGTAAAATCAGTTTTGAAACGTCACGTGACAGCCAGAAAAAATGGACATCAAAAGGTGCAACACAAAAATCACAGAATATTCATAAAACAGTTGAAAACATGCTTGGACAGTTTCTTACAAAGCATGGCAAGGCATTCGATTGAAAATAGTCAGGGGACCTTGTAGACCGTGAGAGGGTCTGGGTTTCATGGATGCGAACGTGATCTTGCACAAAATGAGCCCGATGGAGACACGAATGGTGATCTTGGAGGTTAGAATCTGCCTAACGCTGCCGTTTTTCAATTTCAACTTGCACCATTGCATTGGTCATGAGGATCTAGGGACGCTGGGAAAACATTAACCCTCCAGAAAATCATCAGGAGACTGTTCCAGAGCATGAAAAGGCATCGCCTTGAATGCCTGGTAGTAAACAGCGATCTCCAACTCGTTCAAAGGTGTTGAGGGAATTTACAACACGCTCACTGATATTGTTTTACATTTCTTTGCTTTGGTAGTCACGAGACATATGTGCTGAAGCAGTCTGCATAAGCTCACAACGACACCCCCCCCTTCCCCCCTCTCCTCCCCTCTCCTCCCCTGCCCCTCTCCTCCCTTCCCCTCCCCCACTCCTCCCACCGCTTCTCCTTCTCTCTCTTTTTTTGATTTTTGATTTCTTCTTCCTCGCGTGGGGCCAGGTGTTCTCGGACTAGCTGGGGGTGCCAAATGGCCCTACATGCTCTCTTATCTATCTAGGCTCCTTTTTTTTTTTTTTCCCAGCGCAGCGATTTTTCTTGGAAGCCCAATATATATGTCAGTTATTGCCGGTTACGGCAGGTGGACAACATTGGCAGCAGAAGAAGAAGAGACATTAAAAAAAAGAGTTTACGTTTAGGAAATGCTGAACGGTTGTTTTCGTATGAAATTAAACTGTTGCTTTGTTTATTGAACCCATGCCGATATTAGAAAGTCAGTATTTCATTAGGGCTTACTCTTAACCCTTTCACCGCCAGCCATTTTCGAGCCAAAAAATACCATTAAACGTAACTGGGTAGAGAAAATAAAATATTTGCAATATTGCGAATTCCTCTGTGACATAGCCTATATAACATTAGGCCTATCCTTACCTCCCCAAATTAAGAAAATATGGTATTTGGATAACAGGTCCTGATTTGATGCCTTTTAGTAACATGGGTGTTAAACCATTGTGGTGCATAAATGCGACATTGGCGGTGAAAGGGTTAATAGTCACAGTCGTAAGCATAATATACTTAAGTGCAACCACTGCAAAGTATTCAAATAAAAGGAGTTGAGCCTATGCGCATATCAGAAAGTCAGTATTTCATTAGGGCCTACTCTTAATAGTCATAGCCGTATGTATAATGTACTTAAATGCAACCACTGCAAAATACTCAAATAAAAGGAGTTGAGCCTATGCGCATAATTTTTATTTATTTATCAGAAAGTCAGTATTTCATTAGGGCCTACTCTTAATAGTCTTAGCCGTATGTATAATGTACAACCACTGCAAAGTACTCAAATAAAAGGAGTTAAGTTTTTCTATTGGATTGACTCAAATAAATGAGAAACCACACGTTTATACTAAGGTGCTTTGTTTTCTTTCAAACATAACAAAAGACTTCATTTATTTCAATAAAACAGTTAATAAAACATCCCGCCCAGGCATGGCCCAGGGTAGCACTTAGTTGGATTGGGGCAAAGACTGTACAGGGGAAGATAAACATCCAGTCTCTTTTCCCTATATGAGTAGTGAGGACAGAAACACTGGTTATGTCCCTTTGAAACGTGACACATTTTACACATCAATAGGCCAGTTGAATTCTCCGTTCAAGTTCCAGTCCGAGTTTTTGGATAGCCTCCACTGTGAATAGTGTACACGTCCGCACTAACGATAACTCTATCAGCCCGGTTCGCCGAGCTTTTAAGTAATCCATCTTACCCTTTTAGAATATCTTTGGTGTGGTGTACTGTTCCCACTAACGATAACTCTATCAGCCCGGTTCGCCGTGGGGGATAAAGAAAGAGAGCGAGAGACAGTGAGTGGTCCTACCATCACTCTCTCTCTCACTACGCCCAAGTAAGAAAATCGCGTGATAAGCCCCTAGTGCATTGACTGCCCTCTGGCGTGAAAAATATCGACATAGGTTGACCATTGAGAAACCTCCCTGATTAATACACCAACCTCTCAAAAATGCAATATGAGTATGACCAAAGGGCAGATTTGCCCAAAATAAAATATAAAAATCTCTCAGCGGTGAAAAAGTTCAAACAAAAATGAAAGAACAGTGAAGAGGCGCCTGATCAGTGTCCTCACTGTCGCATGAAAATAGGTAGCTCGTAAAAATAAAAAGCTCGCTACCTATGACAGTGTATATTTGCGACATTGAGCATGAACCACAAATTTCACTTTTTTCTAGGGTTAGGGTTGGGGTTAGAGTTAGTTAAATGGTTAAAGTACAGAAAAAGTGAAATTTGTGGTTGTCGCAAATACAGACTCTCATAGTAGCGAGCTTTTTATATTTACGAGCTACCTTTTTTCATGCGACACTCACTACCTGACCTAACACAAAGTGAAAGCCGCGGGATCGCGAAGCGAAATGAACGACGTGTGCACAAAGTCAGGGCCACGATCGCAGGAAAAGGAAATTGTGTATCTCCAATTTCGCGCATGCGCGGGAATGTACACCAAAGGTGTCTAAGAAACACTTAAGGCTCGGTGTCCACCGCGTGTCCTGGGAAATACAAGGCATCTGGGGCGAGTTTCTCTAGATAACGGTCGCGCGAATAACGCTTACGGCAAACGGGGCTTAAGAAACACTTTAGAAAACGTTTGCGGAAGAATATTACAAGCTCTTGTCTGATTTGTCAATTATTTTTTTTATTATTTTAAACAAACTTTAAATGGACCAATCGACAACAAGAAATGTATTCACTCCATGCTAGTCACGTGATAGTTCGCCACGAGTCAGTATCGGAGTAGTCACAAAACGTTTTGGCAAACGTCGGCAAAAGAGGTGTTTCTTAGTACCATTTTTGCCGATTTCATTCTGGTGGTTTTTTTTGCACCTCCTGCTATATCATTCACACCTATTGACGCACTTGTGTACGCCTGTGGCACGTGGTGTTTGGGTTTGGGCACGCGACGTGTTGGGAGCTGTGCTGGATTGAATTAGTAGTATTCACTCCTACATTTTGAGGTGTTGTAAAGCCAACTAAATGAACTTTATTGTTTGCTTTGGTTGTTTCCCATTTAGTTCATGTTCATGTTCATTACACACACATGGAAATGTCAGAGAGAGAGGTAGAGAGAGAAAGAGAGAGACAGAGAGAGAAAATGTGAAGAAAAAACAACGAAAAAAAAAAAAAAAAAAAAAAAAAAATGAGCCGCCCCCAAAAAGAAAGGAAAAAAAAGGAAAACAAGAAGGCGGGGACAGTCGAGGGCTAAAAAAAAAGGAAAAAAAAGAAGAAAAAAAAAGTTCATGTTTGTAATACAGATGAAATGAACATTTAAAAACAATATCATTTTAAGGTTTTTTTAATAAATTATTAAAACGGTCTTCTATCTGCTCTGTTCTTTTTAAAATTTTTATTGAAACTGTCAATGCTCAAATAAAGGCAACAAACAAACCCCAATAAATACATAAATATGCAAATAAACAAACAAACAAACAAACAAGAACATAAACAAATAAAGACTCTCATGGCATTGATAAAAAAATAACAAAACAGATCTGCACTTTGCATTAACTACGTATTAAAATAAAAACTCGTTTCGTTAAAATTTTCCCTTGTGTCTTTTCAATTGAATCCGCCAATGCCCAAATAAAACCAACCAAAAAACCCCAAACTAAACAAAAAAACAAAAACCACGAGATAAAGTAAACTTGAAATAGAATAAACACCTGATAGCATGTAGCATGTACGTACAAAACACCCTTTTTTTAAATTACATATTTGATTTTTTACTGCTGTTTTTACTGTTTTTATAGTTGTTTTTGCTGCTGCAATATGACATTTTAAATAGTAGGCTTATGTGTTGTACATACTATCATGAATTGCAAGGACTAAAATATATATATTCTTTGAAATGTATGCAACATGTAGGCTACCTATGGATGCCATTGTTCCTTTCAAAGCATTCGCACGCGCACGCGCACACACACACACACACACACACACACACAAAGGTACACACAACCGCTTTCTCCCCGCTGTTCCTGTCATTCCACTCAAGTTCCACTTGTTGTTTAGTGAAGCAGATTTAGGGGAAGACGGGGTAAAAAGCGCATGGGCGGGTAAGAAGCCCACCGGCCCCAACTATCTCATGAAATGAAGCAAATTTCAGTCTCATTTTGCCCATGAGACGAGCGTTAATGTCTAGCATTCGTCTCATGGGCAAATTTGACTGAAATTTTCTTTATTTCATGAGATAATTGGGGTGGGCTTCTTACCCGCCCATGCGCTTTTTACCCCGTCTTCCCCGTATATTGAGTCTCTACTTTTTTTTGCATTCCATTTCTTTATTCAATGGTATATTTTTTACTATATAATGTTTATACGTTGTGCATGTGTTCGCTTGCGCGTGCGTGTGTGTCACGCGTGTATGTGTGTGTCATGTGTGGATATGTGTGTGAGTGTTTGTGTACGTGTGTGTGCCCTGAACACTCATGGCAAAGAATAAAGGCGGTAGTGGACTCATGGCACGAGTATCTTGCACACAATCTTCCTGTGTCAAGTGACAAGGAAGATTAACGTTTTTAGCTTCAAAATGATTTCTGTTGTTGTAGAAAACCAGGGATCACACTTACGGTTTCACATTCACTTTACTATTGGCCCAAATATATATTAGAGATTAAGACAGCTGTGGACTGCAGCCAAGATTATAAAAAAAGGGAGAGCACTATGAACATAGTTGTCAGGCGGGAAGTGAGGTCAAGGCCATCAAATCGTCCATTTCGCCAAGGAAGGCAACATGGCTGCCGATTTGTCGCAGTTCGAGCTCCTTCTTGTGGGCCTCCTAAGCGCGGATAACGACACCCGAAGTCAGTCTGAGGTGAGTCGATCGGGAAGCCAATTGTTTGTCTTAATGGGGTGGATGTAGTGATCGTCATTATCGTCTGTTGAAAATCGTACCCTCTTTTTTTTTTCGACTTCTGTTGTCAATAGAATCAAAGAATGACGACGACACTCGATTTTGGTTTGCCATGTGGCGATCATTTATTGTTCTTCTTTCTTTCCGGTTAGGTTTTTTAATTGCGATAGAATAATCATAATTGAAATCAAACAAAACCGTGTATCATTTAAGTTTATTACTCTGTCTTTATTTTACATTGAACGCGAACTGATTAAATCTTACAGTTATGAATGAGGGGCCATGTGACACTGACAGTGTGTGAATACAAGGGAGATAATTTTTTTGGCAAGGATCGAATTTACCCCCCCCCCTCTCTCCCTCCTTGCCACACGAGAGTGAGAGAGAGATAGAAGAGAGAGAGCCCAGAGAATCAGAGCTCAGAGAGAGAGAGAGAGTCAAACATGGAGTTGTTTGGTGCTGATGTTTTAGTGGACAATACGCCCATTTTTAGCCTAGGGAATCTGACTCATTAACATTGTGCAATCCATCCGGTGTGGCATTCTCAAAATGGAATTGTTCTCAACATGTCTGCGCTTGTGCGAAAAAAAATTATTTTGTGTATTTGACACTAAATTGACCCTAAACCTATCCCTAACCCATTTCCTAACCCTAACCCTAAACCTATTCAGACTATTCATAACCTTAAACCTATCCCTAACCCTAAACCTATCCCAGGGACCCCCATTTGGGGGTCTATGAAGCACTAAGATTCTAAAGGACCCTGTAAAAGAATGTGCAGGGGGTCCCAGGGATGCCCTAGAAAAAATCTTTTTAGCATTCGCAATGCCACTGGGACCCTTTATCCCACCTCTAGGACCCTCTATGCTGTAAGTGGAGTCCCTGGGACCCTTTGTTTTGCGGGACGATTGGGAGCCCTGCACACACACACACACACACACACACACACACACACACACACACAGACACAGACACACACACACACTCACACAGACACACAGACATACACACACATACACACACACACAGACACACACACACACACACACACACACACACACACACACACACACACACACACACACACACACACACACACACACACACAAAGCTCAGAAATGCGATTATTGCCAATGACTGAAAACGACATGATTTTTCTTGCAGAAAACATTTGAGGGACTGCCGGCGGCTTCCAGACTCGCGCTGCTGGTGCAATGTCTCCGCAAACAGGATGCTTCTTTGGAGGTGAGGCCAATGTTCATTTACAGAATCAATTTAAATTTTTTTAATATTTTATGATGTACTGTCTATTGACGTTACAAGTGAGTTAATAAAAGTATTACTGGCTATTGTCAACAGAGTTACAGGACAAAACTGACCTGATACAAAGCAAAAAAATCATTATTGGTATTTGGTATATTCTAGTCACCAGGGCTCCCAGGGACCCCCATTTTGGAGTCTATGAAGTACTAAAATTCTAAAGGACCCTCTTAAAGAATGTGCAGGGGGTCCCAGGGATGCACTAGAAAACTTCTTTTTAGCATTCGCAATGCCGCTGGGACCCTGTATCCCACCTCTAGGACCCTCTATGCTGTAAGTGAAGAAGTCCCAGGGACCCCTTGTTTTACGGGACGATTGGGAGCCCTGAGTCACATAGACTTATCTCTGTGAAATTCGGGCTGCTCTCCTCCAGAGAGTGCGTCGCTGCAAGTGCAGCGCCTACCCAATTCTTTTTTGTTGGGGGGGGGCACAGGGGGAGGAGAGGTTCCATCACTTTTCTTCTTCTTCTTCGATCGCTCAGTTTCGTGTCAATTATGAGCGCAGATGCGTCATGCTGTCGTTATGCGCCTGACTAAGAAATAGTTAGGCCCAGCAAGTCCGACTTCGGCTGGAGGAAATGTTTTTTAACGTTTTTCGTGAAAAATGGCAGGAGAATGGACCCCGGGTAAGGCAGAAAGATAGTGTAGATGACAAGTAAGCAGAGGGAAAAGGCAGAGTCAAAGAGAGTGACAGATTAGAGGAAGCTACAAGCACAGAACTTCCAGAAGGTGGGGGAACTATTTATGCAAAAGACCCCCCGGTATCCCCCACGGGGGACATCACTTTTCAATCCTTGATGCAACACTGATGAACTTTTTATTTTATTTTTTATTTTTTACAAATTTCTTTCACTTTCAGGTGCGCACCATGTCGTGCATTCTGCTGCGCCGCATGTTCTCCACGGGCTTCGAGGAGATGTGGCCCCAGATCGGGGACGAGGTGCAGGAGGGGCTCAAGCAGGAGTTGATGTTGGCCGTCCGGGAGGAGACCCTGCCGGCCATCCGCAAGAAGACCTGTGACGCCATTGCCGAGCTGGCCAGAAATCTGCTGGGTGAGAACCCCCCCCAAACCCCCCCCCCCAAAAAAAAACCACACACAAAAAAACAGTCACACTTCACTGGCGATGACGCGCTCTCCAGGGCTGGGATTCATGAAACGTTTGAGTTTACCCATGGGTAAATTTCCTCCCCATTGGTATCATCTCATGGGTACACGACAGGCCAGTGGGTAAAGTTACCTCTGTATTCACAAGACACTGGGCGAGCAAAGGGTAGCTACCCACTGTTTATTTTTAGATGCCTAGGGGGTTCCCTCATGCGCACTAGTTTCAGTGGTTTCCTTCCAAGGACCACAACCCTTTATACCTTTCTTCCATTGTCGCTCTACCCCCACCCCACCCCAAACTTCTTCCTCTCTGTGTGTGTCTCTCTCTACTGCCCTAGGCTAGAAGGGGTAATAGGCTGAGCTGGTCAGTCAAGTTTGTGTGTGCTGGGCAGCCAACAAAGGTTTCACACCTACTTACATGTTAGTTGCCCACGCCACACCCAGTTACCCACGCCTGTACCCTAGCTAGGAGGAGAGGTATCTTTACCCACGGAGTTGGGGACCTGGGAAGGGGTACGTTGTTCATGAATACCCGGGTAGCGCTACCTGTGGGTAGTTTACCTACTATGGGTACTTTACCCACTGTACGGCGACTTTACCCATGGGTAACGTGCATCATGAATCCCAGCCCAGGTGGGAGCAGCACGAGCAGCACGAATTCCACAAGTCTGTGACTAAAAAAAATAACATACCAAACATCCTAACCAAATAACAAATTTATTTGTTTTATTTGTTACTTGCACGTTGGTGTTGGTGTTGTTGCAGACGAGGAGGGCAGCAACAAGTGGCTGGAGGATGTGCTCAAGTTCATGTTTGTTTCTTACCGCGTTGTTGTTGTTGTTGTAGTTGTTGGTATTGTTGATGTTGTTACAGACGAGGAGGGCAACAGCAAGTGGCAGGAAGTGCTCAAGTTCATGTTTGTTTCTTACCGCGTTGTTGTTGTTGTTGTAGTTGTTGGTATTGTTGATGTTGTTGTTACAGACGAGGAGGGCAACAGCAAGTGGCAGGAAGTGCTCAAGTTCATATTTGTTACTTACTGCGTTGTTGTTGTTGTAGTTGTTGGTATTGTTGTTGTTGTTGTTGCAGACGAGGAGGGCAACAGCAAGTGGCAGAAAGTGCTCAAGTTCATGTTTGTTACTTACGCGTTGATGGTGATGATGTTGTTGCAGATGAGGAGGGCAACAACAAGTGGCAGGAAGTGCTCAAGTTCATGTTTGTTACTTACGCGTTGATGGTGATGTTGTTGTTGCAGATGAGGAGGGCAACAACAAATGGCAGGAAGTGCTCAAGTTCATGCTTGTTACTTACGCGTTGATGGTGATGTTGTTGTTGCAGATGAGGAGGGCAACAACAAGTGGCAGGAAGTGCTCAAGTTCATGTTTGAACTGGCCAGCTCCGGAAACCCTGAGCTGATGGAGAGCGCGCTACACATCTTCACGTGAGTACTACTCTTTAAATGATGTTGTTGTTGTTGTTGTTGTTGTCGTACCCTGGCTTAAAGACTCTAGGGATCTTCCCAACAGTCAAAGCACTTGAACACTATGGTACAAATGCACCAGCGAGGGATGAGAACATTACGTGTGTGACCGTTTTTGAGTACTCCCGCCACCTGGGCAGCCACACTCCGACTTCGGAGGATTTTGGAGACTGATGATGTTATGCTAGGAGCTTGTCGTGGCTTAAGACAATCCCCGCACAACCGTGTAGAACATAACATTTTGATGTAGCCTTGGTGTTCTAGCTTATGTCAACTGGTCTGAAACAGCCTCATGACAAGTGATGATAATAATGATAATAACAACCAGAGGATTTATGTTTGTCTATCAGAGCAAACATGGGAGAATTCTCCCCTCCCTCGTAGGTTAGGTTAGGCACATTACAGTCACAGAGGCGTCTGTGAAATTCGGGTTTCTCCCACCTGGAGAGTGCGTTGCATGCGGTTTTTGTGTGACTGATGAGGAAGGAAGGGAGGGGGGTAAATTTTGACCAAATGACAACTTTTTCGTTGCCACTGGGTTTAATGTGTGCTAAGTGGATGAGCACACGGGACCTCAGTTTGTCGACTCATCCGAAAGACTCCACGTTCAGACCGTAAGGCCTGGTGCAAAGTGAGAGGAAAAATCCCCAGTACCCAAAGAATGAAATAGTGAAGCCTAGAGAGGAAATAACGAAATTGAACAAAGGGTGAATACTCTCTTTCTAATTAACTCCCCTCCACCAAAGTTGATTACGATACCAATCATCTAGCAGTGCGTGGGTCAGAACCAAAGTGAGACAAACAAAGCATCATTCTAAAAAAAAAGAATGTGCCAAAAGTTCGCCTTTATGACCCTCAACCCACACAGTACACATCAACAATGGTGGTATCGTAATCAACTTAGGTGGAGGGGAGTTAATTAGAAAGAGAGTTTTCACCCTTTGTTCAATTTCGTTACCCCCTGTACCCAGGTTCACACTCGGGTTTACTGGACACGTTCTACTACTGTGCCACTCTATACTAATCTACATCTTTGCCATATTTGTTCCCCTTAGGGTGTTTCCGGGGATTTTCGGCAACCAGCAGACGCATTATCTGGACGTGGTCAAGCAGATGTTGGGGCAGTCGCTGCAGATGAGAACAGCACACCAGGTGGGTTAGCATTTGTGTGTGCATGTACATGCGTGTGTGTGTGTGTGTGTGTGTGTGTGTGTGTGTGTGTGTGTGTGTGTGTGTGTGTGCATGTACATGCGTGTGTGTGTGTGTGTGTGTGTGTGTGTGTGCATGGGTGCAACTTTTCCTGGTATACAATGATTTCCTGTTTTTGAATTTGACCAGAAAAGGAGTTTCCTGTTTTTAAGACTTGTCAAACAAGATCTTTGTGTGTCTACTGTATTTTTCAAACACGTTAAAATAAACATTTTGTATAAATTGTGGAAGAAGCAAGCTAAAATACCTTCATAAATCATTTTTTTCTTCAGCTGCAGGGGGACATCATTCCTGGACCCCAGCTTTTCAGTTTTTTTTCATTTTGTATAGTTGCACCCATGTGCGTGTGCGTGTTTGTGCGCGTCTCTCCAGATCCCTAGGTATCCCTTGGTCAGCACTCTTTTGCTGTCTCAGGACCGACCTCCTGTAAACAAACTTCCTCTTTCCCTCTGTCAGCGACCGACCCTCTCTGCTTTCAAAGCTAACCTCAAAACCCACCTGTTCCCCCCCTCCCCCCCCCCCCCCCCCCCCCCCCCGTCATTAAAGATCCGCTCTTCTTTCTCTTCTCTCTCTTTTGCCTTTAGGTCTGTTTCTGCTGTATTCCATTTATGTCATCCGTGGGTGTTCGCTTTGTATTGCGTGTTTGTTTGAATGCGTTGTGAATGCTAACGTGTGTGTGCGCTTTGATTTGTATTATAGCGTTTTTGTTTGAATGCGTTAACGGATGCTAACGTGTGTGTGCGTCTCAGTTAGTAGGTTGATGCATTTTCATAGGATAGGCTAGACTTTAGACTGTGATTTCTCAAAATGTCCGACAGTCATCTTACCAAGTTTAAATGCTCATAACTCTGCAACAGGAAAGGATAAAAGAATGATTTGTATATCATTAGAAAGAGAATTTCCTGACGTTTCCAACTGTGCCATTTTCTCAGAGTGTCCCTTTCGTGGTGGTGGGTCACATATATGCAATGAACACTTTCCCCACTCATCCTGTGTACACAGGCACACGCGCATTGGACATTATTTTCAATGCGGTCACCACTTCTGGATTAGGAAGATTCACGTTATTTCAGGATTGAGAGTGTTTTACTTTCACCCGTGCTATTGATATGTTGTTCAATACAGATACTATATTGATGCTATTTGTCCCCATGGGGATACCAGGGGGGTAAGCCAGGCATGGTAGACCTCTGCGAATCACGGAAAATCCGCGAAAGTGAAATTGACAACAACAATTAAAAGCCGGGGTAAAAATTCGCTCAGGTGCCTAAAAATTACGTGCGTTAAAACTTATGCAATCGCTTTGCGGAACCGGATGTGAATGACTGAACAAGCAACTTCCCGCCGAAGTTTGCAGTCGTGCGCGGCCTAGCTCACGCCGCACGTTTCCAGATTTGTGATCCTAGTGCTTCTTTTTCTTCTTCATTTTGACGCCCAACTTCATCATTTTAGTTTGAGTCGACATCTTTCAAATGAAATGCAGAATCAGTTGGATATTCCTCCGCGAAACCCACTTTGTCCCCACTACCATGCCTGGTAAACTGAAAACCTGACACATACGTACCTTGTCCATTATGGCCATATGGTCTGGGAACAAAGAAGAAGAAGAAGATGCTATTCGTTTGTTGTTCAGTATGGATACTGTATTGATAATGTTGATGCGTTGCTCCCAGGTGGTAAACGAGGCGGTAAAGGCAACCACAGCGTTTCTGGTCAACAACGAAAAAGACAACGCCGTTCAGCAACACATGAGAGAGTTACTGCCCGCTATGATCCAGGTGAGTGATGCCCCTTGATTTGCGCCTAGTAGTGACCCATTTCAAATCAGTGGGCGCTTTTTTTAACGTTATAGGAAATTTAGTAAAAAAAAAGAAAAAAAAGTATGAGATTTGATTCTGTTTGCCGAAGACTTTGCGAAAGTTTTTGAAATTGCTGCCGAACATGCGTATCTGCGACAATTGCGGCATGGATATGTCGTTTATGCACAGCGCTAATTTTTTAAATTATTCTTGATTGGCTCTTTAACCCTTTCACCGTCAACGTCGCATTTTTTGCACCACAATGATTTAATAATAATAATAATAAACGGATATTTATATAGCGCTTTTTATCGAGCACAAAGCGCTTTACAATCAGCATTGAAACACTCCCACACGCACAACACCCATGTCACTGAAAGGCATCAAGTCAGGGTCTGTTATCCAAAGACCCTATTCTGTTAATTTTGGGAGGTAAGGATAGGCCTTACTTTAAATATATCACAGAGGAATCCCCAATATTACAGACAGATTTTTTCTCTCTACCCAGGTAAATTTAATGAAAATCTTTTGCTGAAAAATGGTTGGCGGCGAAAGGGTTAAGGTTGTGGTTTTTTTTTTACCAATCAGACAAGAGCTTGTGATATTTTTTGCTAACGTTTTGTAAATTTGTTTCTTGCACTTCGTTGGTCAAAAAACGTCCAGTGCTCACAGGGTGATTTGCTGTGACTTTGGACCCTTATACTGTGTTATAGTGACCAAATGATGTCCATGGATGCTCCTGCTTTCAGGATGTCCTGAAGTTCGGGATTTTTTGGTCCAGGATGTCCTGAAGTTCGGGATTTTTTTGTCCAGGATGTCCTGAAGTTCATGATTTTTTGGTCCAGGATGTCCTGAAGTTCATGATTTTTTGGTCCAGGATGTCCTGAAGTTCATGATTTTTTGGTCCAGGATGTCCTGAAGTTCATGATTTTTTGGTCCAGGATGTCCTGAAGTTCATGATTTTTTGGTCCAGGATGTCCTGAAGTTCATGATTTTTTTATTGCCTGGAGCCGGCGTTGCCGGATTATGAGAATTTGAGGTGCATTTTGCTGGTTATAGAGGCCATGAAGTTAAATCAGAAGTGAAAGTGCAACAAGAGCCTGTCAATTACGTTGGAAACTGTTGTTTCCCTTCAGCTTCCAAGGGGCATTGTCCCCCGGAACCCCCAGGAGGGGCACTGTCCCTGCACTCCGTCGGGGCCTGGGCGGCCCCTGGACCCCTGCCTTACAGGATTTTTGAAATTTCCCAAGAGCACCCATGGATGGATGAATGTTGGGTGTGTAGGTAGAGATACTTTTCACGTTGGGTTTCAAATTGGGTGTAAAATTAGTATTTGAGGAATTTTATTATTTTTATTTTTTAAATCAACAAAAGCCTTATAAACGACTCGGTGTTGATAATCTTTGTTGTTCTTTTATTGCAGGGTATATCAGACAGCGTTCAGAGGCAGGAGGACGACAGTGTGCTCAAGTGTTTGATAGAGGTGGCTGAAAACATCCCCAAGTTCCTCCGCCCCGCCATCGAAAGCATCTTTGACATTTGCCTGAAGGTGAGTGATTCAGTGTTGTAAATATCTTTGAATGTTTGCTTGAAAATAAATCACTGTTAATTGTGTCTTCGACTCGTGCTTGAAGAAAATTTAGAGTTCAATGTATTTCCTATATGTGCTTGAAGGCAAGAAAAGGTGATAAAAATGTCTTTGAATAGTTGCTTGAAGGTGATTCAGCGTTGTGAGTTATGTTTAAGAGTTGCTTTAAGGTCATTTGTTTAGTGTCGAAACACATCTTCGACATTTGCTTGAAAGTAATGTGGTGTCCGGGTTGGATGGAATGTTAAAGACCCACCAGATCACGTGTCAAAATCACGGGTTTCACGTGCTTTCCCTCTTACAGCTGGAAAGAAATCTTGTTTTGACCAGGTCTGACTCCCATACAAATGCCCCCAAATTGAAAACGAAACATCATTTTAAAGAGCAGCCTCAATTTGAAGTTGGGGACATTTGTATGTGGATCACAGCTACCCAGAAAAAAAACCAAGGGACTTAATCGTGGTGCGTCAGTGTGTCTTTAACATTTGTTTGATGAGCTATATGCAGTGGGGGAAGATGCACTTTTAGAAGAAAAGGGTTCAATTTTAATGTGTGTTTGTGTGTGTGTGTGCAGTTGATTCCCAACACAGAGCTTGAAGACTCGTGGCGTCAGTTAGGCCTTGAGGCGATCGTGACCATGTCCGAGACAGCACCCGCCATGGTGCGAAAATACAACAAATACATCCCTGTGCTGGGTGAGTGCTCGCAAGCGCATGGCATTGTATTACATTGTGTTGGGTTGTAGCGTAAAAGCTTTTGGTTTATATATTGTGTATATTATCAAATGAAACCCCGCGCGCATGTGTGTGTGTGTGATTTTCACTTAAGACTCTCTCTCTCTCTCTCTCTCTCTCTCTCTCTCTCTCTCTCTCTCTCTCTCTCTCTCTCTCTCTCTCTCTCTCTCTCTCTCCCTCTCTCTCTCTCTCTCCCCCTCTCTCTCTCTCTCTCCCCTCTCTCTCTCTCTCTCTCTCTCTCTCTCTCTCTCTCTCTCTCTCTCTCTCTCTCTCTCTCTGTGCCCTCTCTCTCTCTCTCATGTGTGAGGTGGGCGTTGGAGGGGGTGCTGCGGTTTGTGTGCGCTTGGGTTCAGTTGCGTGAATGTTCTATTTTAATATTTGAGCTGTGATCTTATTCATTCACTGTTTATGTTTTACGTACCACCACAGATGTATATCCATGTTTTTTGGACAATAAATTGTGTGACTTATATTATAGCACGTATTACAGAGGTGATGGTGGCTGTGTTGGGGACAAACGCCGCCATGTTGTTTTGAGATAAAATCAGAGCTAGTGCAAGAAATGTTCCTACAAATTTTTTTCAGGGGGTCATGGATGGGATTATGAATGGGTTTTCGCGTGTAATGGGCACAATCTGTCATATTTCTTACGTTCATAGTATTTTTTCTGTTGCGGATTGCGCACGGAACTTGCCCGTATATGTGTGTGCACAGCCTCAGACTGCACAAAAGTTTAGACTGTGAAATAGATTTTGTAGAAACACCCGTGTATCGATTGTGTCCAGGATTTCGTAGAAACACCTGTGTATTGATTGTGTCCAGGATTTTGTAGAAACACCCGTGTATCGATTGTGTCCAGGATTTTGTAGAAACACCCGTGTATCAATTGTGTCCAGGATTTTGTAGAAACACCCGTGTATCGATTGTGTCCAGGATTTTGTAGAAACACCCGTGTATCGATTGTGTCCAGGATTTTGTAGAAACACCTGTGTATTGATTGTGTCCAGGTTTTTTATAGAAACACCCGTGTATCGACTGTCATTATGGTTCATTATGTTGATGCGTTGTGTGCAGTGCCACAGGTGCTGGCCATGATGGTGGAGCTGGAGGAGGAGGACGACTGGGCCTTCCAGGACGAAGCCGAAGACGAGGACCATGACAGGTGACCACCACCCCACCCCCTTCCTACCCCCTCACCCCACTTCCACCCCTATTCTTTTCCCACACCATTCCCCATCCACTTTGCCCCAACACAAGAGAGTGTTCGTGTTGCAATGAAACAAAGCACATGGAAGGAAAAAGCAGGATTTGGGCTTTGTGTTTGTTCAGGAATTCTTGAATTTGCAATAATTTGTAGAAGAATAATTAACTCTGGAATGAGAGAAAAGCAAAGTTGTTTTAATGTTAAAATAAACGAAAGCTGTCTCTACTTGCTCAGATTTTATTAGTAAAAGTGTACACACACAAAAAAAAGCTTCAGGGCTTTGTCCCCTGACCCGCACAAACGACTCCGCCCCTTGACCCCACAAATGACTCCGCCCCTTGACCCCACAAATGACTCCGCCCCTTGACCCCACAAACGACTCCGCCCCTTGACCCCACAAACGACTCCGCCCCTTGACCCCACAAATGACTCCGCCCCTTGACCCCACAAATGACTCCGCCCCTTGACCCCACAAATGACTCCGCCCCTTGACCCCACAAACGACTCCGCCCCTTGACCCCACAAATGACTCCGCCCCTTGACCCCACAAACGACTCCGCCCCTTGACCCCACAAACGACTCCGCCCCTTGACCCCACAAACGACTCCGCCCCTTGACCCCACAAACGACTCCACCCCTTGACCCCACAAACGACTCCGCCCCTTGACCCCACAAATGACTCCGCCCCTTGACCCCACAAATGACTCCGCCCCTTGACCCCACAAATGACTCCGCCCCTTGACCCCACAAACGACTCCGCCCCTTGACCCCACAAACGACTCCGCCCCTTGACCCCACAAACGACTCCGCCCCTTGACCCCACAAACGACTCCGCCCCTTGACCCCACAAACGACTCCGCCCCTTGACCCCACAAATGACTCTGCCCCTTGACCCCACAAACGACTCCGCCCCTTGACCCCACAAACGACTCCGCCCCTTGACCCCACAAACGACTCCGCCCCTTGACCCCACAAACGACTCCGCCCCTTGACCCCACAAACGACTCCGCCCCTTGACCCCACAAATGACTCCGCCCCTTGACCCCACAAATGACTCCGCCCCTTGACCCCACAAATGACTCCGCCCCTTGACCCCACAAATGACTCCGCCCCTTGACCCCACAAATGACTCCGCCCCTTGACCCCACAAATGACTCCGCCCCTTGACCCCACAAACGACTCCGCCCCTTGACCCCACAAACGACTCCGCCCCTTGACCCCACAAATGACTCCGCCCCTTGACCCCACAAACGACTCCGCCCCTTGACCCCACAAATGACTCCGCCCCTTGACCCCACAAACGACTCCGACCCCACAAACGACTCCGCCCCTTGACCCCACAAATGACTCCGCCCCTTGACCCCACAAACGACTCCGCCCCTTGACCCCACAAACGACTCCGCCCCTTGACCCCACAAACGACTCCGCCCCTTGACCCCACAAACGACTCCGCCCCTTGACCCCACAAACGACTCCGCCCCTTGACCCCACAAACTCCGCCCCTTGACTCCGCCCCTTGACCCCACAAACGACTCCGCCCCTTGACCCCACAAACGACTCCGCCCCTTGACCCCACAAACGACTCCGCCCCTTGACCCCACAAACGACTCCGCCCCTTGACCCCACAAATGACTCCGCCCCTTGACCCCACAAACGACTCCGCCCCTTGACCCCACAAATGACTCCGCCCCTTGACCCCACAAACGACTCCGCCCCTTGACCCCACAAACGACTCCCCCTTGACCCCACAAACGACTCCGCCCCTTGACCCCACAAATGACTCTGCCCCTTGACCCCACAAACGACTCCGCCCCTTGACCCCACAAACGACTCCGCCCCTTGACCCCACAAACGACTCCGCCCCTTGACCCCACAAATGACTCTGCCCCTTGACCCCACAAACGACTCCGCCCCTTGACCCCACAAATGACTCTGCCCCTTGACCCCACAAACGACTCCACCCCTTGACCCCACAAACGACTCCGCCCCTTGACCCCACAAACGACTCCGCCCCTTGACCCCACAAACGACTCCGCCCCTTGACCCCACAAACGACTCCGCCCCTTGACCCCACAAACGACTCCGCCCCTTGACCCCACAAACGACTCCGCCCCTTGACCCCACAAACGACTCGACCCCACAAACGATGATCCAAAATCTGATGGAAAGACACCAAAGAAAAGGCAAATACATGGTTTAGAAAATGTTTTTAAAGGTCTCCCAGTGCACTATTGCTTGCATTATAATTGTGTAATTACAAATAGTTTTCTTGTTAATCGGGTTTTGTGAAGAAAAAGAATGTTTTTTTCTTCTCAAAATTCCTTTTTTTGTTTGTTTCAGAAATTACAAATTTGCAAAATAGGGGTAAACAGGTCTGTTATTTGTTGGCAATCTTGAACTTTAAACCCCCCCTCATGTTTACGACCCTCAGTCTCAAAGTCTTTTTTTGTTGGCAATCTTGTACTTTAACCACCCCCCTCATATTTACAACCCTCAATCTCAAAATCATTATTTGTTGCCTATTATTTGTTGGCATTCTTGTGCTTAAACACCCCCCCCCCCCCCCCCCCCCCACCCACCGAGTGAACCTTGAAGACTTTGCCTCTTGTTTTGTTTTTAATATGTAGCTTTTGGTGTGTGTGTTTCCCAGCAATGCTATAGCTGCGGAGAGTGAGCCTTGAAGGCTTTGCCTCTTGTTTTGTTTTCAATTTGTAGCTTTCGGTGTGTGTGTGTGTGTGTTTCCCAGCAATGCCATAGCTGCGGAGAGTGCCCTGGATCGCCTGGCGTGCGCCCTCGGGGGGAAGACCATGCTGGGGCAGATTGTGGCCACCATCTCTACCATGCTGGGACACGGTGTGTGGATGTCATGGCTTTAATATTCCCCCGCGGGGATACCGGGGGGTCTTTTGTATAAATTAGTTCTCCCACCTTCTGGAAGTTCTGTGCTTGTAATTTCCTCTAATCTGTCACTCTGCCTTTTCCCTTTGCTTACTGTCATCTACTATCTTTCTGCCTTACCCGGTCCATTCTCCTGCCATTTTTCACGAAACACTTTCAAAAATATTTCCTCCAGCCGAAGTCGGACTTGCTGGGCCTACCTATTTTTTAGTTAGGCGGATAACGGCAGCATGACGCATCTGCGCTCATAATTGACAAGAAACTGTCTGAGCGATCGAAGAAGAAGAATTGTTTTAATATATATCGTTGCTGTCCGACGCTAACTGTGTGTCTGCAAAATCAGTGATTTTACAGGAGCATCAAAAAACATGTCATCATCTGCTACAATGTCATTCCCCATTTGACATGCGCTCGACTCTTCTTTTTTACCGATGAGTAAACATGTGACACAATAAAAGTTGCCTAACACTTAAAGTTTTCGTGGTAATTCAGTTACACGCTTCGCGCCGTAGTTGTCAAACAATGGGAGATCGACAGCTGCAATCTCTGTACCGGCAGCTACACGGTTAGCGTGTCAAGACTGTAGGATTTCCAGTGATTTCCAGTAGATCATGTGACAAATTTGAACATTTCCATTGGTCGCAGACATAAGATATTTATAGAAGACCTGTGTGAGGTCATTAGAAGGGGTTTCAGTGGGAAATCTATTTTTGTCAAATTTTGCTGATACACGGTTAGCGCCGGACAGCGACGATATATTCATGGAGGACTATGCTTGTTCAGATTCTAGTAACCACCATTTCTTTTATGTTGGGACCATGGACTGTGCACTAGCTTCCTGTCGCAGACAGAATTGAGAATAAATTAAACACCCTTTGCTATAAATCTATCCATAAAGCTGCTCCATCTTACCTCTGCGACAATATTTCCATCTATACGCCAGCTCGCGCTTTACGTTCAGTTTCTGACCCTCTTTCTCTCCAGATCCCTAGGTTTAAGCTTTCAACTGTTGGTCGGCGCTCTTTTGCTGTCTCAGGACCGACATCTTGGAACAAACTTCCTCTCTCCCTCCGTCAACGACCGATCCTCTTAGCCTTCAAATCTAACCTCAAAACCCACCTGTTCCCCCGTCATTGAGGCTCCACTCTCTTTCTCTTCTTCTCTCCCTTGCCTTTAGGTCTGTTTCTGCTGTATACCATTTATGTCAAACGTGTGTGTTCGCTTTGTATTGCATTTTTGTTTGAATGCGTTATGGATGCTAACGTGTGTGTGCGCTTTGATTTGATTTCTATCAAGATTCAACGCCGTATAAATACTGTTTGTTGTTGTTGTTGTTGTTGTTGTTGTTGTTGTTGTTGTTGTTGTTGTTGTTGTTGTTGTTGTTGTTGTTGTTGTTGTTGTTGTTGTTGTTGTTGTGTGTGTGTGTGTGTGTGTGTGTGTGTGTGTGTGTGTGTGTGTGTGTGTGGCCTTTTTTGAGTCTGCGCTGTGTTCTATCTTTCTACAGCATTTCCCTATCTTTGTAAAAGTTTTTTTTTTAATGTTTCCAAAAGTTTGGATAGTTGCCACAGTTTTTGGAAACGACTGTCTGGTATACACAGAATCATTATCTGAATGTGATAAAGAGTTGTGTGGTTGTTTTTTTAACGATGTTTCAGAGGACTGGCGATACCGTCACGCGGCACTGATGGCAGTGTCGGCATGCGGTGAAGGATGTCATTCACAGATGGAGCTGATGCTGGACGAAATTGTCAACGCCATTATGCCCTACCTCAAGGACCCAGTCAGTGTTTTCCTGTGCTCGTTTTGCCCTCTCTCTCTCTTTCTCTCTCTCTTTCTCTCTCTCTCTCTCTCTCTCTCTCTCTCTTTCTCTCCCTCTTTCTCTCTCTCTTCTCTCTCTCTCTCTCTCTCTCTCTCTCTCTCTTCTCTCTCTCTCTCTCTCTCTTTCTCTCTCTCTTTCTCTCTCTCTCTCCCTCTTTCTCTCTCTCTCTCTCTCTCTCTCTCTCTCTCTCTCTCTCTCTCTCTCTCTCTCTCTCTCTCTCTCTCTCTCTCTCTCTCTCTCTCTCTCTCTCTCTCTCTCTCTCTCTCTCTCTCTCTCTCTCTCTCTCTCTCTCTCTCTCTCTCTTCTCTCTCTCTCTCTCTCTCTCTCTCTCTCTCTCTCCTTCTCTCTCTCTCTCTCTTGATGAAAACAAACCCGAAACAGCCAAGTTTAGCTGGGTTTGTATACCTCAGATTTTATTGATCCTTTTATAAACACACTCAACCATGGACTAAAAGTAATGCGAAAGCTGTGCCTACCCAAGTCAAAGTTGAAATCATGAATGCAGTTCACAAAACTGGGGGAGGGAAAAAAAAAAAAAATGTTCACTGAAGGTGGTTGTTGAACACTTTTTAAAACAGAGAAGAGAAAGAATCTGAAAACATAGGCTGGGGTGGTGTGGGGGGTGGCACGTAAAACACAGTGAATAAATAAGATCACAGCTCAAATATCAAAATAGAACATTCACGCAACTGAACCAAAGCGCACACAAACCGCAGCATGCCCCCCCCCCCCCCCCCCACCACCCCACCCCCCCTCATGCATAAGAGAAAGAGAGAGGGCAGAGAGAGAGAGAGAGACTCTCAGAACTCAGAACTCAGAAACTTTATTTTACAAGGAAAAGAATTTAGGCTGGGCCTAGTCTTCCATTCTGTCCTTGGTTCTAAGCATGCAATACATAACTAATACTATAAATGAACATTGAGACACAGGAACATCGCCAACAAAAAATAAACAACTAACAGTAATATAGCAAGAGAGAGAGAGAGAGGGAGAGAGAAAGAGAGAAAGAGAGAGAGACCCTCCACCCACACAGTACACATCAACAATGGTGGAGACAACAAAGAAACTTATGACTTATTTCATGTGTTTATGCTATCTGTTTCAGCACCCCAGAGTGCGCTACGCGTCCTGCAACGCCTTCGGTCAGCTGTGCACGGACTTTGGACCCAACGCGCAACGCAAGTTCCACGAAAAGGTCAGTTATTAACTATGGTGAATATGTTCAAGACATTGCGAGTTTAGACCTGCATTTTGTTAAAATTACTTTTTTTTATTTTTTTTTTTATTAAACTTGAAAAGAACGAAGATAGGAGGTTTTCGTCCTTAAGTAGATCTGAATTTGGGACTTATGAGTTTTTCTTCTATTTACACAACCCCATTTAGCCCAGATAGAAAGTCGTTAGAGATACGAGCTTTTGGGGAAGGTGGCGAGAAAAATGAGAGAGCTGACTATGTCATAGCTGCCAACCATTCCAAATTTCCCGGAATGTTTCTGTTTTCCAGCTGCGATTCCGCATTTCCGATTATGACAATAAAATTCTGGATTCCGAAATAGCAGGGAAAGAAAATGTCAAATCCACGTGGAAGTCTACAGCCATTCCAAATGCCAATCCAACATTTATTATCCCGGAAACCATAATCTGCGCATTTGCGGTAAGCTTTTTTGCTAAACAAAATGGCGTCAAACAAAACGGGGAACTTGCGTCATGTTTACCGAAGTTTGTTCCTCGGTGCATAGAGAACAATTTCCCATCAACGACGTGTCCCACGAAGAGGATAGTTACGCTTTCTGCACTGTGTGCCGACACAACTTACAGAAGTTTGTTCCTCGGTGCATAGAGAACAATTTCCCATCAGCGTTGTGTCCCACGAAGAGGATAGTTACGCTTTCTGCACTGCGTGCCGACGCAACTTTCTTACGGGGATCTAAAATAGCATTGCTGTTCACGAGAAGTTTGTTCCGTGAAACTGAAAGCGGAAGTCTCCACCCCCCCATATTTCTGTTTTTTGATTCTGGAAAGTTGGCAGCTACGAGATATGAGATCAGATACAAGTTTTCTGAATTTCACCGACGATATGATACATCGTTGACACTGAAAGGGGTTTACATTATGACGGTAACTTTGCTGACAGATCGTGCCGGGGTTGCTGTCAGTGCTGGATGACGACTCTGTGCCGCGCGTTCAGGCCCACGGGGCCGCCGCCCTGGTCAACTTCAGCGAGGACTGCCCCAAGGGCCTCCTGGTCAACTACCTCCCCACCATCATCGCCAAGCTTGAGCAGGTGCTCACCAGCAAATTCAAAGAGGTAATTTTTTTTTTTTTTTTGTGGTGGGGGTGTGTGGTGGTGGTTTTAACTTTCACATTTAACCCTTTCACTGCCAACGTCGCATTTTATGCACCACAATGATTTAACACCCATGTCACTAAAAGGCATCAAACCAGGGTCTGTTATCCAAAGACCCTCTTCTCTTAATTTTGGGAGGTAAGGTTTTTTCTCTACCCAAGTAAGCTTAATGGCATTTTTTTGTTGAAAAATGGCTGGTGGCGAAAGGGTTAACGTTTTTTTTTCTTTTACTTGCATGTTGCAACACTCCTAAGCGCTTAGCAACGGTCTATGGGAAGTAACTGCAAGAAAAGAGTGAACTTTCCTGAAACCATGACTTACCTCCCTTTTATCGTAACCGTCATCAGTAAAAAGAATATTAAAAGCTGTCGGATGTGCGGATCCGTTGCGAACAGTGTCGGAGAGCCGTCTCCGACGTGACTCGATTGAGTTAAACTGACCATTCTGAGTTAATTATATTATAATTTATAATGTATAATTCATACATTATGAAAACTTCAGAGAATTCTCTTTCTAATGATACAAGAACCATTCTTGTGTCTTTTTCCATTCCAGAGTTAGAAACATTTAAAGTTAGTAGGGTGCGTGTCGGCCATTTTGTGAAATCACAGTCTTGCCTAGCTGAAGAAAATGCATTGTCCTACTCGTTTTAAGGCACTTAGAGACCATATTGAATCTTAGCCTTTATAGATACTAGCGCAACGCCGAGTACCGGTAACGCCTAGTACCGGTAACGCTGAGTACTGGTTTTGCCGGGTCCGCAAAATATATGATTACTTTTGTCTCTCTCCCTCCTTCCATCTTCTTCTCTCATCCCGTTCCACCCCCCACCGCACCCCACCCCAACCATCCCCCGCCGTCCAGAAATACCGTAGATACGGGCGCCGAGAGGCTGGTGGATACGCGTTTTGTGCATTTGCCAAACCGCGCAAATGACCCGGCCGCCTTGATTGCCGTTGTCATGGCCACGTTAGGGCTGATAGCAAATTTGAAGCGATTCGGTCGAAAAACGGCGGAGTTATAAGGCCCGTTCTGTGTTTCACACGGACGGACGGACAGTTGCCTTTTTATAATATGATGAAAGATAAGATGTTAGAGAACACGAAAATACCCATAACTCAAAATTGACAAAAGATGAGATTTTTGACTTTGCAAGCCTATTGTGAGAAACTAGCCCAGCGGCTTAATGTCCCTTTCGTGGTGCTGGGTCACAATTATTATGTTCTGTGATCCTTTTGTTGCTGCATTGTGGAATTTGTCATGCTGTAAAGTATACAACAAACAAACAACTACACGACAAGTGTAAAGTGACGTTATTTTATTCACAAGAGACAAAACAAAACTACTGGATATTTCGGCGAATGCGCCTTTATCAACACAGACAAACAAGAAAACAGCAAATTATAGGAAAAGGACAAAAGGCAGGCAACAAAAGGAGCAAAAAAACCAACAAGATCAAAATTAAAAAAACAATACTTCCCCTCTACAGTCCAATGCATAAATGATAGTTACAACTAAGTTGAAGCCAAAGAGCAAGGCATGCATTTGTGAACACAAATCAGGGGTCTCGTCTTGCCATCATGCTGTAAGTATGTTTTGCAATATTCTGTTTATGTTGTGTGTGTGTGCAGCATGTGGAGAAAGGGAACAAACTGGTATTGGAACAGGTCATTGTCACTCTGGCCTCTGTGTGTGTGTGTGCAGCATGTGGAGAAAGGGAACAAACTGGTGTTGGAACAGGTCATTGTCACTCTGGCCTCTGTGTGTGTGTGTGCAGCATGTGGAGAAAGGGAACAAACTGGTGTTGGAACAGGTCATTGTCACTCTGGCCTCTGTGTGTGTGTGTGCAGCATGTGGAGAAAGGGAACAAACTGGTGTTGGAACAGGTCATTGTCACTCTGGCCTCTGTGTGTGTGTGTGCAGCATGTGGAGAAAGGGAACAAACTGGTGTTGGAACAGGTCATTGTCACTCTGGCCTCTGTGTGTGTGTGTGCAGCATGTGGAGAAAGGGAACAAACTGGTGTTGGAACAGGTCATTGTCACTCTGGCCTCTGTGTGTGTGTGTGCAGCATGTGGAGAAAGGGAACAAACTGGTGTTGGAACAGGTCATTGTCACTCTGGCCTCTGTGTGTGTGTGTGCAGCATGTGGAGAAAGGGAACAAACTGGTGTTGGAACAGGTCATTGTCACTCTGGCCTCTGTGTGTGTGTGTGCAGCATGTGGAGAAAGGGAACAAACTGGTGTTGGAACAGGTCATTGTCACTCTGGCCTCTGTGTGTGTGTGTGCAGCATGTGGAGAAAGGGAACAAACTGGTATTGGAACAGGTCATTGTCACTCTGGCCTCTGTGTGTGTGTGTGCAGCATGTGGAGAAAGGGAACAAACTGGTATTGGAACAGGTCATTGTCACTCTGGCCTCTGTGTGTGTGTGTGCAGCATGTGGAGAAAGGGAACAAACTGGTCAGGTCATTGTCACTCTGGCCTCTGTGTGTGTGTGTGCAGCATGTGGAGAAAGGGAACAAACTGGTGTTGGAACAGGTCATTGTCACTCTGGCCTCTGTGTGTGTGTGTGCAGCATGTGGAGAAAGGGAACAAACTGGTGTTGGAACAGGTCATTGTCACTCTGGCCTCTGTGTGTGTGTGTGCAGCATGTGGAGAAAGGGAACAAACTGGTGTTGGAACAGGTCATTGTCACTCTGGCCTCTGTGTGTGTGTGTGCAGCATGTGGAGAAAGGGAACAAACTGGTGTTGGAACAGGTCATTGTCACTCTGGCCTCTGTGTGTGTGTGTGCAGCATGTGGAGAAAGGGAACAAACTGGTGTTGGAACAGGTCATTGTCACTCTGGCCTCTGTGTGTGTGTGTGCAGCATGTGGAGAAAGGGAACAAACTGGTGTTGGAACAGGTCATTGTCACTCTGGCCTCTGTGTGTGTGTGTGCAGCATGTGGAGAAAGGGAACAAACTGGTGTTGGAACAGGTCATTGTCACTCTGGCCTCTGTGTGTGTGTGTGCAGCATGTGGAGAAAGGGAACAAACTGGTGTTGGAACAGGTCATTGTCACTCTGGCCTCTGTGTGTGTGTGTGCAGCATGTGGAGAAAGGGAACAAACTGGTGTTGGAACAGGTCATTGTCACTCTGGCCTCTGTGGCTGATACCGCCGAGGACAAGTTCACGGAATACTATGACAGGTACAGAGAGGCACAGAGAGACACTAATAATAATAATGATTATTTGGTAAAGGTCAAGATGTGCCACCCCCCTACATTTCTCGGTTAATTGTATTTTTCCGATTTTGCCTTTCTTGCCACACATAAAGCTGTATTTTAGGAACCTTTTTAGCTAATAACCTTTTTGGAATACTAACCCTAACCGTAGCCCTAACCCTACCCCTCACCCTATAAGACGGAAAAACGCAACAAACCACAACTGTGACAAATCGCGGTGTACTGCAGTACATAGTGGGGGGTAGGGTTAGGTTTAGGGTTAGGGTTAGTATTCTAAAAAGAGAATTATCTGAAAATGTTCCTAAAATACAGCTTTATGTATGGTAAGATATCCTATACGCTATTACGGTCGGCAACAAAAAATATCTGCATTTCCGCTGAAGGAGTGCGAAAAAAAAAGAAGAAGAAATCAAAAGAAGGCATGGCGTTTGAGCCATACTCGCTACTGTGTCGTCTGTTATCAAAGGTATCACTTCGAGTGATGTCCCTTGAATGAATACTTCCGGTTTATTTCTCCATGCCGCCAGTTTTCTAGGTACGAAGTGCAAAATTTCGGCAGTTGTCGAAGTTGGGTTTTGGATGGGAAGTTGCAGCATGCGTGTACGCCCCTTCCCCCCCCCCGCCCCCCGCTCAACAAAAGGTTTGACGGACAGCAAAATTACGGACAGATGCCTGAAATTACTGTTTTCGGAGCTTGGGATTACTGACAGTGAAGATTTGGGGTAAACAGGTCTGTTGTCCCTACTGTTCTGATCTGATCTGATCTGAAGAACAGGGTTCGCGCATGGTCTTTGAAGGTCTTTAAGAAATGGAGTGCAATTTTCAAGTCTTTGAAAATTGGCTTTGGTCTGTGAAATTCGTGAAATGGTTTGTGAAAAAGTCGTTGACACCCAAAAATGTCATTGATGCCATAAATTGTTTTTTGTTTGCTTACAGAATTAATAAAGGAGCAATTTAATTTGGCTTATTTTCCGATACCGGCAGTTTATAGATCTTGCTCCATTTAGCAGACGTATTCGATTTATGAAGAGTTACTTCTCTTTGCTAAATCTGAGTCATTTTGGCTACACTGGTGCAACTTAAATTATGATTGAAGCAAATGTTGCGAGAGGTCTTTGAAAATAGGATAAAGGGTCTTTGAAAAGGTCTTTGAAAGTTTGTGAATTTTGGTATCCTAAATGTGTACGAACCCTGATTAGAAAGCACCTTTTCTGTTTCTCTCCAGGTTCATGCCGTGTCTGAAGTACATCATCCAGAACGCCACGGGTGACGCTCTTCGGCTGCTGAGGGGCAAAACCATCGAGTGCATCAGTCTCATCGGCCTGGCCGTCGGCAGAGACAAGGTAGCGTACCTCAGTTCCTGGCCCTCTGTTTATAGACCTCTAGTGCATCAGTCTCATCGGCCTGGCCGTCGGCAGAGACAAGGTAACGTACCTCAGTTCCTGGCCCTCTGTTTATAGACCTCTAGTCTCGTCGGCCTGGCCGTCGGCAGAGACAAGGTAGCGTACCTCAGTTCCTGGCCCTCTGTTTATAGACCTCTAGTCTCGTCGGCCTGGCCGTCGGCAGAGACAAGGTAACGTACCTCAGTTCCTGGCCCTCTGTTTATAGACCTCTAGTCTCGTCGGCCTGGCCGTCGGCAGAGACAAGGTAGCGTACCTCAGTTCCTGGCCCTCTGTTTATAGACCTCTAGTGCAGGAACAGGCATGAGATGTTTCAGCCTTTAGCCTGATTTCCCAGGGTTCCCAGGCGCCTTTTAAGTCCTTGTGAATTGGTTTTTGGTCAACAGGCCTTTTAAGTGCTTTGATTCAGCAAGTGGATCCTTTTAATTCATCAAGAGGTCCTTGTAATTTTTGAAAGGTACTGTTAAGTCCTGTTTTATCAAGAAAAAAGTGATAAAGAAACTGACTAACATCCAAAAACAATTCTCACAAAAAACAGGCAGTATGCAAAGTTGTCGGTGTCACAGATCGGAGCAGACATTTCATTACGAGCTGTGTGAGTCTTTCTGCACCAAGACGTAGTGATTCATTCCATGCGTACTGGAATTGTGCTCTTGGTCAGCAATTGGCATTTGGGCATTCTATCATGAACATGTCATACAATCAGGTTGGCGAAGGTCCTTTTACAATCTATTGAGGTCCTACCCTTTCATCGCCACTGTCGCCTCTTGGCACCACAATGATTTAACACCCATGTCACTGAAAGGCATCAAATGAGGGTCTGGTATCCAGTGACCTTATGTTCTTCATTTTGGGAGGTAAGGACAGGCCCTATTTTATGCACGTCACAGAGGAATCCCCAATATTGCTGACGAAATGTTTTCTCTACCCGGGTAAGTTTAATGGTAAATCTTGGCTGAGGAATGGCTAGCGTTGAAAGGGTTAAGGGGGTTTGTGGGTGTGCGTGTAGGAAGGTACGGAAGGATTGTTACTCTATGCATGCATATAATTTACATGAATGAATGGGGTGAGGGTATGTGTTTCTGAGTACCTGTATGATTTAGACCCTATGTTAGTGAACCGTTAGTGGAATACTTAACCTTAGAATTATTTCTAAACATTTAAAGGTAAAAAAACAATCAATGAACAATATTAAACGCCCCAAAAAAGGAAAGTAAAATACTTAACAAGAACATCAAAGCAAAGGTCCAATTGGGCTCCTAATATAAATAAGTCCCCGAGCAACTTCCAGGGTTTTCATTTTGAAACGAAACAACAGATAAAAGAGTACAAACAACAGATCAGAACACTTTCGGGCTAAGCTTAGTCACACGGGAAACACATCAGTACACACGAACCTTCGAGGCTCCAACAAAAACAACCGATTCAAAGCCGATTTTAAACGATGTTCTCGATTGGCAATCGGTTAAAAATGAAAACCCTGATATTTACTTCTAGAATCTTTGTATATTAATGTCCCTTCTGTGGTGCTGGGTCACGTATTGTGTGTGATAATGTTGTTGTTGTTGTTGTTGTGTTTTGCAGTTCAGTCAGGACTGCAACGAAGTGATGCAGCTGTTGTTGAAGACACAGACGGACCAGCAGGACTTAGCCGATGACGACCCTCAGGTGATTATGAATTGATCAATAAACAGATCTAGAGTACTTAGCCGATGACGACCCTCAGGTGATTATGAATTGATCAATAAACAGATCTAGAGTACTTAGCCGATGACGACCCTCAGGTAATTATGAATTGATCAATAAACAGATCTAGAGTACTAACAGGTCTGTAGGTCTAGAGTACTAACAGGTCTGTAGGTCTAGAGTACTAACAGGTCTGTAGGTCTAGAGTACTAACAGGTCTGTAGGTCTAGAGTACTAACAGGTCTGTAGGTCTAGAGTACTAACAGGTCTGTAGGTCTAGAGTACTAACAGGTCTGTAGGTCTAGAGTACTAACAGGTCTGTAGGTCTAGAGTACTAACAGGTCTGTAGGTCTAGAGTACTAACAGGTCTGTAGGTCTAGAGTACTAACAGGTCTGTAGGTCTAGAGTACTAACAGGTCTGCGCGTGGGTACGGGGACCCCCACCCCTGTAATATTGTCAGAGCCGTTTACTCTACTCTTTTCGAGTAGTATTCTACTCAATTTGGACCTCTACTACTCTTCAAAATTGATAATATTGTTCTTTAATTCTTGATTGCTACTCATTTTCAGTGAACAGTGTTTGATGGTTTCATGAATAGGACTACACATTTCACACCAAAACTATTCATTTTAGCTGTCCAGGTTACTCAAGACTTGTGTAGGGGGGTAAACAGGTCTGTATTGTTGTAAGAGAATTGTGAGAAAGATGTGCGGCATGCGTGCGTGCATGCATGCGATTTTATGCACGCAGTGAGTGAATAGTTTGGTGAACTGTATTGCGAGAGGATGTGCGTGAATGAGGGTGAGCTATCCTCTCACTTTTGGATGGACGCTTGTACTGAAGGGGTCAATAAAGAAGTCGAAGAATAAACTGCTTCGTTGTTTTCAACCCATGAACGCAAGAATTTCCACACCCCTCCTTGAAATCGTAGAGACGAACTTTGAATTGATTCATTATCTTCCATCCAAGTCTTATTATTTAAGTCATTTATGGCACTAACCGTCTTGGTCTGCCCAAATAAAAAGGGCAGAGGAACAAACCAAAAGCTTCTATTGTGTCAGGAATAGTTGTGACATTTCCAGACAAGACTTATTTTAAACAAGACAAATTCACAAGGATGAAAATTGCTTGCTTCAAATTATGTTTACGCGCGAAAGGTAAGATGCCGCGTCAAAATTCCTCTTAGCTCCCCAAAGTTCCTCTTTTCTGCTACAGACAAACCTCTATTTTACAACCCTCTGTTAAGCGACCACCTCTCATTTGAGACCGGATTTGTTGGCACAGATGCATTTTACTATGTAAACGACCTCTCTCTGTTTCTGTTTCAATGCGTTGCAGATTTCCTACATGATCTCGGCGTGGGCGCGCATGTGCAAGATCCTGGGCAAGGATTTCCAGCAGTACCTGCCCATGGTTATGGGACCGGTGCTGAAAGCTGCTTCCTTGAAGCCCGAAGTCGCCGTTATCGACAGTTAGTAGTTTCTTTTTCCCTATCGTTCTTTCTTTCTTTTTTTTGCTTTCTCATAGGGCCAGTGCTGAAAGCTGCTTCCTTGAAGCCCGAAGTCGCCGTTATCGACAGTCAGTAGTTTCTTTTTCCCTATCGTTCTTTCTTTCTTTTTTTTGCTTTCTCATAGGGCCGGTGCTGAAAGCTGCTTCCTTGAAGCCCGAAGTCGCCGTTATCGACAGTCAGTAGTTTCTTTTTCCCTATCGTTCTTTCTTTCCCTCTCTTTCTTTCTTTTTTTTCATCTTCTTATAGGGCCGGTGCTCAAAGCTGCTTCGTCGATAGAAACCTGAAATCACCGTTATCAACAGTAGGCCTAATTTTTTTTTTTTTTTTTTTTCTCTCGTTTTTCTTTTCTTTCCTTTTTAATTTTTTTTTTTAACTCACTCGGGGCGAATGAGCCGAATCCGGCTCATGGCTCGCACAACTGTTTAGGACGTTTAGGCTCCGACTCTTAAATAAGAGTTTTCAAGAGGTTTTGATTTCTCGCGTGTAACCAGCTTTCCGGTGCGAAGTCATAACCTATTTTCAGTTTGCTTTGACCTTGCCTCTCTTGAAATCAACCAATCATTGCAGACTTTACATTCAGCTTTGGTTGTAGAGGGGGGTCAAAGATCGGAATGTGAAATTTTCCTTCTTTCTATGTGTTAGCTGTTTTCGTCAATAGGAGACAAACGACGAAGGTAAGGAATCTGATATTTTACGATCGTTTAGTGCATGGTGTTGCTAATCTTTTCTGAAAATATTGATGCCTAACTCTTCATAACTTGGTTTTGGTGATTGTTTTACGAGCCTAGTCAAATGCCCAGTCCCCACAGAACAAGGGGAAATAATTTGTCCAGTCCCGAGTGAGTTAAACAGAATACTCCTTTATTGTTCCATGATAGCCAAGCAACCGTGAAACTTTTTCCCCTATAATTATTACAGACCTCGCTAGGCCTTTTGTTTGTTGTTCTTTGTGATTGTCTTTCCTTTATTTCTTGTTGCAGTAATAGTTAGCCATGGGGTCATGGGGCTTGTACTCAAAGCTGCCTCGTTAAAGCCTGAAATTTGACAGTAATTGAACAATACCTCAGTAAAGAGTTCCGCTTTTCGCGGAAAATCCGCGTAATAAAACCTCTAAATGAGACCGATCTTGCCTTATTCGTATATGGGTCTGTATTTGCGATTCTCAAACTGGTTAACCGGAAGTCGCCCACTCGCTTCAAAGTTGCGCGAAGGAAGGCGAGATGAGCACGAAAAGCATCGATGTTAGTTGAAAATGTGTGTGGAAGGCTATTTGAGCCGACGAAATGTTCGGACCCCCTCCCGCTGAATCAAATTTTTGACGCGAGGTAGGTTGTTTTAAAAAGAGTTTTGGGAATGTCGCATAGGCCCCCCCCCCCCCCCCCCCCCTCCCCCCATCAACAAAACGTCGGAATATGTGAAAATCCGGATGGAAGGATTTGTGCTCGGCTGAAAAGAATTTGATTGCTTGTAAGGTTTGCGTTTAAAAAAAATTTTGGAGGAACGACGCCCGACGTGAGGTATTGGAAGGGTTTCTCGGACAGATCTGCATCCACTTTTTGCCTGATACCTCTGAGCTGGTTCTAGGGTGCGGAATTGGTACAATCCCCCCAAAATCTGTTCCTTCCTGCAATAATCGGGTCTAAGCGCGGGCCGACGCCTATATTTGCATCCTGCCCGCACTTTTTGTCGCTGCACCTTCGTCGTCTGCTAAATCCGAAAAACCGAAAGCATCGAGCAGGAATGAATGATTTCTCGACATTTCATTGGTTCCTTTACAATGTTAGTGTAAATCAACCAATCGCATTCATCTCTTTTTACCGACAAGAAGTTGCGAGAGTCCTACCCGCCATGTTGAATTTTCTTCAAAATGAAGCGGACAACGACGCTCTTCGACTTTGATTTTTGTGGCGGCAAAGTAAAAAAAAAAGAAATCCTCTGCCAAACGAGTGTGCAGAAGATGTTGCAGAAACAGCTACTGCATCAACAGTCTCAGAGAAGCAGTCCGAAGATAACGGCACTAGTGCGAGGGAACACCGGTTCCAAGACGAGTGGCTGAAGAAGTGGCCATGGCTAGCGAAGATTGAATCGGCCGCCTCCCCCCCCCCCCCCCTTCCCCTCGTATACATTGGACCTGCCCCCCTTTTTTTTTTATTCTTAGGGGGGGAACGCCCCCCCTTTTTCAAAATCCTAGAATCAGCTCTGTTGATTGGTTTTGTTGGATCACTCCTCTCCATGTGAATGTTTGGATTTGTTGCAGGCGAAGACATGAGAGAGATGGAGGAGGACGAGGATTGGCAGTTTGTCACCATCGGCGAGCAGGTGAGATAGTTCCCCCCACCTTCTGGAAGTTCTTTGCTAGTAATTTCCTCATGTCTGTCATTGCTCTCTTTGACTCTGCCTTTTCCCTGTCGTCTGCTCTCTTTCTGCCTAACTGGTGCGTTTCTCCTGCCTTTGTTGTTTTTGAAACTTACAAAGGTTTTCTCCAGACGAAGACGGGACATGCTGGGCTATTTCTTTGGCGCATAGCGGCAGCATGACGCATCTGCGCTCATATGACAGGAAACTGTCTGAGCGATCGAGAGGAGAGATAGAGGGTCCCCATTGCATTGTAAATAATCAAATACATAACGTTCCAAGTGCATGTGACAGGGCTCCCAGGGACCCCCATTTGGGGGTCTACGAAGCACTAAAATTCTAAAGGACCCTCTAAAAGAATGTGCAGGGGGTCCCAGGGACGCACTAGAAAAATTCTTTTTAGCATTCGCAATGCCACTGGGACTCTAGGACCCTCTATACTGTAAGTAAAGGAGTTCCTGGGACCCCTTGTTTTGCGGGACGATCGGGAGCCCTGTTGTGATGAGTAGCTTAGGAACACAGCCTAGGTTTCCAAGGTTGGCATAGGGCTGCTCTTGTGTTGGTGGGGCATGTGGGATGTTTCTCTTTCATTCAATGACTCCAAAAACTCTGTGTTTTATTTTCAGCAAAGCTTTGGAGTTTGCGCGTTAGGCCCGGAAGAGAAAGCCTCAGCCTCTCAGATGCCGGTATGCTAAGCGCATGAGCTGAAAAGACTACAACGACTAGCATGTCTTTGGTTTAGTTACGTCAAAACTTTGGGATTTTATTTTATTTGGATGAAAACATTTGGAATTGTGTTTTATTCGCATGAAAATGTTGGAATTCGGTTTTATTTTTTCATCAAAACTTTGTAATTCGGTTTATTGTTTTCAGCAAAACTTTTGGAATTTTGTTTTATTTGCCTAGAAACACTGCGATTCTTAGCAAAACTTTGGAATTCTGTTTTGCAGCAAAAGTTTGGAATTCCCTTTTATTTTGAGCAAAACTTTGGAATTGTGTTTTATTTGTAAATTGTAGCCAAATTTTGGAATTCAGTTTTATTTGCTTGAAAATGTTGTAATTCTGGCTTATTTTTTTTAGCAAAACTCTGGAATTCTGATTTCTTTTCACACAAAATTTTGGAATTCAGTTGATTTGCTTGAAAACTTCTACATTTTTATTTTCACCCCAAACTGGAATTCTTTTTCATTTTTCAGCAAAACTTTAGAATTATGTTTAAATTTTCAGCAAATCTGTTTTTTCACTCAAACACAAAATTTCATTTTTCAGCAAAACTCTGGAATTTTTGTTTTATTTTCAGCAAAACTTTTTTCACCCAAACTCTGGAATTCTATTTCATTTTTCAGCAAAACTGGATTTTTTTAAAATTTTCAGCAAAATTTGGAATGCTGTTGTATTTTGAGCAAAACTGGGATCCGGAGCTTGACGTTGTCATTCTGTTCTGTCTGCAGCAAAACTTCGGCATCCGCACAGCGGGCCTGGAGGAAAAGGCGACGGCGTGTCAGATGCTGGTGTGCTATGCTCGCGAGCTGAAGGAGGCCTTTGCCGAGTACTCGGAAGAAGTGGTGAAGATCATGGTGCCTCTGCTCAAGTTCTACTTCCACGACGGTATCCTTTTTGTGTGTTGTTGGGCCAGTTGTAGTGAGGCATGGATGCCACCTTGCCTCGGATGCGAGGCAGCGCCTGTTTTTCTAAATTTTGACACACCCCCCCAAAATTGGTTCAAAGTTCGAGGGGAAAAAAGTGTTGAGTTCTCACTTTACAACAGGGTTCATAGGGGCCTTACCAGTCCTTATAAGTCTTGACTAATTAAAGTCTCCAAGTAAGGCCTTACAAGTGCTTACATTCACTTCAAGGTCCTTACAAGTCCTGACAGCTGCCAAAAACTGCCCTGAGCAGCAAGACCATACTCAAAATAGATCGCAGAAGCAGCACTTTTACACTTGAGAAACATCGCTCAGCATCTACTCCACCTTACCCACCTTCCCGTTTCAACTGACCGCTCAGACGAACGATGCACCGCGAGTTGTCAAGAGAAATTGGACTGAAATCTTGTTCTTTATCCTGGTGTCGTTTTGCGAGAAAACGTGTATATCTGTGCCAGCCATAGTTTTTGTATCTGCTTAGACATTGTTCACAATGCTGGGAAAGTGTTCCTTTCAAGATCGTTGGCTAAAAGATGGACATTATCCTTAGGCCTACAGGTCCTTACAAGGTCCTTACTTGGGGATAGCTGCAAGCCCTGGGAACCCTGTACAAGCCTGGATTAAGCTTCGGTAAAGGTAAAGATGTGCCACGCCCCCCTGCATTTCTCGGTTAATTCTATTTTTCCGTTTTTGCCTTTCTTACCATACATAAAGCTGTATTTTAGGAACATTTTTAGCTAATAACCTTTTTGGAATACTAACCCTAGCCCTAGCCCTAGCCCTAAACCTAACCCTACCCCCCACTATGTACTTGCAGTACACTGCGATTTGTCACAGTTGTGGTTCGTTGCGTTTTTTCGTCTTATAGGGTGGGGGGGTAGGGCTAGGGTTAGGGCTAGGGTTAGTGTTCCAAAAAGGTTATTAGCTAAAAATGTTCCTAAAATACAGCTTTATGTATGGTAAGAAAGGCAATAACGGAAAAATAGAATTAACCGAGATAGGTAGGGGGGGGTGGCACATCTTGACCTTTAGCTAAGCTTCAAATGGAGTATGATTTTGCTTTTTCTTCAGCTTCTGGGACATGGGCGGCCCCTGGACCCCTGCCTTGCCTGTTTTTGGATTTTCTCCAGTTGCATCCATGGGTATTAGGTATTAGGTACTTTATAGTCACAGAGGCGTCTCTGTGAAATTCGGGTTGCTCCCACCTGGAGAGCGCGTCGCTGCCAGAGGCGCGCCACCCATTTTTAAATAAATTTTTTTTTGTGCATGCGATTTCCGTCGCTGATGAGGGAGGGGGGGGAGGGGGTAAATTTTGACCAAATGGCAACTTTTTCGTTGCCACTGGGTTTAGCGTATGCTAAGTGCATGGGCACACGGGACCTCGGTTTATCGTCTCATCCGAAAGACTCCACGTTCAGACCGTTAAGGCCTAGTGCAGAATGAGAGGAAAAAATCCCCTGTACCCAGGTTCGAACTCGGGTTTACTTGACGCGAACACGATACCACTGTGCCACTCTACACTTTGGTGATGAGATGGGTACTGCAGACCTGTTTTCCTTACGGATTTGTCCGTAATTGTAGACCTCCAACTACGCTATTAGGTACTAGGTACTTCATAGTCACACAGGCGTCTCCGTGAAATTCGGGCTGCTCCCACCTGGAGAGCGCGTTGCAGCCAGAGGCGCGCCACCTAAATCTTTTTTTTTTGCATGCGATTTTTTGTGCGACTGATGAGGAAGGAAAGCGGGGCTGTTAAATTTTGACCAAAATTTAATGACAACTTTTTCGTTGCCACTGGGATTAACGTGTGCTAAGTACATGGGCACATGGGACCTCGGTTTATCATCTCATCCGAAAGACTATTTCGGTCGGCAACAAAAAATCACGAATTTCCGCTGAACGAGTGCGGAAAAAAAAGTTCAGAAGAAGGCATTGTATTTGAACCGTACTTGGCACTGTTGTCAGCTATCAAAGCTAGTGACATCCCTTGAATCGTTACTTCCACTCGGTTCGGTTCCTGTTGACAGACTCATACCGGCGGCAATTTTGTAGGTGCGATCGCAATTATGCCGAAAAAATGACACACGCAAGTACTGACGTGCGATACCGATGTTGATACTGACAGTTGTTAAAGTTGGGTTTGGACGGGAAGTTGCAGTGTGTAGGCCCCTCAAAATCAGAGGGTCAGATGTGGGGGTCTTTTGTACAGATAGTTCCCCCACCTTCTGGAAGTTCTGTCTTCCGGAATGAGTTCAGCAGCCACGAAGAAAAAGCTGCTGAATGCTTTCAGTGGAGTTTGCCTGTTAGTTCCTGGCTGACTATGTGTGTGTGTTGCCACGATAGCGTTTGAACAGAGGCTGAACGTTTGCGCGCGGATGTGTGCTTAGCATGTCTAGGCCAAGTTCAAACACGAAGGTCATCGGCCAAGGGTCAAGGTCAGTGGAGCCGAAAGTGCTACCGCGCGGCTGCTTGCTGTAGCATTCTCCACGCTCTAGTTTGTCGTTTCGTTCATTGATTAGCTGGTTTAGCCCTTTCAACGCTAGCCATTCCTCAGCCAAAATTTACCATTAAACTTACCCGGGTAGAGAATAGATTTCATTTGCAATATTGGGAATTTGTTTGTAACATGCATAAAATAGCGCCTATCCTTTCCTGCCAAAATGAAGAACATAATGTCACTGGATACCAGAACCTCGCTTGATGCCTTTCAGTGACATGGGTGTTAAATCACTGTGGTGCCAAGAGACGACAGTGGCGATAGGATTAAACAAATCTTTATTCATTTGAAAACATAGTCAAACAGAAAGACAATTAGAGCAACAACAAGCTCGAAGCTTATACAGTGCTCCTTAACCCTTTTGCTGCCAGCCATTTTTCAGCGAAAAATTTCCATTAAACTTACCTGGGTTGAGAAAAACCTTTGTCTTTTAATATTGGGAATTTCTCTGTGACATATTTAAAGTCAGGCCTATCCTTACCTCCCAACATTAAGAGAATAGGGTCTTCGGATAACAGACCCTGATTTGATGCCTTTCAGTGATATGGGTGTTAAATCATTGTGGTGGCAATGAAAGGGTTAGGCAAATCTTTATTCATTTGAAAACTATCAAACAGAAAGACAATTAGAGCAACAACAAGAAGCTCGAAGCTTATACCATGCTCCTTAAATTAACATAGTTGCACAATAGACAATTTTTGAGAAAAAATTAGGGAAGTGCACTTCGTGAAAAATAGTTGTTTACCTCCATTACTCGGTCAAATACCATAGCGCAATGCAACAATGGTGTCGAAGCTTGAAACCGCAGGATGCGAGTCAGCGACTTGCAAATATTTTGTAGAAAAATAAGGGGTGACCAGTGACAAAGTGATAGAACTTGCAAACTGTGACATAAAAATATAAATGACCTCAATTTCAGAATGATGCACTGCGTTCTACATGCTGTGTGTCTCATCAAACACAGGAAGCGAGGGCTGGGGATTTACCTGATGGCAGAGTAACTTCCCCTGTTTGACCCTTTGAATTAGGCAAGATAACTCCTACGCACCATGAAATTATTCCCCTTAATTATTTCCGAACAATTCATATTGGTTCCTTCTGTCTGGTCTTTGTCAAGTCAAGTCACAAGTCACACAATTTATTGTTAAAAAAACATGGATATACATCTGTGGTGGCACGTAAAACATAAACAGTGAATAAGTAAGATCACAGCTCAAATATTAAAATAGAACATTCACGCAACTGAACCCAAGCGCACACAAACCGCAGCACCCCCACTCCCCTCACGCATAACTAAGAGAGAGAGAGAGGGGGAGAGAGAAAGAGAGATTTTATTTGATTGATTGATTTAATTCAGTCTGTTCACACAATGGTGATATTAGACTGGGAAAAAAAACCCAACAGTTTTTAGTGTGTGTGCGTGTGCGCGCGTGTATGTGAATATGAGTGCGTGTGTATGAGTAAATATAACTATGCATATGATTTTATGTCTGAATGTGGAGGAAAAAACCCAAGAAAAAAACACACAACACAAACAAATCCCTAACAAATTAATAGAAATAGAAAGAGAGAGAGTCCTAAGTGAAAATGATGCACACACATGCACACATATGCGCACATTGTCGTCCTTAACCTGCGGTGAACAGACGTGCGAGTGGCTGCGTCGGAATCGCTGCCTTACCTCCTGGAGTGCGCGAGCATCAGGGGAGAGCAGTACGTCTCTGACATGTGGAGCAACTACATCTGCCCCAATTTGCTGAAAGCCGTCGAGATCGAACCGGAACAGAGCGTGCTGCCCGAACATCTCAACTCCTTCGCTAAGGTAAGAATGATGTTAGTAGTAGTGATGATGATGATGATGGTGATGATGTTATTAAGATAACTACATCTGCCCCAATTTGCTGAAAGCCATCGAGATCGAACCGGAACAGAGTGTGCTGCCCGAACATCTCAACTCCTGTGCTAAGGTAACAGTATGTGTGTGTGTGTGTGTGTGTGTGAGAGTGTGTGTGTGAGCTATAGCCGGTTTTGGCTATCTTGAAGACACAGGTAGCATTGTGGCTGGTCGGTATTGACCGGAATAAATGCAAGATGGACATATTGCTGCAGAAACACGTTGAGAAGATTTTTAACTCGTGTGTGTGTGTGTGCATGCGTGCGTGCGTACATGTGTGCCTTCTCTCACAGTGCGTGGAGACATGGAGATCTTGGTGACCATGCTATCTAAACTGCTGCAGAAACACTTTGAATAACTCTGTGTGTGTGTGCGTGTACATGCATGCATGCATACATTGTGTTCTCTCACATTGCATAAGGAAGCTAGGCTTTGAGTGTTTGTCCAAGCTGCTACAGAAAGACTTTGAGACGACTTTTAACTGTGTGTGTGTGTGTGCGTGCCTATGTGCATACATATATGTGTGTTCTCTCGCAGTGCATAGGCTTGGAGGCGTTTGTCCAAGCTGCTACAGAAATACTTTGAGACGATTTTTAACTCTGTGTGTGTGCGTGTGTGTGTGTGCGTGTCTGCGTGCGTACATGTGTTTGTTCTCTCACAGTGTGTGGAGAAGCTAGGCGTGGGATGTCTATCAGACGCGGACATGGAGATACTGGTGAACATGCTGTCCAAACTGCTGCAGAAACACTTTGAGAGGCAGGCAGAAAGACAAGGTGAGCCACAAATTTTAAAAAAAGCAATGGCCAAGGGGGCAGTCAAACCGGTAGGGGCTTAGCGCGTGATATTCTTAGTTGGGCGTAGTGAGAGAGAGAGAGAGAGGGAGGGACTCATCTCCCAAATTATCATCCAAAGTTGCCCATTCTGTTTTGCAAACAATTAAAAAAACAAAACAAAAAAACTCCAAATCTTTTGCTTGCAATAAACTAGCAAATGAAATGCCTGTAACCTTTTCGCCTCCAGACATTTTTTTGCCAAAAACTTATGTCAAGCTTACCTTGGTTAATTTAACCCCTTTTAGTGCCAGAGAAAAGAAAAGAAAAAATCATTGAGCAAATCATGCCATGAAAAAGACAACTGATAGAGCCAATCTGTCAAAATGATCTGGGGATATAACTCTTGACTGTGTTAGAGCAAAAGCCAGCTTATCAGGGTTATTCCTCTTCATCTGATGATGTCATCAGTGATGTCATCAGGTCAGTACGTGATACGTTGGTGGCAGTCAAGGGGTTCAGAAAAATTGTCGTCTGCAATCCTGTGAATCCTCCTATGACATGTATCAAATGAGGCCTTTCTCTATCTCCTCCAAGAATTGATATGATAATAATAATAATTGGCACTTATATAGCGCACATATCTAGAAAATTCTATTCATGGCGCTTTACAAAGAAATAAAACTATAAACATTCACACACACACAAAAAGAAAGACGATGAAGGGGAGAGGGTGGGAAGGGGGTGACGCGGGGGGGGGGGCGTCACACACACATACACGTTGCATGCACACACACGCACGCACACACGCACGCACGCGCGCACGCACGCACGCACGCACGCACACACACACACACACACACAAACACAAACAAACACACACACACACACACACACCACTCAATTTCCATACGGCACAATCAACACACACACTGCATACACACACACACACACACATTGCACGCACACGCACACACACGCGAATTGACAACAGAGCGTCTTTGGTTAACAGGCGCTAGTTTCATCATGCCTTTTAATGACATGGGTGTTAAGTCGGTGTGGTGCAGAAATGAAACATTGGCGTCGAAAGGGTTAATGTTTATACATATTTTTTCTTTAACCTACAAAATATGTGGCAGAGTGGTTAAGACGTTCGCCTGCCAAATGTAATGCGTGACTGCAGCGTGAGTGACCCGGGTTCGAATCCCGGCCTCCTCGCCCTTTCTTTTCTAGTTTGACAGGGAAATCGAAGTGAACGTCCAGTCCTTCGGACGGGGACTTAACGCTAGTGTGACCCGTGCGCTTTACGCACGTAAAAACCCCACAGCAGTTGAAAGTCGGTAACAGCAGGGAGAAATCCTGCTGCCTGGTATGGCCAAATTGATGCCTAGGTTTTCCAAGTGTGTCCACACCCCCTCCTCACCCTGTGCCCCCCCCCCCCCCCATTTTTTTTCCTGCACTTCTGGGGGAGAGCAGCCCTAATTTCACAGAGATAAGTCTCTGTGACTAGAATATACCAAATACCTCCCCCCCCCCAAAAAAAAAAAAAAAAAATGAATGTTGTAAAGGACCTTACGTTTGCTTTACTTGCTTAAATGCCTAGGTCATGGTTATTGTTGTTGAAAAGAAGAGTTGTTTTTAGTGCCTCCATAGAGTTATCTAATCCATGTAACTTCATAGAATGTCTAATACGTTTTAGATTTTTTTAAAGTGTTTGTGTTTCAACACATTTTTTAGGTTTATTGTGCGTTCTGCCTTTTTGTGATGAACAGAGAAAAGAAAAGACGAGGACTACGATGATGTGGTGGAAGAAAGTCTGATGGAGGAGGTGAGACCTTGGGTCCTTTGTCGCTAGTGGTGTTGTTGTCGTACCCTGGCTTAAAGACTCCAGGGATCATGCCAACAGCCGAAGCACTTGAACACTATGCTACAGCAGACCTGTTTTCTCTACTCTTTTCGAGTAGTATTCTACTCAATTTGGACCTCTACTACTCTTCAAAATTGAAAATAATGCTAGATTCTACTCATTTTCAGTGAACAGTGTTTGTTGGTTTAATGAACAGGACTACACATTTTGCACCAAGACTACTCATTTCAGCTATCCAGACTACCCAAGACTTGTTTAGGGGGTGAACAGGTCTGGTACAAATGCACCAGCTAGGGATGAGAACATTACATGTGTGACCGGTTTTTGATTACCCCGCCACATGGGCAGCCACACTCCGACTTCGGAGGATTTTGGATACTGATGATGTTATGATAGGAGCTTGTCACGGCTAAAGACAATTCCCTGCGTAGCTATGCATAGCATAACAAACATTTTGATGTAGCCTTGGTGTTCTAGTCTATGTCAATTGGTCTGACACAGCCTTAAGCCAAGGCGAGTTCGCTAGTGTATAAACTAATAACAAAAAGAGATAGATTTGAGAGAGAGAGAGCGTGAGCAAATATTATAGTGGGGTTTCTGGTTTAAATGTTTTATTTTTCCAAATCAACATGAACAACAACTATGACATAACTGAAGCAACAACAAGCAGAGCTTATGGCGTGCTCAGTGGGGTTTCTTTTGTTGGTTCTGTCAACGATAAGATTCATTAATTCGTTCAACTCTTCGAGATTCTGTTCCTTCGCAACCGTTCAGCACTAGCCGGGTTTGCATTCATTACAAAAATAATTTTGAAAAGAATGCTTAGCGGTACAGTTTTGAAAATTTGTAGCATTATTTATCCAGACTACTCAAGACTTCTGAAGGGGATGAACAGGTCTGGTGTGTGTGTGCATGCATGAGCGCCAATGTGCATGTGTGTGCGTGTGTCTGTGTGCGCCCATGGCACGTGTTCATATTCGTGTTTGTTTATCACCCCAGGACGACGAAGATGTGTACATTCTCAGCAAAGTGGCCGACATCCTGCACTCGTTTTTCGGCACCCACAAAGAGGCCTTTCTCCCCGTCTACGAAAAAGTCATGCCCTTCTTCATCAAAATGCTGGTCAGTACACTCTTCCTTTTTGACTCTAGTGAGTCTATAGTATGACAGTAGTTCGGTTGTGTGTGTTCTAACCTCAAAACCCACCTGTTCCCCCGTGATTGAGGCTCCACTCTCTTTCTTCTCTCTCTCTTGCCTTTAGGTCTGTTTCTGCTGTATACCATTTATGTCAAACGTGTGTGTTCGCTTTGTATTGCATTTTTTGTTTGAATGCGTTATGAATGCTAACGTGTGTGTGCGCTTTGATTTGATTTCTATCAAGATTCAGCGCCGTATAAATACTGTATGTTGTTGTTGTTGTTGTTTGTGTGTGTGTGTGTTGCGTCCGTGGTCTAATCTCCAACCTTTAACGTTGGTATTTTGTCGGGAAATATAAGGCATACGTTTGTTCAAACTTTGCACACATATAGATGTCTAAGCAAGCTTTCAAACAATAATGATTTGAATAATTAAATACTTTAAACAGCACAGTAAACAGATAACATTTTAGATTAGTGGGTTAGAGAGTATTCAACAGGCAACATGAGTTCAGAAACTCATCATCACTGAAAGCCTCAATAGGTCATTGGTAGAGTGTCTGTCTGTCATGCCAATGGTTCTGGGTCTGATTCTCGGCACAGGCACTTTTCTTTTTAATAAGTTGTATCCATTAACGATAGTTTCATTTGTACTTTTAAATTTTATTGGCAATCTTGTACTTTAGACACCCCCCTCAATCTTTGTTGTCCCACAATTTCCTGTTCCGAGTGAGCCTTGAAGGCTTCGCCTCTTGTTTTTTGTTTGCGAGATATGAGAGAAAGATACATAATTTCTGTCTGTATGTGTGTGTGTGTGTGTGAGAGAGAGTTAACTGATTCAAGTCGTTCCGGACATATATGTCTGGAATTAATAGATTGCTGTCAATTTGTTGCATTTGCTTCAAGGGAAGTCACAAGTGATTTTGTTTGCTCACCATACCTTGGTCACTTCTAGACTCGCTTCGCTCCCTTAGACCACAATTTTGCCCATGACTTTGCTTTTGTAGTGGTTTGTTGTGGGGAAGCCAATCGGTGTAGAGATTTTTTTTATATAAAGTCTATATATAAAGAAGTCTGATCTACCACTTCCCTATGTCTAAACTTGAAGTAAAAACCTGTAATCTTCTTTCATTTCTCCTTTTGTTTATGTATGTTTTGTTTGTGTGTATGGAGTGATTTGTGAGTTTTTTCAATGACTCAAAATCGTTTCGTTTCGAATGAGTTAACAACGAGTTTTAAAATGAGTAGGTCAATGCATTTTCTTCAGCCGGGCTAGACTTTAGACTTTTTTTTTCAAAATGGCCAACACTCACCCTACTAACTTTAAATGATCCTAGAACGGAAAAAAAAGATACAAGAATGATTCTTGTATCATTAGAATTATAGAAATAGAATCGTCTGAAGTGTTCAAGCGTGCATTTTTCTCAGAATGGTCAGTTTGACACTTAATGTCCCTTTCGTGGTGTTGGGTAACATTGTTGTGGTTTTCAGAGTGCTGACCGGCCCTGGGCTGACCGGCAGTGGGCGCTGTGTGTTTGGGACGACATCTTGGAGCACTGCGGACCGGTCAGTTGAGCAGCGTTTAATGTTGAAGCATGGGTGTAACTCTTGCCTTCTCACAAGGGCTTCAGGGTTGGGTTTGTTTTTGTTGTTTTGTTTTCATTCCCTGGCTTAAAGACTCCAGGGATCATCCCAACAGCCGACGCAATCGATTATTGTACAAATGCCCCAACTAGGGATGAGAACGTTACGTGTGTGACCGTTTTTGATTACCACGCCACGTGGGCAGCCACACTCCGACTTCGGAGGAAGGGTTGGGTTTAATCAGACCTGTATGCCTATTTGCATGTGTGTGAGCGATTATTTGTTTTTGTTGAATTTCTTGCTTTTAACGCTCTGATCCCCGCAACCTCCAGGACCTCCTGTCGAAAATGGCCTATCTCCCGTAACCCCCGATAGCCGCCGCTGAACGCCAGGTCTAGTAGGTTCACTTTCACTTTCTCCCTACCCACAATGCAATATACTAAGTTAGTTCTTCCTGTTTCTGACACTCCCTGGTCCGTTTTTGGTCTTTACAGCAAGGGAAAGCACTCGATAGTCTTTTTGAACGGAATTTTCAAAGTTTCGCCATTTAAAAAAAAAAATTCACGTGACGCGGGCAGTATTGACCCGGTCGGATGTTTGGAGTGCCATTACTGATTTTGTCTTCTAATTCATGGTTTGTTGTGTGACATTGTGTTAGCTTTCGAATGAAAATATCATCATTGCTATTCAATATGCATCTTTCAGAAATGAAATGTGAGTTAGACTTTTTATTCTGGGTGATTTTTTTAAATAAAAGATTTGGTGTGACGTTCGGAGTTAGTCCACTCGACTCAGGATATTATGATCGATTCTTGTTCAGAGTGATCAGAGTGAGAGGGTTAATTTGTGTTGTTGTTAAGCGCTTAGAGCTCCACATTTGGTGGAGGAGTGCGCTATATAGCGTATTTTACGGACTACAAGACACCCCCCAAATTTTACACAAAATTATATTTTGTTATTATAGTTTCTTACTATGTTATCAGTCACATTATAAGGCGCAGGGGTCTCTAGGAAAAAACTATCGCCAGGCATGGGAATTGTCCGCAAATTCGCGGATTTCCGCGATTTTGTTTTTGAAATTGTTGCTAAATACTTCATTTTTGTTACTAAATACTTCAATCTAATTTAATCATACTGTACCAACACTCAAAACAACTGCATTAGCCTAAAACAACCTGGAACCTTACCCTAGCACATAGCTAAAACGAAACTGGCCCCATGGGAATGCACCCATACCGCAGGGAGCAGAGGGAGTGACTCCCCTTACTTCCGGGTATGACGCGCACCCTTGGGGCACCGGATATGTCATTCTTAAATTTTCCAGCCTTTCAACCACACCTGGGCCTACCCTGCTCCGCCTTTGTCTGACTCTTATCTATCTGGTGGGTTCGTTCCGTGCATAGCTTTGTTCTATTCAGTTTCTTGGGAAAGCTGTTAGTCATCCTATCGATATATTTTCATTGTTTTTTCGTTTGTGTTAGTTTAGTTGGAAAAAATATTTCGTTCGCTTTTGGGGTGTCGGCAGCCATTATGGCTTCTTCCACCCCTTCGGTTCCCACTTCGGGCAAAGCAGTTTCTGCTTCGGTTGTTTCTGCTTCAAAGTCAGATGACTCTTCTTCTTTCACTAGGGACCCTTCAGGAAGGTTCTCGAAATCTTCTCAAGAAGTTTTGCCGAAATCCTCTCATAAGTCTTCGTCGCGTTCGGGCAAGCAAGTTCAGTCTCAGTCTCAGTCACAGTCCAAATCGGTTACACCGGCAAAACCGGTTTCGGAGCCTGTTCCAGTTTCTCTAAATACTTCAATTGGGGGGCTTTTCAGAGTTTTTTGTCTCTGACAATTCCCATGCCTGATCGCCTTATGCTCCGTAAAAAACAGTAAATGATTCACTGTTATTATTACAGTGGAACCTCCCTTATAAGACCTTCAAAAATCATCCAAAACGAGGTCTTATGAAGGAGGGGTCTTATAAGGGAGGTAATTTTAATACTTACAAAGAAGGGCAATGTCTCAGAGAAGTAGCATGGGTGCTACTCTTTCATTTTTACACTGATTTCAGTATTTTTAATTTTACCAGAAACTGAACTTCAGGTTTTTTTAATTCATCCAACTGACCTCAAGCGATTTGTGGCGTTTTGAACTTGGTGGTTCTATCTTGGAAGTTTACAAAGGCAATGTAATAATTTGACAAGGCTTATCAGACTCAAACTGTCTGTCTATCATTTTAACTGTCTGTCTATCTCGTTATCTCTCTCTCTTAACTTGCCCCCCTGAATCGTCCGACGGGGCTCTGCCCCTGTACCCTGCCGGGGCCATTTTTCATTTTGGGGGAGTGGCACCCTTGAAGCAGGTCTTATGTGGGAGGGAGTCATATAATAGGAGCAGGCATGAAAGACTTCCACGTTTCGCGGAAAATGTGCCAAAATTTTTGAAAACTTCCGCGGAAGAAAACAAAATTCTGCGTAAAGGACCGATCTTGCCGTATTCTTATATCTACAAGTCTCTATTTGGCCAATCTCAAACTGGTCGCTTTAGCTCACTCGCTTCAATTGTGCGAAGGAAGGCGAAATGAGTAGCTCCCGCTCAACAAAAGTAGTGATGTTAGTTGAAAATGTGTGTGCCGACCCAATTTTCGGACCGCCGCCTCGCTGAATAAAACTTGTGACGTGATGTATGTGAAAAGGTGGTTGTACAAAATTTTTTTGGGAATGTTGTGCAACCCCCCCCCCCCCCCCCCCCGTCAACAAAACATTGGACGTTACGTGAAAATCCGGGTGGAAGGATTTTTCTCGGCTGAAAAGAATCCCATTCTATGATTGTTGAAAGAAGTTTGTGCTGGAAAATTATATTTTTTTAATGTTCGCTCCCCCCCACGCTCCACAAAACTTCCGACGAAATTTTTTCCTCTTTTTTGATCTTCATCCACTTTCATGCCTGAGGAGGTCTTATGTGGGAGGGAGTCATATAATAGGAGGTCTTATAAGGGAGGTTCCACTGTATTATCTATGTGTTGATATATTTGGTATTTCCAGGTGTCGGCCAACTACCAGAACTACTTCCTGCAGCCCATGGTGGAATACATCACGGACAAACAGGCCGAGATCAGGCAGGCTGCGTGCTACGGTGTTGGCGTCATGGCACAGTTTGGGGGCGCTGTGTATGCCGACATTTGTCCAGGTTTGTGTACACTCACAGTCAGTTTTTGTCCTTTTTTTTCTTCTCTTTATTATTGTAAGCGCTTAGGGCTTATTTAAGATTAAGTGCTAGAAATGCCCATTATTATGATGATTATTATTATTATTGTCCAATATTTTGCAACATGAAAATTCTTTTTAATGAAAATCATTAACCCAGAGACAATTAAAAAAAGAATTGGGCTAATCATGACATGGAAAAGACAACTGATAGAGCCAGTATGATCTGGGGATATTACTCTCTTGATTATGTTATCTTGATTATGTTAGAGCAAAAGCCAGCATATCACTGTATCAGGGTTATTCCTCTTCATCTGATGACATCATCAGTGATGCAAGAGGGTTAACCCTGTCACTGCCATCCATTCTTCAGCCAAAAAATATCATTAAACTTAACTGGGTAGAGAAAAAAATATATATATCTGTAATATTGGGAATTCCGCTGTGACATGTACAACATTAGGCCTATCCTTACCTCCCAAAATTAAGAAAATAGGGTCTTCAGGTAACAGGCCCTAATTTGATGCCTATTTATTTATTGAAGAAAATATATATAGCGCTTCACCTTTAAGCTCTAAGCGCTTTACAATTGCACTAAAATGATATTAAAAACAACCCATTACATACTCCTCCCCCCCCCCCCCCCCCCCCCCTTCACATTCTTACACGCACACGCACGCACACACACACACATATAAACACAAACTCACGCACACACACAAAGAAATATGTACATATTTAACCCTTTCACCACCAAGGTCGCATTTTAGCACCACAGCTATTTAACACCTATGTCACTAAAAGGCATCAAATTGGGGTCTATTATCCAAAGACCCTTTTGTCTTAGTTTGCGGAAGTAAGAATAGACCTTATTTTAAATATGTCACAGAAGAATCCCCAATACTGGAGATGGATTTTGTTCTCTACCCAGGTAATTTTAATGGACATTTTTGGCTGAAATATGGCTGGCGGTGAAAGGGTTAACTAAACAATAGTAACATGGTTGTTAAAGGGTTTTAAAGGTCGGGTTTTGTTGCGTCCCAGAATGCATCCCTCGGCAGGTGAGCGTCATCGAGCACCTGGACTCCAAGCACACACACATGCGTGCACGAAGAAATATGTACATATTTAACTAAACAATAGTGACATGGTTGTTAAAGGGTTTTAAAGGTCGGGTTTTGTTGCGTCCCAGAATGCATCCCTCAGCTGGTGAGCGTCATCGAGCACCCGGACTCCAAGCACACACACATGCGCGCACGAAGAAATATGTACATATTTAACTAAGCAATAGTGACATGGTTAAAGGGTTTTAAAGGTCGGGTTTTGTTGCGTCCCAGAATGCATCCCTCGGCTGGTGAGCGTCATCGAGCACCTGGACTCCAAGCACACACACATGCGCGCACGAAGAAATATGTACATATTTAACTAAACAATAGTGACATGGTTGTTAAAGGGTTTTAAAGGTCGGGTTTTGTTGCGTCCCAGAATGCATCCCTCGGCTGGTGAGCGTCATCGAGCACCCGGACTCCAAGCAGCCGGAGAACGTGAACGCCACGGAGAACGCCATCTCCGCCGTGGTCAAGATATGCAAATACAACGGGTCGAAGGTGGGCGTGGACGACATTATACCCCGCCTCGTGCACTGGCTGCCTGTCACCGAGGACGTGGACGAGGCTGTGCATATCTACAACTACTTCTGTGATCTGCTCGAGGCGTAAGTCGGTTTCAGCTCTCACTCTCGCTTCACTCTTCAGGGTTCCCACAAGTCCTGGAAAACTAGCAAGGCCTTTTCCAGGGCTTGAAAAGTGCTGGGAAAACAGCACAGGCCCTAAAGCTCCTGGAAAAGTCCTGGAATTTTCTTAATCGGCTTACCATATTCTCGACTTTCAAGCAAGCAAAACCAACACTTGATCTCTTTGAAAATAGTAAAACTGAAAGTTACCGTAAGGCTTGGTTTTTGAAAAAAATCATAATTTTGACTGCCTGATATTGTGACAGCCGACGACCATGCTGCTGCATGTGGACTTTTGATGTGTGCAGGGTTTTGAAGTTTCAAATAATTAGAATAGTTTGATATTAGCACGCCTCTTACCGTAATGCTTATTATCCATATTACAAGCAGTATTTTCAGTCCTTGAAATTTATCAGCATGGTCCTGGAATAGTCTTTGAATTTTTCTTTTAGAGATCTGTGGGAACCCTGTGTATTTCAACATATGTGATGGGAAAAACCTACGTAAGTCGCTCGGAATGTTTTGGAGCAAAAGCCAAAAATAGTCAACAACCCCAAAATATAAATGTTCTGTTTAGAGCATATTTATGTCTATTTTTATGGATTATGCCAGCATCCACAACATGAAAGACAATTTTGAATGATTTGGTAAGTCGGTTTCACAGACCTGTTTACCTTTACGATTTTGCCGTAATTTTTACGAAACAAGTCAAATTACGAAAATTACAGCTACAGAATTTTTTTTTGATTTTTTTGTTTCTAAAAAAACACCCATTGTTACAGTTGCGTCGGCAAGCAATGCTTTTGAAGCAATGCAGTGAAAAGTCATTCCTGTTCCCAGCATACAACGCGCGTCAATTTATTTTCATTCTGTTTCAAGATGGCGTCAAAGCGACCGCGTGGTGAGAGTTCTAGGTCAAATGATCCAAAATCTGATGGAAAGACGCCAAAGAAAAGGCAAATACGTGGTTTAAAGAATGTTTTTAAAGGTCTCCCAGTGCACTATTGCTTGCATATATAATTGTGTAATTACAAATAGTTTTCTTGTTAATCAGGTTTTGTGAAGAAAAAGAATCGGCCGCGCGTTGGATTTTTTTTTTTCTTCAAAATTTTTTTGGTTTTGTTTCAGAAATTACAAATTTGCAAAATGGGAGTAAACAGGTCTGGTTTCAACTCTCACTCTCACTTCACTCTACATTTCAACGTGTTTGCATTACATATCGTCAGAGAAATTCGAAAACCTCGCATCTCGATTTTTGGGGGCTTTGAGTTAGATACATAGTCAGCTTTCTAATTCACATTAGATGCGTAAGTTCTGTACGGAAAACCCTGAATACGTGGGAAAAAAGAAGGATAAAAGTTTATGCATATAGGGGAAATTCGGACACGTGCGCAAATCTTTTCCCTTCTTTGTTTCACTTATTTATGGATTGCGCGCAGGTTTCCGCATGGCATATCCGCTTATGTGTGCACAGCTCCTTAAGATTGAAAAATCTTGTGCCTGAATTGGAGACTTGATCCATTTGTTTTTCACTGAAACAAACCGTGCGTAATAATAACAGGAACCACCCGGGGATTCTGGGAGACAACGGAGCGAATTTGCCGCACGCCTTCTCCATCATCGCGGCCACCGTGATGCACGAGACTCTGGAGACCTCGTCGGACGTCTACATGCGGCTTCTGAACATCGTGAGACAAGTGCAGGTCAGCGTCTGTTGTGTTGTGTTGTATTGTGATGCGTTAGACTCTGGAGACCTCGTCGGGCGTCTACATGAGGCTGCTGAACGTCGTGAGACAAGTGCAGGTCAGTGTGTGTTGTGTGTGTTGTGTTGTGATGCATTAGACTCTGGAGACCTCGTCGGACGTCTACATGAGGCTGCTGAACGTCGTGAGACAAGTGCAGGTCAGTGTGTGTTGTGCTGTTTTGTGTTGTGTGTGTTGCGTTGTATTGTGTTGCATTTTATGTGTCTGCCTTTGAGCTCCTCCGAATGTGTCGGCTGTACGCAGCGGGGAGACCAATAAAAACTGAAAACCGGACACATACGTACCTTGCCCGTTATGGCCATATGGCCTGGGAACGCAGAAGAAGAAGAAGAAAAAACAAACCTTGCGATGCACAGATCTGGTCATGATGTGGGCTCCTTTTCTTGCCTAAATCTAACTGCCATCTCCACACAAATCTGCCTCATTATTGAAAAGGGAGCGAAGAGAATCGTAAGGCCGGGTTCACATTAGACGCGTCAGTTCCGTACGGAAAAACCTAAATAAGTGGAAGAAAGAAGGATAAAAGTTTACGCATATAGGGGAAATTCGGACACGTGCGCAAATCTTTCCCCTTCTTTGTTTCACTTATTTATGGATTGCGCACGGGTTTCCGCATGGAATATCCGCTTATGTGTGTACACGGCCTTACCCATTCACTTTTTGAAAACAGTATATGTAGACAAAACTTTTGCTCTCTGCATTACAGAATGAATACAATTGTTAAATAACACTTGCTGGCTAGCTGGAGTTATAATCAAAAGTGTCGCTTTTCCAAAACCACAGAAAGTTTGTGAGGATCTGTTTTGTCTCTGGTTAGTACAGTGGAACCTCCCTTATAAGACCTTCAAAAATCATCCAAAAAGGTCTTATAAGGGAGGGGTCTTTAAGGGAGGTAATTTTAATACTTGCAAAGAAGGGCAATGTCTCAAAGAAGTAGGTCTTATGTGGGAGGGAGTCTTATAATGGGAGGTCTTATAAGGGAGGTAAGGTTCCACTGTATGTGGAAAATAATCATGGTCAGAGCACAAGGATGAACATACAACAAACAAACAACTACACAACAAGTGTAAAGTGACGTTATTTTATTCACAAGAGACGCAGCAAAACGACTGGATATTTCGGCGAATGGGCCGCCTTTATCAACACAGACACACGAGAAAACAGCAAAGATGGAAGAAGAAAAAAACAATACTTCCCCTCTACAATCCAATCTGTGAATGATGAAGAGTTGCACAACTTGGTTGCCTACTGACGGCCTAACATAGATTTTAGCTCCCCTTGGACTGCTGGTCTCGGATTCTGCAACCTGAACGTGCGGAGGTGTGGCTGCGAGTTGGGACTCAGAATGAGCGGCGTGGGACAGCATTAAAAAAAAAAGAAAAAAAGTTGCACAACTTTTGGGAAAATGCTTGTGTGACTTACCATGAATTATATTTTTTAGTAATTATCAGTATTTTTTGTATGTTTCAGACCAACGAGCAGATGTTCCAGGCGTGCCTAGCCCAATGTTCCATTGAGCAGCAGAAGGCGTTGTCTGACGCGCTCTCCAAATAAACCGCCCTTTCCTGCTCACACAGTTTTCTCCTCCCCCTCCCCCACCCCCATCCCCTCACCTCACGTGGTCTTTGGACCAACAGAAAGTTCTTCAAATAAACAGTGCCCTCCCCCCAATCCCATCAACTCACACCAGCAGAAAGTTCTCTCCAAATAAACAATGCTCCCCCCTCCCCCTCCCCCCAATCCCCTCACCTCACACCAGCAGAAAGCTCTCCAAATAAACAATGCTCCCCCCCTCCCCCTCCCCCCAATCCCCTCACCTCACACCAGCAGAAAGCTCTCCAAATAAACAATGCTCCCCTCCCCCTCCCCCCAATCCCCTCACCTCACCCAGCAGAAAGCTCTCCAAATAAACAATGCTCCCCCTCCCCCTCCCCCCAATCCCCTCACCTCAGCAGCAAAAGCTCTCTCAAATAAACAATGCTCCCCTCCCCCCCCCTCCCCCCAATCCCCTCACCTCACACCAGCAGAAAGCTCTCCAAATAAACAATGCTCCCCCCCCCCCCTCCCCCCAATCCCCTCACCTCACACCAGCAGAAAGCTCTCTTCAAATAAACAATGCTCCCCCTCCCCCCCCCCCATCCCCTCACCTCACACCAGCAGAAAGCTCTCTTCAAATAAACAATGCTCCCCCTCCCCCTCCCCCCAATCCCCTCAAACATCAACAGAAAGCTCCTTCTAAACCCTCCCCTCCCCCTCCCCCCAATCCCCTCACCTCACACCAGCAGAAAGCTCTCTTCAAATAAACAATGCTCCCCTCCCCTCCCTTCACCTCACACCAGCCTCCCAATGTTCCTCCCAATGTATAACGGTTACCTTCCTGTTCCCCCCCCCTCCTTTCAACCCCCCCCCCCCCTTCTTCCTCCTGCCCAGTCTCTGCAGTTGTTAGCGCTACCTGCACCCCCCACCCCCCACCCCACCCCCCATCTTTTTCCACTTACAAACCATCCAATTCCCTATCTCTTCAGAACGCGGTCTCCGGTGTGTGGGGGGGGGGGAGGGAGCAGCTTGAATTTCGCCCGAGACGCGTCTCCATCACTAGAAAATAATACAAAATACAAAAATTAATAAACAAATTGAAACCTACTCTAGCGATCATCTGACACTTATTTTCTCGTGAATGCTGAGGATCGATCATAGTTTGATTGCTAAATAAACAATTTTCTTCTTCTTTCTTCCTTTCATTTTTTTCTTCTATTCTTTAAAAAAATAATATATATCCTGAAGCAAGTGAGGTTCGGGAGTACAGTTGAAGACTGGCTTCTCGGTGAAGCGACCGATCGGTTTTGGGGCTGTATCCATATTTTTTAAAACTTTTTAACCCTTTCAACGCCAGCCATTTTTCAGCTTAAACTTTCCGTTAAACTTACCTGGGTAGAGAAAAGCTTCTGTCTGCAATATTGGGGATTCCTCTGTGACATGCATAAAATAGGGTCTATCATTCTTACCTCCCGAAATATTGATTGCGGCAGTGCCATAGCCGATGAGGTTTATCCGAGGCGTGGTTACTGCTGCACATATCTGTATTTTAAATGAAAGATCGGGACTTTACTGGATAAGCACTGCCTCCGGGTATTGCCTCCAGTATTGTTCCCACCATCTTTATATTTACAAATGCCCCACAAGGCCGAAGAGGGTGTAAAACCCTATTTTCCCTTACCTCCCGAAAAATGAAGAACATAAGGTCACTGGATACCAGACCCTCATTTGATGCCTTTTAGTGACAAAATCATTGTGGTGCCAAGATGCGACAGTGGCGATGAAAGGGTTGAGAGATAATGTCGAGGATTGCTTTGCTACCAAAGCTGCCGTTAAGGACTGAAGCAAGCAGACAGCCTGCCTGTTTTTATTAGGGCGGCTTTGAATTAATGAGAAAAGTTTTTACAAACAAATTGCTCTTTCAGATCATCTTCCCTTGCGAGGAAACAAATGTGGATTAACCCTTTCCCCGCTGCTATTTTTGTTAGTAAAAAAATACCATTAAACTGAAGAGGGTACAAATAAAAATGTATACAGTGTAGTTATTGTGAATTTCTCTGTGAAATGCATAACATTAGGTCTATCCTTACCTCTAAAGATTAAGAAAATAGGGTCTTTGGATAACAGGCCCTGATTTGATGCCTTTTAGTGACATGGGTGTTAAACCACTGTGGTGCATAAATGCGACATTGGCGGTGAAAGGGTTAAATCACTGTGGTGCATAAATGCGACATTGGCGGTGAAAGGGTTAAGCTCATTGATTATCTTCTCTTACGCGAAAAGAAAAACTGATATTGTCACTGCTTAGGTTTTTTTTGTGTGTGTGTGTGTGGCAAATATTTAGGCTAGTTTTATTCAAGTTTGTTTGTTCATCACATAAGGGAGTTTACTTGATGACTGAAAAGACGCAAACTCAGTAAGTTTTTTTTTTAATTGAAGTCGTTAGATTATCGTCTTTTTAAAAGGGATGAAATATGGATATTACCATCATTGTTTATGCTGTTTGGGTTGTTTTTTAATGAAAAGACAACATTGTTTTGTTAGGCTCACGGTGAACAGACGAAACATTATGCAAGCTTTGTTTTTTGTTTTTCCTTTTTACCGTAAATATAATATATGCGCTCCGTTTCCTTCTTTTCATCCATTGTTCAATGAATGCTGTCGTGTTTTTGGGGGGTTTCATTTTTTATTTTTTTAAACTCGTCTGTTTTTGGAAGGACTTTGGTTGGAGGTTTTTGGGTGGTGATTACGACTGAATTCTTCAACGATTGTGGCTAGTTTTTAACCTAGCTGCGTTTTTTTTTCCGTTTTTTTTTTTCCCCCTTTCTTCCTTGCTTATTCCTGGGAGTGAATGATGAGTATAACGTGTGAGAGTAGAGAGCGGTGATATGCGAGCGTTGGATTATAGACTCGTGGAGAGTTTGTGTTGGGTGTGATGATAGATACGGCGTCTGTGCGTGTAGTTGTGTTGGTTCAAAAGGAGGGTTACCACGAGAAGACTGCATCTTTCTTTCTTTTTTTTTTTAGTATGCTGCATTGCCTTTGTGTGTGTGTGTGTGTGTGCATGTAATATTGTAGGCGTTCTCAGACTTGGCTGAACGTAGCAGGATTTAATTTAAGCGATTTTTAAAAGAGCATGGTTTTTGGACTGCCCTTTTTTTTGTCATCCAAAGCTGTTTTTAGGCAATGAAATAGGGCATTTGCCACGTTGAGGATGACCTTGAAATTCACTGAGTTGAATTTAGAGAGTTAGAAAGGTCAGCGTAACTCAGGCAGAACGAGTGTGGGCAAATTAGTAGTCTAGTATAGAGAGCGAACCCTCGTGGCAAATGCCCTATTGAGATCATCTTGCCATCTTATTTTTTTGTACTTTAGGGCTATAATTTAATTAAAATAAAACATCTTGATCGCAAATTGCACCTTGGTACGATTTACTTACGGATCTGCCACAGTCTTATAGAAAACTATAGAAGACGCATCGTAGATTTTCTTTGCAAACCGTCATTGGAAGAAGTATTGGCCCATAAGAAGTATTGGCCCATAAGTCCTTACATATTGTGCATCATTCAAAGTTGAAAGAAAAATATACACTTGGAAGTTTTAATGAAAATTATTGGTAAAACACCCTTCTTGAAACTATAGAAGACGTATCGTAGATTTTTTTTGCAAACCGTCATTGGAAGAAGTATTGGCCCATAAGTCCTTACATATTGTGCATCATTCAAAGATGAAAGAAAAATATACTTGAAAGTTTTAACCCTTTCGCCGCCAGCCATTTTTTAGCATTAAATTTCCATTAAACTTACCTGGGTAGAGGAGAAAAATCTGCCTGTAATACAGTGGAACCTCATTTTGGATGACTTTTGAAGGTCTTATAAGGGAGGTTCCACTGTATTAGGGATTCCTCTGTGACATATTTAAAGCAAGACCTGTCCTTGCCTCCCAAAATTAAAAGAATAGGGTCATCGGATAGCAGACCCTGGTTTGATGCCTTTTAGTGACATGGGTGTGTGTTAATTCATTGTGGTGCAAAAATGCGATGTTGGCGGCGAAAGCAGACCTGTTTACCCTTCCGGTTTTGCCGGAATTATTCCGGAAATTTGCTAAAATTCTGGGTAAAATAGTAAATTCCGGGTGAACGCTGAAAATTCCGGGATTTCGAAAAAACGTCTATTATTTGTTTTGTTCGTATGAAAAGACGCAAGGGTTGACCGAAACTGAATGCAAATGGCAGCCAGGCTTTTACTGTCGTTTCGAAGAGCTTTCCGGGCAGTTTTTTAATGGTAGAGATTGTAATTAGGGCTTGAAATGAGTCCATTTAGCTTATATTATCACTGGAAAATACGATGATGTGGGAATTTTGAACTTTTCAATAGAAAATGAAGTGAAAATTGATCGCGATGGCGCCGAGTTGAATCAATGTTTTATCGCGAGTCGTGTACCGATGTGAATTCAGTTTTTTTGCCTCAAATTCCGGGGTTTGGTGTGGCAAATTCCAGGTTTTTCATTATTAGGGTAAACAGGTCTGCGAAAGGGTTAATGAAAATTATTGGCAAAACACCCAAATGGTACTGAAAACCTGGCCATTGACTTCGCTTTCTTTCTGTGGAGCTTTTATGGGGGGGGGGGGGGGGGCTATGCACGTGATTGTGCATATAATTTATACGTCATAATAATGTGCAACTCAGATTGTAAATTAAGGCTTGGTTGTTTCCAACATAAATTATGAAAATGGCCGCAGTATTCAAATATCGTCGCTGTCTGGCGCTAACTGTGTATCGGCAAAATCAGTGATTTTACAGAAGCATCAAAAAACGTGTCATCATCTGCTACAATGCCATTCCCCATTTGATATACGCTGGACTCTTCTTCTTTACCGATGAGCAAACATGGGACACAATAAAAGTTGCATAACACTTAAAGTTTTCGTGGTAATTCAGTTACACGCTTCGCGCCGTAGTTGTCAAACAATGGGAGATCGACAGCTGCAATCTCTGTACCGGCAGCTACACGGTTAGCGTGTAAAGACTAGGATTTCCAGTGAATGCGTGTAGATCATGTGACAAATTTGAACATTTCCATTGGTCGCAGACACAAGATATTTATAGAAGACGTGTGTGAGGTCATTAGAAGGGGGTTCAGTGTGGGATCTATTATTGTCAATTTTGCAGATACACGGTTAGCGCTGAACAGCGACGATATAACCCCGTAAGAGAGGGTAATTTGTAGTCAGAAAGATGCACAATCAAGGCGGCTTCTTTTGTCAATAGATTATGGGGTTAGTTTTAAAATGTGGACATTGCCAGTCAAGCTTTGTTGAGAATAATACCCAAACAACTACACGACAAGTGTAAAGTGACGTTATTTTATTCACAAGAGACATCAAATGTGAATAAAATAACGTCACTTTACACTTGGTGTGTAGTTGAAGACCTGTTTACGATTTTGCCGTAATTTTTACGAAACAAAAGTCAAATTACGATCATTACGGCAACGGATGTTGGTTGCATGTTCCAGTGACCTTGCAGTCTTTTTCAGTTTCTTGAGAATAATACCTACGACTTTCTTCCCTTTTTTTCTTTTTCGTCAATCGTTCAATTCCCTGTCAGTTATGAGCGCAGATGCATCATGCTGCAGTTATTCGCCTAAGAAATAGCTAGGCCCAGCATGTCCGTCTTTGGCTGGAGAAAATCTTTGTAAGAGTTTCTAGAACAAAGGCAGGAGAATGGATGGACCAGTAAGACAGAACGATAGTAGATGTACTTTATCAAGCAAAGGGAAAAGGCAGAGTCAAAGAGAGTGACAGAATAGAGGAAATTACAAGCACATGACTTTCAGAAGGTGGCAGAGCTATTTGTTCGAAAGACAAGTATCCCCACTGGGGAAATACCTATGACAAAACTGAAGTAAACCTGATCAAACGAATTTTATAACAAAATTGAACAAAGGGTGAATACTCTCTTTCTAATTATTTCCCCTCCACCAAAGTTGATGGTGGAAGGGTGAATACTCTCTTTCTAATTAACTCCCCTCCACCAAAGTTGATGGTGATGGGGAGTTCATTAGAAAGAGATTATTCACCCTTTATATTAATAATTTTGTTATCTCCTCTCTTGGCCTCACTATTTCATTCTTTGAATTTTATAACAGTTTCACTCAGCAAAAGTGTAGGCTCACCTCAGATCTTTCGGGGGCGTCGCGCTCCCTTCGTCAGCGTTGTCTGAAGTAAACTTGTTGCTTTGATGCCAGGTGGTGGGTTATAAATGCATGTTTTGGTGTGCGAGAACTTTTGAGTGTGTGGAGAGATTCGGAGATCCCGCTTTCTTCTTTATATTGTTGTAAATACGAAACAGCTGGGGGAGAGACGAGACGGGAAGCCTACTACTATCACTATGGGATTTGGGGATTCTACAATCGTCATTGTTATTATGCACGTTACTATTTTTTCGCTCCTTTCCCATGGCAACGCGGTGATGCGCTGTGAGTTGCATTTTACTGCCGTGGGAGAAAGAGGGGAAAATATCAAAGTATATCGCGACCCATTACGCGCCTTCACAATCCTCATTGCGTGTTCTAATTAACGTGCAGTGGAACCTCCCTTATAAGACCTCCCATTATAAGACTCCCTCCCACATAAGACCTACTTCTCTGAGACATTGCCCTTCTTTTTAAGTATTAAAATTACCTCCCTTATAAGACCCCTCCCTTATAAGACCCCTCCCTTATAAGACCCCTCCCTTATAAGACCCCTCCCTTATAAGACCCCTCCCTTATAAGACCTCTTTTTTGATGATTTTTGAGGGTTTTATAAGGGAGCTTCCACTGTAATCCCCTAGTTTGACGCATACACGGTCGTTAACTTATTGCATCATTCTCTAACACTCGACATTTTCGCTATCTTGTTCGTCTCACCCCCCACCCCCACCCCCTCCCACACACATACGCACACACCATCAAATTTTAGCTTTGACAATTTTCGCGGAGAAGCAGAAACCTGTTTACCCTCCCGGTTTTGCCGGAATTATCCCGGGAATTTGCAAAAATTCTGGCTAAAATAATAAATTCCGGGTGAACGCTGAAAATCCCGGGATTTCGAAAACCGTCTATTATTTGTTTCCGTTCGTATCAAAAGACGCAAGGGTTGACCGAAACCTTGGAGTGATGGGGTGAAACGGCCAAAAGTGAAGCAGAAGTTTTCTCAAAAATATTTGAAAGTGCCAGGAATAACAAGTTCGCGCTTGGGAGACGAGCATGCACACTGCAAGTACTGCAACGTGGACTTCAAAATTTCGCACAGTGTGCTCGCAAGATGACTTTTAAATCAGGGTTTTATCGCGAGTCGTGTACTGATGTGAATTCTGGGTTGGTTTTTTTTCTGAGATTCCGGGGTTTTCTGTGGCAAATTATAGGTAGTTCATTATAAGGGTAAACAGGTCTGAGAAGCAACAATCAGCCTTTTTTGGGGGGGGGGGGGGGGGGGGGGGGGGATAGGCTTTCCATTTAGGATCAACCTAGGATTTTTTTTATATTTTATAAAACTGAAAGAAGCCGGCTTTGAGATTGAGGGTCGTAAACGTGATGGAGGGGTGGGGGTGGGGACTCTCGTACAAGATTGCTAGCTTCTTTTTAAAAAAACCACGTTATTTAGACATTCTAAGCAAATGTTTGTACATGATTTGTTGTTGTTTTAAAACATGCTTTGTAAGGGGGGGGGGGGGGGGGGGGGGGAGGAAGAAGGAAAAGCAATGTCAAATTGAAGTTTTATGGAGCAATAATTGAAAGAGTTCCCCATTTTTAGATGGTTTTCATTAAAACTATGACCATAATGAAAGCAAAGCGTGTGTGTGGGTGGTTTTTTTTAATGTTACTCTTTGGAAAAAATAATGGGGGTGGGGTTGTCTGTGTACCTGTTCAAATGTTGACAGAAACAAAAAATAATGTGCACACACAAACACTAGTATCACACACTGATACACACAAACACTAGTATCACACACTGACACACACAAACACTAGTATCACACACTGACACACACAAACACTAGTATCACACACTGATACACACAAACACTAGTATCACACACTGACACACACAAACACTAGTATCACACACTGACACACACAAACACTAGTATCACACACTGACACACACAAACACTAGTATCACACACTGACACACACACACACACACTAGTATCACACACTGACACACAAAAACACTAGTATCACACACTGACACACACACACACACACTAGTATCACACACTGACACACACAAACACTAGTATCACACACACACACACACACACACATCACACACACACACACACTAGTATCACACACTGACACACACAAACACTAGTATCACACACGCACACAGTATCACACACACACACACACATATCACACACACACACACTAGTATCACACACACACACACACACACTAGTATCACACACACACACACACACACACACACACACACTAGTATCACACACTGACACACACAAACACTAGTATCACACACACACACACACAAACACTAGTATCACACACGCACACTAGTATCACACACACACACACACACACACACACACACACACACACTAGTATCACACACACACACACTAGTATCACACACACACACTAGTATCACACACACACACACACACACTAGTATCACACACACACACACACACACACTAGTATCACACACTGACACACACACACACTAGTATCACACACTGACACACACACACACACAAACACTAGTATCACACACTGACACACACAAACACTAGTATCACACACTGACACACAAACACTAGTATCACACTGACACACACAAACACTAGTATCACACACTGACACACACACACACACACTAGTATCACACACTGATACACACAAACTCTAGTATCACACACTGACACACACAAACACTAGTATCACACACTGACACACACAAACACTAGTATCACACACACACACACACACACACACACACACACACACACACACACACACACACACACACACACACACACACACACACACACACACACACACACACTAGTATATCACACACACACACACACACACACACACTAGTATCACACACACTAGTACACACACACACACACTAGTATCACACACACACACACACACACACACACATCACACACACACACACACACACACACACACACACACACACACACTAGTATCACACACACACACACACACACACATCACACACACTAGTATCACACACACTAGTATCACACACACACACACACACACACACATCACACACTACATCACACACACACACACACACACTAGTATCACACACACACACACACACACTAGTATCACACACACACACACACTAGTATCACACACACACACACACACACACACTAGTAGCACACACACACACACACACACTTGTATTACACACACACACACACTAGTATCACACACACACACACACACACACACACACACTAGTATCACACACACACACACACACACACACACACACACACTTTAGTTCTTCCCAGAGTAAAATGTTCTAACAATAAGATGCACCTGCATATTAGCCGCCGCATCTCTTAGAGATGCAGAATAGTGGGTCTTCATTCACATTTAATTTAAGCTGCACCAGTTTATAAATAAGCTGCACTTAACATAACATTATACCCCCAAAATAATTGACCAAGTTTTTTTAAGGGAAGAAAAAAGGACTTCAAGAAACAATGGAGGTTCTGCGTATGGACGATACAGTGAAGCATTTTAAACAGGATTTGAATCTTGTAAAGACACACTGACGCACCATGATTAAGTCCCTTGGTTTTCTTCTGGGTAGCTGTGACCCACATACAGATGTCCCCAACTTCAAATTGAGGCTGCTCTTAAATAAAATGTTTCGGTTTGAATTTGGGGGCATATCAATCTATATGATAAGCTGCATGGGCCAAAGTTTAGGGGGGAAAGTAGCGGCTGTACAGTCTGCATTTTACTGTAGCATGTTCGAAGGATAGCAAAAAAGAGATGTTTTATCGTTGGATTGTCTTGTGTATAATAATAAACTCGTCCTGCATTTGATGGAGGATGTACTGATCAAATGCTTTTCCCTTGAATAAACCATCTCGTCTACTACTACTACCACTTCTACTAGTTTGTGTTTTGTCTGCTGTAGTGGTGTGTGTGTGTGTGTCTGCCGCTACGCTCAGCGCATTCCAGTCTACTGTCTAACCAGTTGTAAATGCCCTCTTTAAAAAAAAAGAAAAAAAAGGTTCCAGTTCCTCCCGATTCAGCATCATGCCGAGCTTCCGCTGAACGGGTCCTGGCTGGCTGGGTCACTGTAGATTAGGGTTGTTTTTATTTGTTTTTGTTTTGGTGTGCGACCTTCGGACCTCGACCACATAGCAGTATCAAAAAGTCAAATTGTGGATTGTGGATACTAAATGGAAGAAGAAGTGCGCGTGTGTCAAGTCAAGTCAAAATTTTATTTCCAGATGGGAACATTGTATAAGCAAAACATGCTTTTTTTCAACATGCCATCCATAAAAAATGATATAAAGAACTAAACATTCCAAAGTAGCGAACAAGAAAAGGAAAATATACAAGTAAACAATTAATTAAAGAAACAAGCAAATATTCCACACACAAAAACAGGAAAAAGGATGGGGACATATGCGAATAGCATATTATGTACAATATATACATCAACATCAACGAAACATTTAAAACATCACATTTACTTACCAAAATATGTTATGTAGGCTACGTTTCCATTCATTTAAATAATTGGAATAAAGTTATCAATTATGTTCTGTTAAAGAGATACATTTTCATTTTTTTCTTGAAGTAGTTCTTGTTTTTCCTGTTTTTTAAAATGGAGGGTAGTTTGTTCCATAAATCTCCACCCGAATAGAGGAGACTAGACTTGAATTGATTATTATTTGATCGAGGGAATGAGAGTAAATGGGTGTGTCTGCTTGTGTTTGTCGTAAATGTATCTGTTATCTTTTTTGGAGCATTTCCGTTGACAATATTATGCATGCAGATTGCCTTTGTGTGTGTGTGTGTGTGTGTGTGCAGGGCTGCCTACCACCACCAACTAATCGGTTAACAACAGTCATTTCTGAAACTTCCCCCACCCAACCCCCTTGGAATACGGGAATCTTTCACACAGATAGTTCCCCCACCTTCTGGAAGTTCTGTGCTTGTTGCTTCCCCTAATCTGTCCCTGTCTTTGACTGCCTTTTCCCTTTGCTTTCCGTAATCTACCATCTTTCTGCTTAAATACACACTGGTACTTTCTCCCGCCTCTCTCTCTCCCCCCCCCCCCCCCCTACACACACACACACAAATTCTTTCAAAGATTTTCTCCAGCCGAAGACGCACATGCTGGGTGTAACTATTTTTTAGAGGCATAACGGCAGCATGACGCATCTGACAGGAAACTGAGCAATCGACGAAGATTTCTGAAAGTATCCGTCAGGGCTTCTAGGGTTGGGGGAGGTATGGGAGAAGGAGAACGATAAGGCAGAAGAGGCCACCAAGTCCTGAGGCTACAGGCGGTGGGAATAGTGGTAGTAGTAATGGGGGTTTAGCTGCTGTGTGGCTTCTTTGGGAGTGTACAAATCACAGTGTCATTCGCTACCATACACGCGAGCTTGAAGAGTGCGTTCTGAAGAACCTATAAGAACATATCGCTGTCCGACGCTAACCGTGTACCTACACAATCAGTGATTTTACAGGAGCATCAAAAAACATGTCGTCTGCTACAATGCCAATTCCCCTTAACTCTTCTTCTTTACCGATGACTAAACATGTGACACAATAAAAGTTGCATGAACACCCAAAAGTTTTGTGATAATTCAGTTACACGGTTATTGCATTGTTGTCACGATGGGAGATATGACAGCTGCCCGCAGTTACACGCTTAGCGTGACAGTTACACGCTTATCGCGTCAAAACCAGCGACAACCAGCCACATACACGATGATTTCCGCGGTGTCATGTGACAAATTTGAGCATTTCCTTGGTCTCAGACACCAGATATTTATAGAAGACCTGTGTGAGGTCACTGGAAGGGGTTTCAGTGAAAAATCTATTTTTGTCAAATTTTGTAGATACACGGTTAGCGTTGGACAGCGACGATATTAATATCTTGCAAAATAAGTTTGTTTTCGTGTTTATGGATGTATGTATGCTAGTCTGTCGTTTCTGACTATGACTACCAGATAGCAGAGGGGGCAGATGCTATTCCGGTAGGAGAGAGAGAAAATGGAGTTTTACGTCCTCTTGGTCTGAATCAGACACATATGGGACATTTGTAAATACAAATATGGTTGGAACAATAGTGGAGGCAATGCCCGGAGGCAGTACGAAACCAGTAAAGTCCCGATTTAAAAAAATTAATACAGATAGCTGTAGCGGTGACCACGCCTCAGTTAAACCTCATCGGCTATGGCACCGCCACAACACCTACGCTATTCCGGTAGGGCTGGGATAGAATTTGTTTATAGCAGAGATGCCTTGGCCCTCTCGGCCAAAGGGATTTGAGGACAGCTGGCGTTGGGGAAGGTCCCCAAAGGCCAACCCATCCCTTTGGCTGCAGCACCAGAGCCGGTGCAAAGGCCCCCTTTTTTGAGAGTCAGTCTTCAACAAGAGACTAAAAACTGTACCATGATTTTCCATGACTGTAGAAAAATCATCTATTGTATAGCTCTCATGTTACTGTTGGCCCCTACTACAGGCTAATGTCAACCGATGATACAAGCCATTTGAGCAAAAGCCAGAATAATGTGTGTATAACAAATAGAAAATAGCAAAAACGTTCCAGAAACGTCAGGGAACAAAAATTCCTTGGTAAGAAACTGGTTAAATACATTTTTGCAAAAAACTTATTTTACATAACATTATTGAAAATACCATCCGTAAGTGCCACAACACAGGAAGGTAGGGGGAGGGAGGGTGGAGAGGGGAATCCTCTCATGTTTGCTCTGAAAGGCAAACACGAGCCCTCTAGCATTAATAATATATAATCTTTATACAGACAATCTATAATAAAGGGTGTTATAGGAGGTTGGAGAGGGGAATCCCCCCATGTTTGCTCTGAAAGGCAAACACGAGCCCTCTAGGATTAATAATATACTAGCGCAACGCCGAGTACCAGTAACGCCTAGTAACGGTAACGCCTAGTAACGGTAATGCCAAGTACTGGTAATGCTGAGTATGGCAAATTTGAAGTGATTCGGTTAAGAAAAGGCGGAGTTATAAGGCCCCGTTTCCCGTTGGCGCTGCTCTGAGAGTGACGCGCTCTCCCGATTCTCTTCAAATTTTCTGCCAGGCTTTGCCCCAGCCACAGCAAGCCTGACAGCAAATTTGAAGCGAATCGGTTAAGAAACGGCAGAGTTATTTGTGAAACGGTGAAGCGGCGTATATCGCGCGCGTTTATGAATCGATTCGCTTCCGGTTTGGCGCATCGATAGTCACCTTCCCCGGTCATGTACCTGCCAAATCTGAAGGCAATCGGTTGAGAAATACCGGAGATACGGGCGCCGAGAGTCGGCGGATACGCGTTTCGTGCATTTGTCAAACCACGCAAATGACACGGCTGCCTCGGTTGCCGTTGCCATCGCCCCATTAGGGCTCACAGCAAATTTGAAGCGATTCGGTCGAAAAACGGCGGAGTTATAAGGTCCGTTTTGTGTTTTAGACACACACACACACGGACACTCGGCTTTTTACTATATGATGATGATAATCTTTATACAGACAATCTATAATAAAGGGTGCTATAGGAGGTTGGAGAGAGGAATCCTCCAATGTTTGCTCTGAAAGGCAAACACGAGCCCTCTATATGATTAAAAAATATGTAATCTTTATACAGACAATCTATAATATAGGGTGATTATCTATAAGTAAACACGCACAATTTAGAGGAAATACACTTTATTCAATGTGATACTGTTGTTTTTTGTTTTCAAATAGGCAGGACCCCCCCCCCCCCCCCCCCCCTTGGGGATACCGGGGGTCTTCCGTACAAATAGTTCCCCCACCTTCTGGAAGTTCTGTGCTTGTAACTTCCTCTACTCTGTTTCTCTCTTTGACTCTGCCTTTTTCCTTTGCTTTGTGTCATCTACTATCTTTTTGGCCCATTCTCCTGCCTTTTTTTTCTCTCCCAAAAATCTTCCACATAGTTTTCTCCTTCGAGCTCCTCCGAAATCGGAATGTGTCGGCTGAATGCAGCGAGGAGACCAGTGAAAACTGGAAAACGGACACATACGTACCCATTGTGGCCTTATGGCCTGAGAACGCAGAAGAAGAAGAAGAAATAGGCAGGAACATTAGTTCATCTTTTTTCCTGACATAATTATAACCTGCCAGGTTTTTGTTTGTGGCTCAAGCCACAAACCTATAACTCACTTTGTCGGTCGGTCGGTCCAAAATTGTCGCACATTTTGACAAAATTGTCGCACTTCAAATGAATTTTGGTGTTTTACGTCCTCTCCACCCGGGTAGGCACATATGGGACATAAACGCACTTCAAATCGAGGCTACACTTCTGGCCGCTCTTTAAAATGATGTATTTTAAAAGCGTACAAAATAATAAACATACGTTATACAGACACTACAACAGACACGACGAGTATGCGGTGCTTCTTTCGATGAGTATAAGTAGGATACATAGTTTTAAATGTTTTCCAAAAGATATCAAAAGTTACGAAATGGTGCAGAGATAACATTCTGGTTTACAGATTAAAATTATTGAAAAGCCAGGGGAGGTAACTCATGATTGGAGTGGTAAAAATAGACCGCGTGCCACAAACTATTGCGATTTCGCGCTTGTTTTCTTGTCACACGCTGGAAACATATACCTAAAAGGAATGAGACATCTACTGAAGAGGACGATTAAGGTGGCAGAGTGGTTAAGACGTTCGCCTGCCAAATGTAATGCGTGACTGCAGCGTGAGTGACCCGGGTTCGAATCCCGGCCTCCTCGCCCTTTCTTTCTAGTTTTGACAGGAAAATCGAACTGAACGTCCAGTCCTTCGGATGGGGACTTAAAGCTAGTCTGACCCGTGCGCTTTACGCACGTAAAAATCACACGGCAGTTGTAAGTCGGTAAGAGCAAGGAGAAATCCCGCTGCCGAGTATGGCCAAATTGATGGTTAGGTTTTCCCAAGTCTGCCCCCCCCCCCCTCCTCACCCTCTGCCCTCCCCCCAAAACCCCACCCCCACCCCATTGGGTAGGCGCTGCGCTTGCGGCGACGCGCTCTCTCAATTTCTTAGAGATAAGTCTCTGTGACTGGAATATTCCAAATACCAAAATCCTTTTCCTCACACATATTTTTACCTGCCAGTTGTTTTTTTCTTGTCACACGCTGGGAAAATATAGAATCTACCTAAAAGGAATGAGAAATGTACTGTAGAGGGACGATGAGATGATTATTATGTATGGAAAAGGAACGAGGAATGCACTGAAAACCAACTAGCACACAGACACACACATCCACACATAGTAACGTAGGGGAAGACGGGGTAAAAAGCGCATGGGCGGGTAAGAAGCCCACCCCAATTATCTCATGAAATGAAGCAAATTTCAGTCTCATTTTGCCCATGAGACGAGTAATGTCTAGCATTCGTCTCATGGGCAAATTTGACTGACATTTTCTTTATTTCATGAGATAATTGGGGTGGGCTTCTTACCCGCCCATGCGCTTTTTACCCCGTCTTCCCCTACGCATGCGCGCGCGCACACATACACACATGCATGCACACACGCGTTCACACACGCGCGCGCGCGCGCTCACACACGCGCACACGCGCGCATACACACACTCACACATGCACACACACATGCATGCATGCACACACTCACCATACGCACACACACACACACTCATACACGCGCTCACACACACACGCACACAAAGACACACACACACACACACACTCACACACACACACACACACACACAAACACACACACCTCCTCTGAACCTTTCCTGTCCACCTTATTGCTTTTTTCAGGCACCATCTCCATTTCTCCCTCTTTCATTTTTCAAGCCAACAGTCATCCGTCATGCTAAAATGTAGTCATTTTGTTCAACGTTTGCCTTTTACTGTTCGGTCTCCACCCCCCTCTGACACACGCCACAACAGCAGGTGTTCGTTGTGCAATCAGTGCAATATGGACACTCAAACAATACTGATACTGTCACGCATAATTATGCATGATCACTGGTCTTATTTGTGGAGAGAAAAACACAACAAAAACATTGTGTGTGAGAGAGAGAGAGAGAGAGAGAGAGAGAGAGAGAGAGAGAGAGAGAGAGAGAGAGAGAGAGAGAGAGAGAGAGAGAGAGAAATCGAAAGAGAGAGAGAGAGAGAGAGAGAGAGAGAGAGAGAACTCGAAAGAGAGAGAGAGAGAGAGAGAGAGAGAGAGATTCGAAATGATTGAGATTTTATTTAGAGAGAGAGAGAGAGAGAAGAGGAAATGTTGAGAGAGAGAGAGAGGAGAGAGAAAGACAGAGGGAGAGAGGGAGAGAGAGAGAGAGAGAGAGAGAGAGAGAACTNGAGAGAGAGAGAGAGAGAGAGAGAACTCGAAATGTTGAGAGAGAGAGAGAGAGAGAGA
>CM065708.1:4921806-4946712 GCA_017654935.2 Phymorhynchus buccinoides | reverse complement strand
ACACAATGTATGATAGTCGTGTCCGACTATCGCAGCAGAGGCAGAGGCGGAGCAGTTGCTATCAGGAGGATGGGATGGAATCGTCTACGTGGAGATGCCTGCTTGCCCCAGGGTACATCCACACTCACTAGCAGAAGGACTCGGGAGCTGGCATTTGGAAACATGCAAAAGCCCAACCCATCCCTTGGCTGCAGCAACTAGTAAAAGGCCAGTACAAGTTGATTTTTTCTCTAAATAATTTGAAGTACATGTAGTTTGAAATCTTTTTGTGTGCGTGGGGTAAACTCACTTCTTTTTTCCCTCCCATGTAAGGCGTGGTGAGTACTGCTGTGTCGGAGAATAGCGCTATAGTTACATCCATTTAGTATTGTCATTATTAATATTAATATTATTATTATTAATATTATTATGTACAAATGCTTCCCCCTACTTTGAGAGTCTAGTCTTCCACAAAGTCTTTCAAGTATTCACATCGTAACGCGCACGCACGCACCGCGCATCCCCTTGTTGTTGTCTCTCTCATTCCCCCACCCCACCCCCACACCCACCCACACCCGCGCGCACGCTCACACACACACCCCACACACACGCGCACACACACACACACACACAACTGAGCACGTGCCATAAAAATACACTCCGGTTCGCTAGAACCGTGAGAAAACAAACAGGATTATTCTGGCCAGGGCCGCATGTTCGCGTTTAAGTGCACCTTTCTCTTTTCTCTCCCTTCCCGTTGATTCATTTCCTGTCCATTACCGAAGACGGGCATCTGGCGGTGGTGCGTCTCAACTGCGCCTGACTACCAATGACCCCATGCTCACCTGTGGCAACTGCGCCCGTTCTAGTCGAGCTGCTTCTTTTTTCTTGGTTCGCTCAGACAGTTTCCCGTCACGTGAGCCGCAGATGCGCCATGCTGCCGTTATGCTGCCGACTAAAAAAAATATAGCCCAGCATGTCCGACTTCGGCTGGAGGAGGAATGTTTTTTTTGAAAGCGTTGTCCCCGTGAATGAAAAAAAAGCAGGAGATGGACTCGGGTAAGCAGAAATATAGTAGATGATAGTAAGCAAAGGGACAAGCAGAGTCAAGAGAGTGACAGATAGAGGAGTTTCAAGCACGAAGGCAGGAGAATGGACCCGGGTAAGGCAGAAGCATGTAGATGATAGTACGCAAAGGGGAAAGTCAGAGTCAAAGAGAGTGACAGGGTAGAGTATGATTGAAGCTACTCCACTTCCTGAAGGTGGGGAAACTGTTTGTACAAAAGAGGAGAATGGCCCCTAAGGAAGAAACACAGGAGAAGACAGTAAAGCAAAGGGAAAAGGGCAGAGTCAAAGAGAGTGACGGGTTAGAGGAAACTACAAGTACAGAACTTCCAGAAGGTAGGGAAACTGTTTGTACGAGACACCCCCCCCCCTCCCCTCTCCGGGAAGACAAAAGGCAAAGAGAATGTACCGAGTAAGGCAGAAAGACGGGTTAGATGAAGTCACATAACTTCCAGCAAGGTGGGGGAAACGTTTGTACGAGGGACAACCCCCCCCCCCCCCATCCCCCCGGGAGAAGACAGTAAGCAAAGGGGAAAAGGCAGAGTCAAAGAAGTGACAGATTAGAGGAAGCTACAAGAACTTCCAGACAACGTGTACAAAAGACACCCCCTCCCCTCCCCAGGAAGACAAAGTAAGCAAGGGAAAAGGCAGAGTCAAAGAGTGACAGGCTAGAGGAAGTTACAAGTACAGAACTTCCAGAAGGTGGGGACACTGTTTGTACAAAGCCCCAACCGCCACCCCTCTCCAGGAAGATAGTAAGCAAAGGGAAAAGGCAAAAAGCAAAGAGAGTGACGGATTAGAGGAAGTTTCTTGTACATAACTTCCAGAAGGTGGACAAACTGGTGTACTACAAAAGACCCCTCCTCCTAACCCCCCCCACGGGAGCCAGTAAGCAAAGGGAAAAAGGCAGAGGTCCAAGAGAGTGACGGGCTAGACGAAGGCTACATAGCTTCCGAAACTGTTTGTACAGAAAGACACCCCTCCCCTCCCTCAGGAGACAACTGTAAACAAAGGTGAAAGGCAGAGTCAAAGAGTGACAGGTTAGAGGCAGTTGCAGAACTTCCAGACTTCCAGAAGGTGGAGAAACTGTTTGTACAAAAGACATCACACCCCACCGGCGGGAAGATAGTAAGTAAAGGGAAAGGGCAGAGTCAAAGAGAGTGACGGGTTATAGGAAGTTACAGAACTTCCAGAAGGTATGGAAAACTGTTTGCACAAAGACCCCCCCCCCCTCCCCTCTCCCGGAAGGACAGTAAGCAAAGGGAAAAAAGGTCAGAGTCAAAGAGAGTAGTAGTAGTGACCGGGTTATACGAGTTTAAGAACTTCAGAAGGGTGGGGCAGGAAACTGTTTGTACAAAAGGCAACACCCCCTCCCTCCCCCCCCCAGGGAAAAAAAAAAGGAAAAAAAAACCCAGTCAGCAAAGGGAAAAGGCAGAGTCAAAGAGAGTGACAGATGTTACAAGCACAGAACTTCCAGAAGTGGGAAAACTATTGTACGAAAGACCCCCTCCCCCCCCATGAAGACAGTAAGCGAAGGGAAAAGTCAGAGTCAACGAGAGTGGCCGGGTTAAGGAAGCTTACAGCCTTCCAGAAGGTGTGAAACTGGTTGCACAAAAAGACATCCCCCAGGAACACAGTAAGCAAAGGGAAAAGGCAGATAGTCAAAGAGAGTGACAGATTAGAGGAAGCTACAAGCACATAAAATTCCAGAAGGTGGGGGAGGACGGGAGGAAACTGTTATGTACAAAAAACGACCACCCAACAAAAGACACCACCCCCCTTTCCCAGGAAGACAGTAAGCAAAGGGAAAAGAGCAGAGTGCTAAGAGAGTGACGGTTTAGATGAAGTTGCGTGACTTCCAGAAGGTGGGGAAAACTGTGTGTATGCCAGAACCCCCCCCCCCCCCCTGCCGGAACACAGTAAGGCAAATGGTAAAAGCAGGCGTCAAAGAGAGTGAAAGGTTAGATGTAGTTAGTGAACTTCAAGAAGGTGGGGAAACTGTACAAAAGACCCCCTCCCCTCCCCAACCGCCACCAACCCAGGAAGACATTAAGCAAAGGGAAAAGTCAGAGTCAAAGAGAGTGACGGGTTAGATGTAGTACATTGATCTTCCAGAAGGTGGGGAGAACTGTTTGCACAAAAGACCCCTCCTCTCCCTCCACCCAGGAAGACAGTTAAGCAAAGGGAAAAGGCAGAGTCAAAGAGAGTGAACGGGTTTAGAAGAAGTCACAGAACTTCCAGAAGGTGGGGGACACTATTTGTACGAGAGCCCCAACCCCCACCCCCATCCTTCCAGGGAAGACAGTAAGCAAAGGGAAAAGGCAAGTCAAAGAGAGTGACGGGTTAGAGGAAGGTACATAACTTCCAGAAGGTGGGGAAACTGTTTGTACAAAAGACCCCCCCCCTCCCCCTCCCGGGAAGACAGTAAGCAAAGGGAAAAGGCAGAGTCAAAGAGAGTGACGGGTTAGAGGAAGCTACAGAGCTTCCAGAAACTATTTGTACAAAAGACACCCCCTCCCCCCTCCCCTCCCCAGGACAAAGGACAAAGTAAGCAAAGGGAAAAGGCAGAGTCAAAGAGAGGACAGGTTAGAGGCAGTTGCAGAACTTCCAGAACTTCCAGAAGGTGGAGAAACTGTTTGTACAAAAGACACACACCCCACCGCCGGGAAGATAGTAAGTTAAAGGGAAAGGGCAGAGTCAAAGAGAGTGACGGGTTATAGGAAGTACAAGTACAGAACTTCCAGAAGGTGGGGAAACATTTTTGCACGAGACCCCCCCCCCCCCCTCCCCTCTCCGGGAAGACAGTAAGCAAAGGGAAAAGGCCGAGTCAAAGAGAGTGACGGGTTGGAGGAAGTTACAAATAGAAGGCAGAGTCAAAGAGGGACAGGTTAGAGCAGTTCCAGAACTTCCAGAAATTCCAGAAGGTGGAGAAAACGTTTGTACCAAAAGGACACACCACCCCACCGCCGGAAGATAGAGTAAAGGGAAAAGGCAGAGTCAATGAGAGTGACGGATTATAGGAAGCTACAGAACTCAGAAGGTGGGGGAAACTGTTTGTACAAAAGACCCCCTCCCCTCCCCAACCCAGGAAGACATTGATCACACTGTGATGACAGTGCAATGATGAGTGACAGATTAGAGGAGGTTACAGGCACAGAACTTCCAGAAGGTGGGGGGGACTATTTTTACGAAAGACCCCCCCCACCGGTATCCCCACGGGGCACTAGTCGATCAATAGGGCATTTGCCGCTTGAGGACGAACTTGAAATTCACTGAGCTGAAATCCAGAGAGTTGAATTAGAAAGGTCAGCGTAACTCGGACAGAACGAGTGCTGGCAAATTAGTAGTCTAGTATAGAGAACGAACACTCGTGGCAAATGCCCTATTGCGCCCGTTGGAATGGTTGAAGAGGTTCATGAAAAACAAAAACTAGACATAACGGAATTTTTCCGCAAATTGATAAAAATAAAAAAAATTCCAGAGTAGTAGAGCTTACATAAAGTTACAGAAAACAGAATTTAGAGACCCACTGACCCGGCTGGATTAAGTCCCTTGCTCCCTTGGGTTTTTTGGGTCGGTGTGGCCCACATTCAGACTTTCCTCGTATACGATCGAGGCTGCTCTTTAAAGTGATGTCTCGTTTTCGTGCATCAGGACATTTGTATGGGAGCCACACTTGGTCAAAATAAGATTTCTCACCATCGAGAGAGGGAAACACGTGAAACCCGTGATTTTCACTCACGGACCTGGTGGGTCTTTAAATAGGTTTTTTTCTAAATTTTTATTTCATAGTCGTCTGGAGTTTAACTTCTTAGATACATCGATTGCAGAAACCAGTATTATTATGGAGTAAGATTTAACGTGGTGACAGCCCTGACGTGGGCTTAGTTGTCGACGGGGCTATAACTTTAATCTTATTCCTAATCCGCAGAAACCAGGCGCAATTGATAGAAATTCGTTATAACCGACACGATGGATATTACGAATCAACCTCTTAGAAATTCGTTATAACCGTCGCGACGGATGCAGTGAACGACGGTTATAACGAAGCACTTTTGAGTGTCCCTGGGACCTCGTTGTAACCGTCGTCGACTGTACATACGTACGTACCCTGAGGAGTGCAATTGAGTGATACTATTCACATTGGTGCAAGTCAGTGGTAGCCCTAAATGGATGGGTGTGAGTGGAATGTATGAAACATGAAAGGACCGGTCATTGGAGGAAGAATGGAGAGGAAAAACTAATTAAAATCAGAGGGACTGATTGATTGAGAGAGGGGGGAGGGGAGGGAGAGAGAGAGAGAGAGAGAGGGAGAGGGAGGGGAGAGAGAGAGAGAGAAAGAGAAGGGAGAGAGAGGTGTGTGGGGGGGGGGGGAGAGATAGACCGATTTTTTCAATTATTTAACCAGGGAAACATGAGATAAGCAGTAAGATAAGAGAGAGAGAGAGAGAAAGGAGAGAGAGAGAGCGAGAGGGGGGGGGGAAGTAATGAATACGAATGTAGTTGTTTTTATTGACGGGAAAAAATGTCTGTCGAGTACTGTATATTGGGCCTTCATATATTTTTATTACATGACTAAATTGTATCGTGCACATGGTGAAAATCATATAATAACAAGCGCGGATTCGCAATCGTTTGTGGCACGCGACTATTTCAACTGCAAACAAGGGCATCGCCAAGCGGCAAAATTCTTAAATGTAATTTGAAAGAGAAATGTTGCGCATTTACATTATGCTCTTCACACACACAACTTTTGATCAAACACTTTCACTCCACAAGACTGCAGCCCAGCGGTCTATTTTTACCACTCCAATCATTACATACACTGAGTCGCCTCCCCTGGCTTTTCAATAAATTTTAATCTGTAAACCAGAATGTTATCTCTGCACCATTTTGTAACTTTTTATATCTTTTGGAAAAAATTTAAAACTATTTATCCTACTTATACTCATCAAAAGAAGCACCGCATACTCGTCGTGTCTGTTGCAGTGTCTGTATTACGTATGTTTATTATTTTGTATGCTTTAAAATGAAGATTCATGTGCTCTGTTCAGTATACAATTCTTTCCAGATGTAACAGTGTGCTCGCACAGCTACTATATGTAGGCTACTTGTAACAGACAAGTTTGCAAGTAGCAGACAACAAGTTTTGCTATTGGGGTTATGTTCCCAAATTAACTCCCTTGTTGAGATTTGTTTGAATTTAATCGTATTTTACTATATTTCTCACTAATTAAAGTTTGTATCTACATAAGATGCATATGGTTGGAACCAGGAAAAGTCATAGATTTTATTCCATACATTTGTATTAATTGAGATGCTCGCATAGCCTGACAATTTAAGATTTTGTGATCGGTAAAATGAACAACCAGTTCAAAATATTCCCGGTCGTTTCGTAAGTTTTCTATTCCTATTCAAAATTGGATCAAATGGTTAAAATCATACTACTTGTGGGGGCGGTGCCATAGCCGATGAGGTTTAACCGAGCATCGTGGTTACCGCTACCGCTACAACTATCTGTATTAATTTTTTTTAAATCGGGACTTTACTGGTTTCGTACTGCCTCCGGGCATTGCCTCCAGTATTGTTCCCACCATATTTTGTATTTACAAATGTCCCATATGTGTCTGATTCAGACCAAGAGGACGTAAAACACCATTTTCGCTCGCTGGATCAAATGGTTGAATTTCTATTTACGCTACCTAAATTTATAATCTATCCCCTTTCGTTTCATTTATGGCATGCTATGGGTTTTTTCCGTATAAACTTGTAGCACCGCATAATAAATACAGTGGTAACGGGTGGTAGCGATTCGAGAACCTTCTGCGGCTCTTTGTACCATGTGCGTGCGTGCGCACCAGTTCAACTGCCGTTCAAATTGAAATACTGATTTTTTAAATTAAGTTATTTTATTTTGAATCGAGCATATGTTTTCGTTCCAACAACTAACGAAACTAGTTTTGTGTATTCAAAAAGATTTTGGACCTTATAGATTTATAATATTTTACGATTTAATATGGAGCCTAAAATATGAAATTCGACTTGTTTTCTATCGAATTTCAGGACACAAATTAGAAACTTTATAGATTGAATTGAGACTTGAAATTTATGTTGATGAAAGTTGGCGTATCGTATTTTTTTATCATTATTTTGTTGTTTTGATTTGTGAAGCAGTTATTTATTTATATTATAAAAATATTGCTTGAGCCTGTTAAAGCTGGCTCCTTCTTTGCACTTTTAATTGCTAGTATCTTTTTTAGAAGAGAAATTCCCGACTATTGACGAATATTATGCTATTTTGTGTTTTTCAAGCTTTCCAACCATATGCAACATGTCTTGTTAGGTATGACGACCGTGGAGACAACACACTTGAAAGGTGTAACAACAAACAAAATCGGCTGGCGATGGGCTCTCGAGGAGCCGATCGCCAAGTGATGTGTGTCTGATTCGGACCAAGAGGACGTAAAACTCCATTTTCGCCAATGTGGCTGCTTTTTTTATAGTACCAATTAATGTGGCGGTACCATAGCCGATGAGGTTTATCCGAGGCGTGGTTACTGCTACACATATCTATATTGATAAAAACTCGGGACTTTACTGGTGTTGCGCTGCCTCCGGGCATTGCAGCCAGTATTGTTCCCACCATCTTTGTATTTACAAATGTCCCATATGTGTCTATGACCGAGAGGACGTAAAACACCATTTTTCATTCAATGTGGCTGCTTTTACACTATGTTGTAGCGGTGCCATAGCCGATGAGGTTTAACCGAGGCATGGTTACCGCTACACCTATCTGCATTAATTTAAAAAAAATCGGGACTTTACTGGTTTCGTACTGCCTCCGGGCATTGCCTCCAGTATTGTTCCCACCATATTTGTATTTACAAATGTCCCATATGTGTCTGATTCAGACCAAGAGGACGTAAAACACCATTTTCACGCAATGTGGTTGCTTTTTGCGTTGCCATGCCTTGCCCTACCTGAGATGGAGAGAGAGAAGCAATAAAGAGAGAGAGAGACGGGGACCTGTGTCAGCCTTGACTGCCTGTTGCTGTTTGCTGTTTGCTGCCTGCTGTCTGCTGCTGTTCTACTCTTCCTGCACTCCTGTCTGTCCCTGCACCCTTCCACTCCACAACCATCACACATACCTAAGGACTGTAGATATGACAACTGAAATGTTACTTTATGCCCAAGTATTTTTTTTCTGTCTGTACTTTTCTTTCTCTTTACAATATGTGCGACAATTTTGGACCGACCGACCGACCAACAGACCGACAGAGACAGACAGACTGACAAAGTGAGTAATAGGTTTGTTGCTTGTGCCACAAACAAAAAGGCAAGTGTGTGTGTGTGTGTGTGTCTGTCTGTATGTGTGCTGTCTGAAACACAAAACGGGCCTTATAACTCCGCCATTTCTTAACCGAATCGCTTCCAATTTGCTGTCAGGCTTGCTGTCAGGGCAAAGCCTGGCAGCAAATTTGAAGAGAATCGGGAGAGAGAATCAACCCGGAGAGAGCGTCACTCTCAGAGCAGCGCCAACGGGAAACGGGGCCTTATAACTCCGCCGTTTCTTAACCGAATCGCTTCAAATTTGCTGTGACGGCTTGCTGTGGCCGGGGCAAAGCCTGGCAGCAAATTTGAAGAGAATCGGGAGAGCGTCACTCTCAGAGCAGCGCCAACGGGAAACGGGGCATTGTAACTCCGCCGTTTCTTAACCGAATCGCTTCAAATTTGCTGTACTCAGCGTTACCAGTACTTGGCGTTGCCGTTACTAGGCGTTACCGGTACTCGGAGTTGCGCTAGTGTCAATAAAATGTATTTCCCGTTTTCTTTGGTTGCATTGTACAGAGGACTCTGAAACTATTTGAGTCTAACTTTTTTTTCCATATAAGTTATCTCTAATTTTATTAAACATTTACTGGGGGTTTTTAAAAGACGAAAAAAAAAGACAGGCATGATAGATTTTCCTTTATACGAATACGAATACGAATGTTTTATTGAAGGTAAAAATGATAATCTTCTTTGCACCTGTATAACATAAGTAGGAATTTGGAAGCTGACAATCTTAAACAAAACCACACGAAAACAAGAAGAATACTATCAAAACTGCATGATATAAGTAGGACTTTGGAAGCTGACAATCTAAACAACACCACACAAAAAAACAAGAAAACTATCAAAAGCCTTGAAAAATAAGAATTCAAAGCCTAGGAAACAAAAATAAAAGATGAAAAACATTAAAGTAAGGGGTGATATTTTATCATTAAAAAATACGAATTCAGGAAAAAAAATCAACATAAGAATTAAAAAAAAATTTAAACTCTGAGAAAAAGGATTAAAAAGCCTGACGAAAAACGTATTTATTTAACATAAATATGTCATTTTTAAAACAGGAATAGACCTACCTACATACCCTGCTATGTTTAGGTAAGCAAGCGAATCGGGAGCTTTCGGAAGTAATAATCAATGACGTGATGATCGAAAAGGACAAGAAAACAAGCGCGAAATCGCAATAGTTTGTGGCACGCGGTCTATTTTTACCACTCCAATCATGAGTCACCTCCCCTGGCTTTTCAATAAATTTTAATCTGTAAACCAGAATGTTATCTCTGCACCATTTCGTAACTTTTTATATCTTTTGGAAAACATTTAAAACTATGTATCCTACTTATACTCATCAAAAGAAGCACCGCATACTCTCGTCGTGTCTGTTGTAGTGTCTGTATTACGTATGTTTATTATTTTGTACGCTTTTAAAATACATCATTTTAAAGAGCGGCCAGAAGTGTAGCCTCGATTTGAAGTGCGACAATTTTGTCAAAATGTGCGACAATTTTGGACCGACAGACCGACCGACAGACCGACCGACCGACAAAGTGAGTTCATAGGTTTGTGGCTTGAGCCACAAACAAAAAGTCACACTAGCGACCAAAAGTTAAGGCCCAGAAAGACAATCATCTCCGAAAACTCACGAACTCAATAAAACGCACCCAGCTCATAACAAAACTGAATTTATTCTTTTAACATTAAGTTCATTTAAAAAAAATCATTAATCAGAACGAGTTCAGTCAACAAAATGCCCCTTTCAACAACTTCCCCCTCCTCTTGAAAAGTCACACTCAGAATCAATGCACTTTGGAACAGTCAGTACACATTACTGAATGTTTTTGCGCGGATGCCTTCCTCTCATGGTGACACATCACCACACAAAATTTGAAGCGATTCGGTCAAAGCGGTTCGGGAGATATCCTTGGGACAGAAAGAAAACCTACACAAAAACCCCCACATTACTAACCCTATTATTTAAAAAATCGCAACTTATATGATGAAAATGGTGTTTTACGTCCTCTTGGTCTGAATCAGACACATATGGGACATTTGTAAATACAAATATGATGGGAACAATACTGGAGGCAATACCCGGAGGCAGTACGAAACCAGTAAAGTCCCGATTTTTTAAAATTAATACAGATAGCTGTAGCGGTGACCACGCCTCGGTTAAACCTCATCGGCAATGGCACCGCTACAAGTATTTGTTGTATTTGATGCCAATCGCAACTTATATCCTGATCAACCTGAAGATATACCCGTTTAAATACAGAATTTTACGTCAAATTCTTTTTATTATTTTAAATTCTTATTTTTTTTAATTCTTTTTTTTTACATTTTGTTTTAATTATTCCGTTTAAATACATCATTTTACATAAAATTATTGTTATTATTTTCCTTAAAACATCATACTATCAATGCCAGTTGGAATTGTTTTAGCCATTTCAATTTTTTGTTTAAATACCTGAAGCAGACTGCAACGTCACTGGAACATACATAAGAATTTGATTTTACGCGTTGGACTGTAGAGGGGAAGTATTGTTTTTTGATCTTGTTGATTTTCTGCTCCTTTTGTTGCCTGCTTTTTGCTCCTTTTGCTATATTTGCTGTTTGCTGTTTTCTTGTTTGTCTATGTTCATAACTAGGCGTTTTCGCCGAAATATCTCTCTCACTGCGCCCAACTAGGAGTATGGCGTGGTGGGTCCCTCTCGGGCGTCGTGCCCCCTGGCGTGAGAAAAAATCCCACTGAGTCGCTAATGGACAACCTATGGCGATATTTTTCACGCCAGAGGGCAGTCAATGCACTAGGGGCTTATCACGCGATTTTCTTACTTGGGCGTAGTGAGAGAGAGAGTGATGGTAGGACCACTCACTGTCTCTCTCTCTTTCTTTATCCCCAACTAATAATATAGAGAGGATTTAGCCCCACACGAGCGTCATGCCCTCTGGCGTGAGAAAAATCGCACTAAGTCTCTCATTGACTGAAGAACTTGTTCTAGACATGTAAGCATGGTTGTAAGTACTTTTGTTGGATGCTTTAATGAGTGTTATATTGAGTCATCATAGTGTTCATTAATTTGTCTCTCAATCCCCCTTTTGTTTTCCTCCTTCCTTTCTTTTTTTGGTGGTGATTTTTCCCATAATGTCATTTTTTTATTTTTTTTCTGGTTTTCTATTTTGTTCACTTTGTTTGTTAGTTTGTGAATAATGTTTCTAAATATTGAAAAAAATATTTTTTAATTGGTGAGAACACACCTTCCGTCATTTGAATCATATGTAATGTATTGTGTACGGGTAGGGGAAGACGGGGTAAAAAGCGCATGGGCGGGTAAGAAGCCCATGCCAATTATCTCATGAAATGAAGCAAATTTCAGTCTCATTTTGCCCATGAGACGAGCGTTAATGTCTAGCATTCGTCTCATGGGCAAATTTGACTGACATTTTCTTTATTTCATGAGATAATTGGGGGGGGCTTCTTACCCGCCCATGCGCTTTTTACCCCGTCTTCCCCTACGTTATAAGCTATATGCTTGTTGTTACCCAGTTACCTCGTTATTGTTTATAATTTGAAATTGTTGAATAAAAAAACGTTTAAACCAAATATCCAGTAGTTTTTTGTCTCTTGTGAATAAAATAACGTCACTTTACGCCCATCTCCAATAATTAAGAAAACTAAAATTAAAAATATCGTTTTCTGGGCGATTTAGAGACAGGTTTCCTTCTGGACGGTTATGGAAGAAAATTATTCAGTTAGGTTAGGTTAGGTACACTATAGTCACAGAGGCGTCTCTGTGAAATTCGGGTTGTTCCCATGCCATTTTTGTGTGACTGATGAGGAAGGAAGGGAGGGGGGTACATTTTGACCAAATGACAACTTTTTCGTTGCCACTGGGTTTGGCGTGTGCTAAGTGCATGGGCACACGGGACCTCGGTTTATCGTCTCATTCGAAAGACTCCACGTTCAGACCGCAAGGCCTAGTGCAAAGTGGGAGGAAAAATCCCCTGTGCCAGGTTCGAACTCGGGTTTACTTGACACGAAGCGAACGCGCTACCACTGTGCCACTCAAGCTTTTTCAAAGATACATTTTAAACTTTCCAAACAGGAATACCTGACCTGGTAGTAGACCCTGTGTTACATTAACTTGATTAAGCAGCCCAAACCAACAGCTCCCAGAAACTGTCAGCAACGATATAGCTGTCGAAAAGTATAACAAAAAGCCTTATGTTGTTGTTGTTGTTGTCGTATCCTGGCTAAAAGACTCCAGGGATCATCCCAACAGCCCAAGCACTTGGACACTATGGTACAAAAAATTAATCAGCTAAGGGATAAAACGTGACCGGTTTTTTACCCCGCCACGTGGGCAGCCACATTCCGACTAAGGGAGATGTAGAATTATATATGGGTGTTTTTTTAATGACAAGTTAAAAGCAGAAGCAAACAAAAAGAACGCCTTACCTCCGTATGCTTAACTCAATCAATCAACCGAACCAGGAGCTCCGGGGATTGCAATCAACCGTATTATGAAGATGGTCCGGTACGGTTCTATCTCTATGAGTACGAGTAGGGCTCTAATATAAAGCCTTCCCAGGTCGAGAGGACGTAAAGCCCAAAATTTCATTCATTCGCTCTAATATAATGATCGGCTTCAGTATCCGAAGGACCAGGGGGCCGTTTCACAAGGGCTAACGTTACGTAGCGTGAGCGCAAATCGGAACCCAAAAAAAACCTGTACTAAGAAACCCCTCTTTCGCCGACGTTTGCCGAAAACGTCTTGTGGCTACTCCCAAAGTATCTCTTGGCGCGAACTATCACGTGACTTGCATGGAATTTATATGCAGACTTTGTTTGAGCTTTCTATTGTCAATGTTTCAACGAAGTGTGTTTGAAAGTATTTTTGTTGTTTGAAATTTTGGGTGAATACATTTCTTGTTGTTGATTGGTTCATTAAAGTTTGGTTAAAATAATACTTTTTGGTTTTTTTGACCAATCAGACAAGAGCTTGCAATATTCTTCCGCAAACGTTTTCTAAAGTGTTTCTTTGGTCCCATATGGCTTCGGCCGGGAGGACGTAAAGCTAAACTTTCGTAGGCCCCTTTTTGGCGTAAGCGTTATTCGCGCGGCGACCGTTATCTAGAGAAACTCGACCCAGGTATTTATCAATTACCACAGAGGCTGATATACCATCGTCACCCAATACCCATAATTATATACACTTCAAACACTTCATACAGATGGCCATCAACGCATATCACCATCGCAAGCAAGCTTTGTTGCAACGCGTTTTGTAATAAAGTTGCGAATTGTAATAAAATACAAGTGCAACGCCGAGCGGCTGCAAAGTCCCCTCGCAGCATCGCCTAGCTACTCCGAAATCGGAATGTGTCTGCTGTACACATACATAAAAACGCATAAAAACAGCACGTAACTACATAAAAACGCATCAAAAACAGCACGTAACTGAATAGTTTTTTTCATATATAGCCTTGGGGTTCGGACCCGTGATTTGAGCGCGCGCGATCATGCGCACACGCGCGCACCGAAAAATTCATGACAACTGTGTTTATAGACCATTCATCAAGAAATGTTGTAAAAAAAAACTGCATTAAAATACATGCATGCAAAACTTCGCGAGATATTAGCGATTATGTGTTTCGGGGTTTGAGCCCAGTAACTGGCGCGACCTTGACCTTAATGTAAAACTAAATACATCAGTGGATAGCTTGCATCTTGTGCAAACTAGTATATCAAAATTTGATGATAGACTGAATAGTTTTTTTTGAGAAAAACGGACGAATAGCCGGACGGACGGAGGCACGCCGGACGGACACCGGACGGACACCGGACGGACACCGGACAGACGGACCAGACAAAAACAATAGCTCCCCGAACTACTTAATTTGAGGCACGCTGTGCTTTCTTCTTTTTCGTTTGCTTTGTTTTTTGTAAGTTTAAAAACCAGGGTGGTGGTGGTGGCGTGTGTGTGTGTGTGTGTGGAGGGGGTTGGGGTGGGGGGGGGGGTCCGAAACTCTAGAAACCCCCTCCCCTCCCCATATCCTCTTCTTGTCCCCCCTTCTTCTTCTTCTTCTTTTTTTTGTCCAACCCCTGGAACCCCCCCCCCCCCCCCCCTCCACCCCCCCCCCCTCCCACCCCCCACCCCACCCCTCCCCTCACCACCCCCCACCCCCCTGTCACCCAAATCCGCCTCTGGACCTCGAGCGGTGTTGGAATACAGACATCATACTGGCTGGGGTGTTATTTTCCCCTCCTCAAACTAATGGGTCCTCTGAATGATTTTATTGCAATTGCAAATTTGACCATTCTCCAAACCTTTAAAAAGGCATTAATAAAAGATGTTTGCATACACGCAGATCCTATTTCCGATCATTGTGGCGGTACCATAACCGATGAGGTTTATCCGAGGCGTGGTTACCGCTGCACATATCTATATTGTTAAAAACTCGGGACTTTACTGGTGTTGCACTGCCTCCGGGAATTGCAGCCAGTATTGTTCTCACCATCTTTGTATTTACAAATGTCCCATATGTGTCTATGACCGAGAGGACGTAAAAACACCATTTTTCATTCATTTCTTCATGTTTGCATACACTTATGCATGACGCACACAGTTCCGAACACATGTGCGACGCACTTCCGATCACCTGAAAACACCTCCCCACACGTCACTTGTCAAGCTATGCATAAAATGACGTCTGAATATAATATTAGAGTGTATTACAATTCGCAACTTTATTACAAAAACGCGCATTGTAATAAACTGATGTGATCGCAACGCGTTTTGTAGTAATTTTATTACAATTCGCTACTTTATTACAAAACGCGTCGTACGCGAATTGTAATAAACTGATGTGATCGCAACGCGTTTTGTAATAATTTTATTACAATTCGCTACTTTATTGCAAAACGCGTTGTACGCGAAATGTAATAAACTGATGTGATCGCAACGCGTTTTGTAGTAATTTTATTGCAATTTGCTACTTTATTACAAAACGCGTTGTACGCGAAATGTAATAAACTGATGTGATCGCAACGCGTTTTGTAGTAATTGTATTACAATTCGCTACTTTATTACAAAACGCGTTGTACGCGAATTGTAATAAACTGATGTGATCGCAACGCGTTTTGTAGTAATTGTATTACAATTCGCTACTTTATTGCAAAACGCGTTGTACGCGAATTGTAATAAACAGATGTGATCGCAACGCGTTTTGTAGTAATTTTATTGACCAATTCGCTACTTTATTACAAAACGCGTTGTACGCGAAATGTAATAAACTGATGTGATCGCAACGCGTTTTGTAGTAATTGTATTACAATTCGCTACTTTATTACAAAACGCGTTGTACGCGAAATGTAATAAACTGATGTGATCGCACCGCGTTTTGTAGTAATTGTATTACAATTCGCTACTTTATTGCAAAACGCGTTGTCACAAAGCTTCACTGTTGTCAATAACTGCAGCGGCGAACGAGATTCTGAAGATAACAGTAACTGTATGTAATAATAATATTAATTTATTGGCAGATTTGTTGGCGCGAGAGCAAGGACAATGAACAATGTTTTACTGAACCGGGCCATCTGCCAATGTTAATGGGGAAGGGATGGGGGGGGGGGCTGGAAGGAGGGATATGTTGACCGCATATTATTTCTTTTGCAGTTTTTAGGTCGTGTAAATATTAGCCCCGATAGATAAGTTCGTTTTATTTGTGGAATTATTAATAACATTAAATACCTGAGTTTCTTTTTAGTCCCCGAGCCGAAGGTTCGGAGAGCTATTGTTTTTGTCTGGTCCGTCCGTCCGGTGTCCGTCCGTCCGTCCGGTGTCCGTCCTGTGTCCGTCCGTGCCTCCGTCCGTCCGGCATGATTGTATTGCAGTGAGATATATTCCACAAATGTGCGATCCAATGGAATTTTCTGATATTATGGATATATCATTTGTGTGTGTAAGTGTTGAACCAATTTAGTTATACTATCTGTATCGTTAAAAATTCGGGACTTTCCTGGAGTTGCACTGCCTCCGGGCATTGCCTCCAGGATCGTTCCCACCATCTTTATGTCTACTAATGTCCGGGGACATATGTGTCTGTTTCAGACCGGAGGACGTTAAACGGATTTTCATTCGGGTGCTGGGAAGAAATGTGTGTGTGTGTGTGCGTGCGCTTATGAGAATGCACGCGTGTGTACATTGTGCGCGTATGATATAGGGGAACACGGGGTAAAAAGCCTATGTGCGGGTAAGAAGCCCATGCCAATTATCTCATGAAATAAAGAAAATGTCAGTCACATTTTGCCCATGAGACGAGCGTTAATGTTTAGCATTCGTCTCATGGGCAAATTTGACTGAAATGTGCTTTATTTCATGAGATAATTGGCATGGACTTCTTACCCGCCCATGGTCTTTTTACCCCGTCTTCCCCTAGGTAGGCTTGTGTATGCATGTATGTGCGTGAGCTCGCGTGCATATGAAATTGGCATCAGTGCGCACGCATTTACATAGCTGTGTGTGTGTGTGTGTGTGGAAGTGGTGGTTATTGAACAGGCATATGGGATGGTGAAGCATAACAGATTCTAAGAGTAATAAAACGAGTGTGTGTGTGTGTGTGTGTGTGTGCGTGCGTGTGTGCGTGCGCGCGCGCGGGTGCGTGCGTGCGTGCGTGCGTGCTGCGCGCGCGCGTGCGTGCGTGCGTGCGTGTGTGTGTGGGGGGGGGGGGGGGTGCGTGCGTGCGTGTGGGGGGGGGGGGGGGTGCGTGCGCACGCGCGCGCGTGTGTGTGTGTGTGTGTGTGTGTGTGTGTGTGTGGTGGGTGTGGTGTGAACGACAATCCCATTCATATCAGCATTGCTGTGTTTTTGAAGTGTCTCTTCAATACAAATGCTGGTGTCTAAATGGGCACTATAACCGTGTGTAGATGGGGGTGACGCCAGTTATGATTGATATGAAAGATAGTATCGATCACCCTTACGCTACTCCACGCCAATTTTATAATAATAATAATAATAATGGTTATTTATAGAGCGCTTAACTCCCTTTGCAGGGAGCTCAAAGCGCTGAACAAAGGCCTACACACTAACATACAGATAAACATACACATTAAAGACAAGCCAATAATAATCAACATGAAGACAAGTATCAATGAATATAAACATTAAAAATAAGTGAGACTGTTAATACAAAATACATGTATTAATCTCTCTCGCCCTCCCTCCCCCCTCTATTCCAGACCGAGGGAGCAGAGTACGAGAAAGAAGATTCACCGAAGGATTTAGTTTTAATACGGGGAGTGGAGAGCAGGCATGAGTCGGAGGAAGATCTGAGATGTCGGGTGGGAGTGTAGGTTTGTACAATGTCAGTGAGATACTGAGGGGCAGTTCCATTAATAGAGTTGAAGGTGAGGCATGCGACCTTGTACTGAATTCGAGCAGAAATTGGAAGCCAGTGAAGAGTGTGAAGTAGCGGGGAGATAGTTTTGCGTATTTCTATGTTACACTTTTTTCAGTTTGTGTCTCTGTCTCTCTCTATCTGTCTCTGTATCTCTCTTTCTCGCCTATTTCTCTGTCTCTGTCTGTCTGTCTGTCTGTCTGTCTGTCTGTCTGTCTGTCTCTCTCTCTCTCTCTCTCTCTCTCTCTCTCTCTCTCTCTCTCTCTCTCTCTCTGTCTCTCTATGTGCCTGTGTCTGTCTCTCTCTCTCTCTCTCTCTCTCCTGTGTCTCAATGTTCATTTATAGTAGTAGTTACATATTGCATGCTTAGAACCAAGGACAGAATGGAAGACTAGGCCCAGCCTAAATTCTTTCCTTGTAAAATAAAGTTTCTGAGTCTCTCTCTCTCTCTCTCTCGGTCTCTCTCTCTCTCTCTCCTCTCTCTCTCTCTCTCTCTCTCTCTCGAATCCATACCATCATCTCTCTCTCTCTCTCTCTCTCTCTCTCTCTCTCTCTCTCTCTCATCCTCTCTCTCTCTCTCTCTCTCTCTCTCTTTCTCTCTCTGACCTACAGGGAATCTCCACTACAGCAAGCATCCCCGATCCCGTCATAGCGGAGAGAGCGAGAATGTTTCCTGGACCGAGCATGTTCTGTTATTTATTGTTTTCATTTTTTTGGGGTGCTGTCCCATCTTCTGGGTGGAACATTGGCGTTGCTCCCACGCCGCTCATTCCGAGTCCCAACTCGCAGCCACACCCTGGATTGTCAGATCTCAGAATCCGAAACCAGCAGTCCCAAGGGGAGCGAATCTATGTTAACCATAACATTAATTTCAGTCAGTCAGAAACAGAACAATGCCGTGCTTAAATTTATATATGTTATGCGTTGCACGTGTGCATGTTTCAATGTCTTGTATATTATGTCACATGTTTCTCTTGATAGGGAAGCTAGGTTTTTTAAATGCGCCACTGGAAAGGTTTTAATGATCATTTTAGAGCTGACTTAATAAAGATTATGCATTTTATGGCTCACTGTTCTCCCCCTTCCCTGTCATCCCCCCATCTTACTAACTCCTTAGGCCGGGTTCACATTAGACGCGTAAGTTCCGTACGGAAAAACCCTAAATAAGTGGAAGAAAGAAGGATAAAAGTTCACGCATATAGGGGAAATTCGGACACGTGCGCAAATCTTTTCCCTTCTTTGTTTCACTTATTTATGGATTGCGCACGGGTTTCCGCATGGAATATCCGCTTATGTGTGTACACGGCCTTATGGCAACAGTTGTAACCTTTTTTAGCGCTGGTTCCCAGATTCTCAGCGCGTGATAGGGACCTAAAGCCCCAAGACCACAACAGAATCTATGTTGGGTCGTTAGGAGGCAACCAACCGAGGAGACACTGCACAGTTGCTTAGTAGTCACTTCGGTGGAGTTTGTTCTGAGCTAACATACGCAGGACACCACCTACTAAGCATTCCCCCACCCCCCCCTGCCTAACACCGAATATACATTGCAGCCTAACACCGAATATACAGTGCAGCCTAACACCGAATATACAGTGCAGCCTAACACCGAAATATACAGTGCAGCCTAACACCGAATATACAGTGCAGCCTAACACCGAATATACAGTGCTGCCTAACACCGAATATACAGTGCAGCCTAACACCGAATATACAGTGCAGCCTAACACCGAATATACAGTGCAGCCTAACACCGAATATACAGTGCAGCCTAACACCGAATATACAGTGCAGCCTAACACCGAATATACAGTGCAGCCTAACACCGAATATACAGTGCAGCCTAACACCGAATATACAGTGCAGCCTAACACCGAAAATACATTGCAGCCTAACACCGAATATACAGTGCAGCCTAACACCGAATATACATTGCAGCCTAACACCGAATATACAGTGCAGCCTAACACCGAATATACAGTGCAGCTAACACCGAATATACAGTGCAGCCTAACACCGAATATACAGTGCAGCCTAACACCGAATATACAGTGCAGCCTAACACCGAATATACAGTTCAGTTCAGTCTGACAGATAAAGAGAGAAAGAGAGAGAGAGAGAGAGAGGGGGGGGGGGGGGGTCGGTGTTAGGCTGCACCGTATATTCGGTGTTAGGCGACATGGTATATTTCGGCATTAGGCTGCACTGTAGATTCGATCTTAGGATGCACTGAAGATTCGGTGTTAGGCGACATGGTACATTTCGGTATTAGGCTACATCGTATATTCGGTCTAAGCACCTACTGATGACAAATAATGTCTTAGTCGCGGAGCCAGCATGAGTCAGGTCCTCCTCCGAGGGCGCCACCACGACCGTTCACCGACAGCTCCCCATATCAGGGCCAGAGCATTTTCGCTCTAGATAAGCGAATTGAGCCCATATTAATTTTTTGCAATAGCGGTTCTCTCCTGCACTATCTGGAGATAATTGTCTGAATACCATAGACGATCAGGGATGACCATTCTTTTTCTTCTTCGATCACTCAGTTTCCTGTCATATGAGCGCAGATGTGTCATGCTGCCGTTATGCGCCTAAGAAATAGTTAGGCCCAGTATGGTCCGTCTTTGGCTGGAGAAAATCTTCGTAAAAGTTTCTAGAACAAAGGCAGGAGAATGGACCAGTAAGATAGAAAGACAGTAGATGACAGTAAGCAAATGGAAAAGGCAAGAGTCAAAGAGAGTGGACAGATTAGAGGATGTTCCAGTCACAGAACTTCCAGAAGGTGGGGGAACTATTTTGTATGAAAGACCCCCCCGTTCGGGAAGGGGTGCGTGTGTGAAATGTTTTGTAAGAATGAGCTGGAATGAAACAAACACGCAACACACGGACGCACACACACACACGCGCGCGCGCGCACGCGCACACACGCACGCTCGCTCGCACGCACGCACGCTCGCATGCACGCACGCACGCACACACACACACACAGAGTGTAGTCTACTCTTTTGTTTTATTCTGTCAAATAACTTTCCATTGTATCCGTAACTGCGGAATATTAATTACAGCTGAAGCAAAACAAAACCATCTGCAAAAAATATTGTAAAAAAATGGTGGTTTTTTTTTCAAAACCAGCAGCAAAAAAGCTATTTCAAAGAACTATTTTTCAAAACCAACTGCAAAAACATTCCAAAAGAACTTTCTTTTCAAAACCGGCTGCAAAAACTATTCCAAAAGTATTGTGTTTTCACATACCAGCATCAAAACTTCAACCAGAGAACTGACTTTTCAAAACCAGCTGCAAAACCTCAACCACAGAATTGAGACTTTTGAAACCAATTATAAAATTATTCCAGAAAACCGACTTTTCAAAGCCAGCTGCAAAAATTTATTCTGCAAAACTGGCTATTTTTAAGATAAGCTTAAAAAACCCTATTACAGACTTTTCAAAACCAACTGCAAAAACTATTGAAAAGAACCGTGGGTTTTTTGGTGTTTTTTCAAATCCAGCTGCAAAAACTATTCAACAGAACTGACTTCTCAAAACCAACTTCAAAAACTATTCCAGAGAATTGACTTCTCAAAACCAACTTCAAAAACTGTTCCAGAGAACTGACTTGTCAAAACCAACTTCAAAAACTGTTCCAGAGAACTGACTTCTCAAAACCAGCTTCAAAAACTATTCCAGAGAACACACTTCTCAAAACCAGCTTCAAAAACTTCCAGAAAACCGACTTTTTCAAAATCAGCTGAAGAATCTATTCCAGGGAATTGACATTTCAAAACCAGCTGCAAAAAGTATTTAAGAAAAAAAGAACTATCTTTTCAAAGCTGGCGTTTCACCTCGTGTAGATACATAAGTGAAAGCTCAGACTGAAGTCAGTTCGAAGACGCCTTAAGTGACAATGGTGAGCTCCGGCAGATGGCCATCGTAGCACGCGGGCAGATGGTCACAGAAACGCACGTAGTACACTCTTTTGTAAAAATAGATCATCAACTCGTGAGAATGACCGTTGCTCTCTGACGTGCGGATGAGGAGGTCCTCGCGAGGCTCGACCTTCACCAGCCTGTACTCCTCCACGGACAGCTCGACGATGTGCGAGTGGTCCTGATACCCGGTGGCGTTGATGGCCGGTTCCAGGCGCAGAGTCAACCTCACGTCCTTGGCCGGGTTGAGCTTGTCGAAGATTTCCTGCGGGAAGGGCGGGGGCTTGGGGAAATCCAGGAGGTGGCCCTCCATGTCCATGACGACGTCTCGGAGAGCCTCCATCTCCTTCCATGCGGCGTCCCCCTCCGCGGAGATGGGCATGATGGGCCACCGCACGCGCGCCAAGCCAACGCCCGGGATGTTCCTCGTCTGGACGCGTATGCCCGAGGTAGTCAGTTCTCGCGATGTGTTGGTCTGAAATCAAAGAAGAGCCGGGTTGGGTATGGTCGTCTACACACACATAAGCGGATATTCCGTGCGGAAACCCGTGCGCAATCCATAAATAAGTGAAACAAAAGAAGGGAAAAGATTTGCGCACGTGTCCGAATTTCCCCTATATGCGTAAACTTTTATCCTTCTTTCTTCCACTTATTTAGGGTTTTCCGTACGGAACTTACGCGCCTAATGTGAACCCGGCCTATAACAGAAGGCATTCATAAAACTTAAGTTCTACGTAATATCATAGATAAGTTAGTTGTTTGTTGTTGACGTACCGTGGCTAAAAAGACTCCAGGGATCATCCCAGCCGAAGCACTTGAACACTATGCATCAGCTAGGGATGAGAATATTACGTGTGCGTGACCGTTTTTGATTACCCCGCCATGTTGGCAGCCACACTCCGTCTTCGGGGGAATAAACAAGTTGGTAAAATATTGTGTATGGTCCTTTTTCTCATAATCATAATCCACATTTCCAATGATAAACATTGGTACTGATATCGTAGACAAAGCAGGGAAATAGTAGGCTCAGGTTTCATGGTGGTCCTTTTCTCATAGTCATAATCTATATTTTCCAATACTAACCGTTGGTCCTTTGTATCATAGACAAGTTAGAACAAGAATGGTACGTTCGGGTTTCATTGCGATCATTTCTTTCATACTGCAGTCAGCAATCTTGTATATACTTTATTCACACCCCTCATGTTTACGACCCCCAATCTCAAAGTCTGCTTATTTCAGTTTTTCGTAATGAAAATAACCGTAGACTGATCCTAACCCTATCCCATTAAAAAATAAAAAGACGCAATGTTGCTTCTCAGTGAAAATGTTGAATGCGAAAATTTGAGGGTGGAGGGGGGGGTGTGTGATTAAAGTACAAGATTGCCCTCGGATGAGGCTTTATACTACTTCTTGGAAAGATGTTCCACCCCCCCCCCCCCACCCCTGCATTTCTCGGTTAATTCCATTGTTTCCGTTTTTGCCTTTCTTACCAAACATAAAGCTGTATTTTATTAACCTTTTCAGCTAATTATCTTTTTTGAATAATAACCCTAAACCTTAACCCTAACCCTAACCCTAACCCTAACCCACCCCCACCCCTATAAGATGGGAAAAACGCAATGAACCACGGCTGTGACAAATGCCGCGGTGTACTGCACTACATAGGGGGGGGGGGGGGGGGGGTCCTATTAGATAATGGCCTTTATCATGACTGCGATTAATTATTCAACAAAGATAATTAGCTCAAAATGTTAATAAAATACAGCTTCATGTTTGGTAAGAAAGGCAAAAACGGAAAAATGGAAATTAACCGAGAAATGTAGGGGGTGTGGCACATCTTGACCTTTACCGATAATTTTCTATGCTACATACTACTACTTCGTGATAGGCAAGGGCGATAATCTTATGTAGGTGGTGCAAGCGTCTCAGTGCACGAGACAGGGGCAGAGCATTTTCAGTATAAAGCCTCATTGTCAAATGGGTTTTTGATGAACTAAAAACTCAGAATACTGTATTGTTCTTTATTGAGCTTTATTGTATTGAGTTGTAAGAAAAAGGCGCAACTGCAACAGATTCAGTTTCTACCATCACTAAGCTATATCATAATCTAAAGGACATAATATTTCATAGCACGTTGAAATAGGCAAAACGGGAGATAAACAAAGGGAGATAAACAAAAGTGTGACAACTACCGTCCCATATCTTTATTGAGTTGTATAGGCAAAGTTATGGAAAAATGTGTGCAAAAACATGTCTTCAAATACCTTAACGACAATAACCTTTTAACCACAGCACAATCTGGATTTATCCCCAAAGACTCTACCGTCTATCAGTTGTTAGGTATTTATGATGACTTTTGCAAATTTTTAGATTCTAAGACAACCGGGCAGGTAGTTTTCTTTGACATATCTAAGGCGTTTGACAAAGTGTGGCACCAAGCTTTGCTGTACAAACTCTTTGCACTTGTTATTCGTGGACAGTTGCTTGAGTGGTTTGCCGACTATTTAAGGGAGCGCACGCAAGCAGTTGTTAATAAACGGTAGTAAATCCCCTTATCTCCCTGTGTCAGCAGGCGTCCCTCAAGGTTCTGTCCTCAGACCTCTACTCTTTCTTGTCTATATTAATAATATTGTAAATGACATTGAATCTATCATCAAGCTTTTTGCTGATGATACTAGTATGTATTTAGGCCTTGAAAATACTGACATACGAACAGAAATTTTAAATTCGGATTTAGAAAAGATTAGCAGATGGGCATCAACGTGGAAAGTTAAATTTAATCAAACCAAATCTGAATTGATGACAATCTCTAACAAAGAACTTCCTCACACACAACCATTAATATTTAACGATGTTGTACTTCAAGAGACAGACAACCACAAATATCTAGGAGTTATTCAAAATAATTGCAAGTGGAATCTCCATATCAAATCTATTCTATCTAAGTGTCGCACACTTGTTGCTTGCCTTAGGTCATACAAATACCGACTAAGTCGTAAAGCGCTTGTAACAATGTATAAATCGTTTATTTTGCCCCATTTATACTTTTCAGATGTGGTATGGGAACCAACTGCATGGGACAACTGCACGCAAAAACAAGCAGAAGATCTTGAACAAATACATCTGGATGCACTCAGAACAATTACTGGTTCAGTCCGAGGGACTAGCCATCAAAAGCTGTATACTGAAACAGGATTCACATTTTTAAAAAGA
>CM065708.1:4914438-4921306 GCA_017654935.2 Phymorhynchus buccinoides | reverse complement strand
AAGCTGTACCTGCTGACGCCTTACGAGTTCTTCAACGGCGAGGGCACAGACTCAGACTCCGCGGACACTTCCAGGGGAAAGACTTACGTGCTTGATCCGGTGAGTATTGGCGGTTTTATATATTTTATCGAAGCCTGCTTGCAAGAGTGAATGCGCTTGTTTATCTCTAGCGCACGGAGTCGCGAAAAGTGATCGCTTCTATTACATCCGGGCCGATCTTCTTCTTTTTCTTCTTCTTCTTCTCTTCAGGTCCCACGGTCAGTATGTTGACCATTCTGGCTCCTAACTATTTCTTAGTAAGGCCAGGCATCAGAATAGTCGGAAGTCCAATCCTCTGAAAACTGCGGTAAAAGAGCCACCAAGGCCCTAGCCTGAAGAGGGAAAACACTGAAATCAGTTCTCAACATCACCAAAAGCGAGAAATCACTTTAAAATGCTATTCTAGGTAACAGAAAATATAACACTCAATAAAAAGGCAAAACCTCTGACAAGAGCAGCCAATCCTCTGTCAGAAATTTTTAATCCACTGAAATCCTCTGATCCTCTGACAATTCTGATGCCTGAAGGCGCATCACGGCAGCATGACGCATCTACGCGCATATGGCAGGAACCTGTCTGAGCGAACGAAGAAGAAGAAGAAGAAGAAGAAGAAGAAGAAGAAGAAGAAGAAAAAAGAAAGAAAGAAAAAGAAGAAGCTCTTTGGGGGGAAAAAAGACTAAAAATGGGTGGCCGATCAGTTCTTCGATGTTGGTACGCTAAACGTTCTTTTTCTTCTTACCATTGGGGATGTTTATCCTGCCCCACGCCCAAAGTCTTCGTTTAGACTGATATTGGCGCACAGGATGCATGCTTTGTGAGTTCGTGTCATCATTCCACCAGCACACACGGCCTACTCGTATCGAATAGTGGAAGTCCATACAAATGAAATGGGCAAGGAACAACCAAAGACGTACGACTGTCACTACTGTGGAACCTCCCGTATAAGACCTCCCATTATAAAACTCCCTCCCATATAAGACCTACTTCTCTGAGACATTGCCCTTCTTTGTGAGTATTAAATTTACCTCCCTTACAAGACCCCTCCCTTATAAGACCGAACCGAAAAATGGTGTTTTACGTCCTCTCGGTCTATTTGCATCTATTTATGTCTCTCTTTGTTTGTCTATCAGTCGACCCCTCTCTCTCTCTCTCTCTCTCTCTCTCTCTCTCTCTCTCTCTCTCTCTCTCTCTCTCTCTCTCTCTCTCTCTCTCTCTCTCTCTCTCTCTCTCTCTCATGATTTCTATGGCATGCAGCATAAAGTTATTGATGTACTTGTTTTGCCTATTTGGTTTAAACAAGTTTTAATCAAATAAAGCACATACAGCAGCACATAATTTAAATAAGAAGAGCACAACAAGCTTAGAGCTTATGCAAGGCACTCCAACAATTTTCAATGACATAATATTGGCTGCCACAAGCATGGAAATAAACAGCACAACATCAATATTAGTGTACAATGGGAAGAAAAACAAATAAAACAATAACTTACCAACAAAAACATGAATCAAAACAACAGATTAGAAACGTATTATAATCACATAAAACTCTCTAATCAAAATTTTGCCTTTGGGTTGCAGGGGCAAGGCTGAGACGCGCACCGGTTGCAAACTGCATCAAATCAACAATTTCATCACAGAAACTATACCAACCAGGGCTTAAATGTAACGAGTCACAATAAGGACACACATTAGAGACAGTTATTCTGCCAAAAATCTGTTTGACAGTTGGATGAAATTACTAATAGACTCAAGTATTGTTCTATTTTCACTTTGGTTTTTATCACAGCTTCCGAACAAAAGCAATGATACATTTGTTTTGACATCGTCTGGTAATAAGTCGATAGTCTGTCTACGGGCTTGTTGGAAAAGGGGACAGTGAAAGAGAAAATGACATGCATCTTCTACAGGTGCGTTGCAAGTACAAGCTGGGTTGTTCAGAATATGTCGTTGGAATAAATCATTACGCAAATCACTCATTTGGAGTCTTAATTTACAAATAATTATTTCAGACAGTCGATCTTGTAAGTAGTAATAAGGGGGAACTGTGCTATCGTCGCTACTGAGAAAACGCTTTAAGACACTGAGAGAATCGCACTGCTTGATATTCTCCGGAAGGCTATTCCAAAGGACAGTAGTGGATGGAAAATAAGAGGATTTATAAAGTTCTAATCTACATCTAGGCACTTGTCTCTCTAGGGGATATCGTCTATGGTAGGGATTGATTGATGCAATTAGTTGGGGGAGGCAATTGATTAAATACATAGGTACAGAACCGTTGACAATTTTGTGATACAAAATTATTTTATGACGACGCCGCCTTTCTTTTAAAAATGTGAATCCTGTTTCAGTATACAGCTTTTGATGGCTAGTCCCTCGGACTGAGCCAGTAATTGTTCTGAGTGCATCCAGATGTATTTGTTCAAGATCTTCTGCTTGTTTTTGCGTGCAGTTGTCCCATACCACATCTGAAAAGTCTAAATGGGGCAAAATAAACGATTTATACATTGTTACAAGCGCTTTACGACTTAGTCGGTATTTGTATGACCTAAGGCAAGCAACAAGTGTGCGACACTTAGATAGAATAGATTTGATATGGAGATTCCACTTGCAATTATTTTGAATGATAACTCCTAGATGTTTGTGGTTGTCTGTCTCTTGAAGTACTACATCGTTAAATATTAATGGTTGTGTGTGAGGAAGTGCTTTGTTAGAGATTGTCATCAATTCAGTTTTGGTTTGATTAAATTTAACTTTCCATGTTGATGCCCATCTGTTAATCTTTTCTAAATCCGAATTTAAAATTTCTGTTCGTATGTCAGTATTTTCAAGGCCTAAATACATACTAGTATCATCAGCAAAAAGCTTGATGATAGATTCAATGTCATTTACAATATCATTAATATAGACAAGAAAGAGTAGAGGTCCGAGGACAGAACCTTGAGGGACGCCTGCCGACACAGGGAGATAAGGGGATTTACTACCTTTTAGAACAACTGCTTGCGTGCGCTCCCTCAAATAGTCAGCAAACCACTCAAGCAACTGTCCACGAATACCAAGTGCAAAGAGTTTGTACAGCAAAGCTTGGTGCCACACTTTGTCAAACGCCTTAGATATGTCAAAGAAAACTACCTGCCCGGTTGTCTTAGAATCTAAAAATTTGCAAAAGTCGTCATAAATACCTAACAATTGATAGACGGTAGAGTCTTTGGGGATAAATCCAGATTGTGCTGTGGTTAAAAGGTTATTGTCGTTAAGGTATTTGAAGACATGTTTTTGCACACATTTTTCCATAACTTTGCCTATACAACTCAATAAAGATATGGGACGGTAGTTGTCACACTTTTGTTTATCTCCCTTTGTTTATCTCCCGTTTTGCCTATTTCAACGTGCTATGAAATATTATGTCCTTTAGATTATGATATAGCTTAGTGATGGTAGAAACTGAATCTGTTGCAGTTGCGCCTTTTTCTTACAACTCAATACAATAAAGCTCAATAAAGAACAATACAGTATTCTGAGTTTTTAGTTCATCAAAAACCCATTTGACAATGAGGCTTTATACTGAAAATGCTCCGTCCCTGTCTCGTGCACCGAGACGTGTGCGCCACCTACATAAGATTATCGCCCTTGCCTGTCACGAAGTAGTAGTATGTAGCATAGAAAATTATCGGTAAAGGTCAAGATGTGCCAACCCCCCTACATTTCTCGGTTAATTCCATTTTTCCGTTTTTGCCTTTCTTACCAAACATGAAGCTGTATTTTATTAACATTTTGAGCTAATTATCTTTGTTCAATAATTAATTGCAGTCATGATAAAGGCCATTATCTAATAGGACCCCCCCCCCCCCCCCCCCCCCCCTGTAGTGCAGTACACCGCGGCATTTGTCACAGCCGTGGTTCATTGCGTTTTTCCCATCTTATAGGGGTGGGGGGTGGGGTAGGGTTAGGGTTAGGGTTAGGGTTAAGGTTAGTGTTATTATTCAAAAAAGATAATTAGCTGAAAAGGTTAATAAAATACAGGTTTATGTTTGGTAAGAAAGGCAAAAACGGAACAATGGAATTAACCGAGAAATGCAGGGGTGGGGGGGGGGGTGGAACATCTTTCCAAGAAGTAGTATAAAGCCTCATCCGAGGGCAATCTTGTACTTTAATCACACACCCCCCCCTCCACCCTCAAATTTTCGCATTCAACATTTTCACTGAGAAGCAACATTGCGTCTTTTAATTTTTTAATGGGATAGGGTTAGGATCAGTCTACGGTTATTTTCATTACGAAAACTGAAAGCAGACTTTGAGATTGGGGGTCGTAAACATGAGGGGTGTGAATAAAGTATATACAAGATTGCTGACTGCAGTATGAAAGAAATGATCGCAATGAAACCCGAACGTACCATTCTTGTTCTAACTTGTCTATGATACAAAGGACCAACGGTTAGTATTGGAAAATATAGATTATGACTATGAGAAAAGGACCACCATGAAACCTGAGCCTACTATTTCCCTGCTTTGTCTACGATATCAGTACCAATGTTTATCATTGGAAATGTGGATTATGATTATGAGAAAAAGGACCATACACAATATTTTACCAACTTGTTTATTCCCCCGAAGACGGAGTGTGGCTGCCCATGTGGCGGGGTAATAAAAAACGGTCGCACACGTAATATTCTCATCCCTAGCTGATGCATAGTGTTCAAGTGCTTCGGCTGGGATGATCCCTGGAGTCTTTTAGCCACGGTACGTCAACAACAAACAACTAACTTATCTATGATATTACGTAGAACTTAAGTTTTATGAATGCCTTCTGTTATAGGCCGGGTTCACATTAGGCGCGTAAGTTCCGTACGGAAAACCATGAATAAGTGGAAGAAAGAAGGATAAAAGTTTACGCATATAGGGGAAATTCGGACACGTGCGCAAATCTTTTCCCTTCTTTGTTTCACTTGTTTATGGATTGCGCACGGGTTTCCGCACGGAATATCCGCTTATGTGTGTGTAGACGACCATACCCAACCCGGCTCTTCTTTGATTTCAGACCAACACATCGCGAGAACTGACTACCTCGGGCATACGCGTCCAGACGAGGAACATCCCGGGCGTTGGCTTGGCGCGCGTGCGGTGGCCCATCATGCCCATCTCCGCGGAGGGGGACGCCGCATGGAAGGAGATGGAGGCTCTCCGAGACGTCGTCATGGACATGGAGGGCCACCTCCTGGATTTCCCCAAGCCCCCGCCCTTCCCGCAGGAAATCTTCGACAAGCTCAACCCGGCCAAGGACGTGAGGTTGACTCTGCGCCTGGAACCGGCCATCAACGCCACCGGGTATCAGGACCACTCGCACATCGTCGAGCTGTCCGTGGAGGAGTACAGGCTGGTGAAGGTCGAGCCTCGCGAGGACCTCCTCATCCGCACGTCAGAGAGCAACGGTCATTCTCACGAGTTGATGATCTATTTTTACAAAAGAGTGTACTACGTGCGTTTCTGTGACCATCTGCCCGCGTGCTACGATGGCCATCTGCCGGAGCTCACCATTGTCACTTAAGGCGTCTTCGAACTGACTTCAGTCTGAGCTTTCACTTATGTATCTACACGAGGTGAAACGCCAGCTTTGAAAAGATAGTTCTTTTTTTCTTAAATACTTTTTGCAGCTGGTTTTGAAATGTCAATTCCCTGGAATAGATTCTTCAGCTGATTTTGAAAAAGTCGGTTTTCTGGAAGTTTTTGAAGCTGGTTTTGAGAAGTGTGTTCTCTGGAATAGTTTTTGAAGCTGGTTTTGAGAAGTCAGTTCTCTGGAACAGTTTTTGAAGTTGGTTTTGACAAGTCAGTTCTCTGGAACAGTTTTTGAAGTTGGTTTTGAGAAGTCAATTCTCTGGAATAGTTTTTGAAGTTGGTTTTGAGAAGTCAGTTCTGTTGAATAGTTTTTGCAGCTGGATTTGAAAAAACACCAAAAAACCCACGGTTCTTTTCAATAGTTTTTGCAGTTGGTTTTGAAAAGTCTGTAATAGGGTTTTTTAAGCTTATCTTAAAAATAGCCAGTTTTGCAGAATAAATTTTTGCAGCTGGCTTTGAAAAGTCGGTTTTCTGGAATAATTTTATAATTGGTTTCAAAAGTCTCAATTCTGTGGTTGAGGTTTTGCAGCTGGTTTTGAAAAGTCAGTTCTCTGGTTGAAGTTTTGATGCTGGTATGTGAAAACACAATACTTTTGGAATAGTTTTTGCAGCCGGTTTTGAAAAGAAAGTTCTTTTGGAATGTTTTTGCAGTTGGTTTTGAAAAATAGTTCTTTGAAATAGCTTTTTTGCTGCTGGTTTTGAAAAAAAAACCACCATTTTTTTACAATATTTTTTGCAGATGGTTTTGTTTTGCTTCAGCTGTAATTAATATTCCGCAGTTACGGATACAATGGAAAGTTATTTGACAGAATAAAACAAAAGAGTAGACTACACTCTGTGTGTGTGTGTGTGCGTGCGTGCGTGCATGCGAGCGTGCGTGCGTGCGAGCGAGCGTGCGTGTGTGCGTGCGCGCGCGCGCGTGTGCGTGTGCGTCCGTGTGTTGCGTGTTTGTTTCATTCCAGCTCATTCTTACAAAACATTTCACACACGCACCCCTTCCCGAACGGGGGGGTCTTTCATACAAATAGTTCCCCCACCTTCTGGAAGTTCTGTGACTGGAACATCCTCTAATCTGTCCACTCTCTTTGACTCTTGCCTTTTCCATTTGCTTACTGTCATCTACTGTCTTTCTATCTTACTGGTCCATTCTCCTGCCTTTGTTCTAGAAACTTTTACGAAGATTTTCTCCAGCCAAAGACGGACATACTGGGCCTAACTA
>CM065708.1:4886938-4909438 GCA_017654935.2 Phymorhynchus buccinoides | reverse complement strand
CATCTGTTTATTACAATTCGCGTACAACGCGTTTTGCAATAAAGTAGCGAATTGTAATACAATTACTACAAAACGCGGTGCGATCACATCAGTTTATTACAATTCGCGTACGACGCGTTTTGTAATAAAGTAGCGATTTGTAATAAAATTACTACAAAACACGTTGCGATCACATCAGTTTATTACAATGCGCGTTTTTGTAATAAAGTTGCGAATTGTAATACACTCTAATATTATATTCAGACGTCATTTTATGCATAGCTTGACAAGTGACGTGTGGGGAGGTGTTTTCAGGTGATCGGAAGTGCGTCGCACATGTGTTCGGAACTGTGTGCGTCATGCATAAGTGTATGCAAACATGAAGAAATGAATGAAAGAATGGTGTTTTACGTCCTCTCGGTCATAGACACATATGGGACATTTGTAAATACAAAGATGGTGAGAACAATACTGGCTGCAATTCCCGGAGGCAGTGCAACACCAGTAAAGTCCCGAGTTTTTAACAATATAGACATGTCCAGCGGTAACCACGCCTCGGATAAACCTCATCGGTTATGGTACCGCCACAATGATCGGAAATAGGATCTGCGTGTATGCAAACATCTTTTATTAATGCCTTTTTAAAGGTTTGGAGAATGGTCAAATTTGCAATTGCAATAAAATCATTCAGAGGACCCATTAGTTTGAGGAGGGGAAAAGAACAGCCCAGCCAGTATGATGTCTGTATTCCAACACCGCTCGAGGTCCAGAGGCGGATTTGGGTGAGGGGGTGGGGGGGAGGGTGAGGGGGGGGGGGGTAGGGGGTGGGGGTGGGAGGGGGGTGGGTGGGGTGAGGGGGGGGGGGGGGTTCCAGGGGTTGGCAAAAAAAAAGAAGAAGAAGAAGAAGGGGGACAAGAAGAGGATATGGGGAGGGGAGGGGGTTTCTAGAGTTTCGGACCCCCCCCCCCCCCTCCACACACACACACACACACACAACGCCACCACCACCACCCTGGTTTTTAAACTTACAAAAAACAAAGCAAACGAAAAAGAAGAAAGCACAGCGTGCCTCAAATTAAGTAGTTCGGGGAGCTATTGTTTTTGTCTGGTCCGTCCGTCCGTCCGGTGTCCGTCCGGTGTCCGTCCGGTGTCCGTCCGGCGTGCCTCCGTCCGTCCGGCTATTCGTCCGTTTTTCTCAAAAACTATTCAGTCTATCATCATCAAATTTGGTATACTAGTTTGCCAAGATGCAAGCTATCCACTGATGTATTTAGTTTTACATTAAGGTCAAGGTCGCGCCAGTTACGGGGTTCAAACCCCGAAACACATAATCGCTAATATCTCGCGAAGTTTTGTATGTATTTTAATGCAGTTTTTTTTTACAACATTTCTTGATGAATGGTCTATAACACAGTTGTCATGAATTTTTCGGTGCGCGCGTGTGCGCATGATCGCGCGCGCTCAAATCACGGGTCCGAACCCCAAGGCTATATATGAAAAAAACTATTCAGTTACGTGCTGTTTTGATGCGTTTTTATGTAGTTACGTGCTGTTTTTATGCGTTTTTATGTATGTGTACAGCCGACACATTCCGATTTCGGAGTAGCTAGGCGATGCTGCGAGGGGACTTTGCAGCCGCTCGGCGTTGCACTTGTATTTTATTACAATTCGCAACTTTATTACAAAACGCGTTGCAACAAAGCTTGCTTGCGATGGTGATATGCGTTGATGGCCATCTGTATGAAGTGTTTGAAGTGTATATAATTATGGGTATTGGGTGACGATGGTATATCAGCCTCTGTGGTAATTGATAAATACCTGGGTCGAGTTTCTCTAGATAACGGTCGCCCGCGCGCGAATAACGCTTACGCCAAAAAGGGGCCTACGAAAGTTTAGCTTTACGTCCTCCCGGCCGAAGCCATATGGGACCAAAGAAACACTTTACAAAACGTTTGCGGAAGAATATTGCAAGCTCTTGTCTGCTTGGTCAAACAAACCAAAAAGTAATATTTTTAGCCAAACTTTAATGAACCAATCAACAACAAGAAATGTATTCACCCAAAATTTCAAACAACAAAAATACTTTCAAACACACTTCGTTGAAACATTGACAATAGAAAGCTCAAACAAAGTCTGCATATAAATTCCATGCAAGTCACGTGATAGTTCGCGCCAAGAGATACTTTGGGAGTAGCCACAAAACGTTTTTTCGGCAAACGTCGGCGAAAGAGGGGTTTCTTAGTACACGGTTTTTTTGGGTTCCGATTTGCGCTCACGCTACGTAACGTTAGCCCTTGTGAAACGGCCCCCTGGTCCTTCGGATACTGAAGCCGATCATTATATTAGAGCGAATGAATGAAATTTTGGGCTTTACGTCCTCTCGACCTGGGAAGGCTTTATATTAGAGCCCTACTCGTACTCATAGAGATAGAACCGTACCGGACCATCTTCATAATACGGTTGATTGCAATCCCCGGAGCTCCTGGTTCGGTTGATTGATTGAGTTAAGCATACGGAGGTAAGGCGTTCTTTTTGTTTGCTTCTGCTTTTAACTTGTCATTAAAAAAACCACCCATATATAATTCTACATCTCCCTTAGTCGGAATGTGGCTGCCCACGTGGCGGGGTAATAAAAAACGGTCACGTTTTATCCCTAGCTGATTAATTTTTTGTACCATAGTGTCCAAGTGCTTGGGCTGTTGGGATGATCCCTGGAGTCTTTTAGCCAGGATACGACAACAACAACAACAACATAAGGCTTTTTGTTATACTTTTCGACAGCTATATCGTTGCTGACAGTTTCTGGGAGCTGTTGGTTTTGGCTGCTTAATCAAGTTAATGTAACACAGGGTCTACTACCAGGTCAGGTATTCCTGTTTGGAAAGTTTAAAATGTATCTTTGAAAAAGCTTGAGTGGCACAGTGGTAGCGCGTTCGCTTCGTGTCAAGTAAACCCCGAGTTCGAACCTGGGTACAGGGGATTTTTCCTCCCACTTTGCACTAGGCCTTGCGGTCTGAACGTGGAGTCTTTCGAATGAGACGATAAACCGAGGTCCCGTGTGCCCATGCGCTTAGCACACGTCAAACCCAGTGGCAACGAAAAAGTTGTCATTTGGTCAAAATGTACCCCCCTCCCTTCCTTCCTCATCAGTCACACAAAAATGGCATGGGAACAACCCGAATTTCACAGAGACGCCTCTGTGACTATAGTGTACCTAACCTAACCTAACTGATAATTTTCTTCCATAACCGTCCAGAAGGAAACCTGTCTCTAAATCGCCCAGAAAACGATATTTTTAATTTTAGTTTTCTTAATTATTGGAGATGGGCGTAAAGTGACGTTATTTTATTCACAAGAGACAAAACTACTGGATATTTGGTTTAAACGTTTTTTTATTCAACAATTTCAAATTATAAACAATAACGAGGTAACTGGGTAACAACAAGCATATAGCTTATAACGTAGGGGAAGACGGGGTAAAAAGCGCATGGGCGGGTAAGAAGCCCACCCCAATTATCTCATGAAATAAAGAAAATGTCAGTCAAATTTGCCCATGAGACGAATGCTAGACATTAACGCTCGTCTCATGGGCAAAATGAGACTGAAATTTGCTTCATTTCATGAGATAATTGGAGTGGGCTTCTTACCCGCCCATGCGCTTATTACCCCGTCTTCCCCTACCCGTACACAATACATTACATATGATTCAAATGACGGAAGGTGTGTTCTCACCAATTAAAAAATATTTTTTCAATATTTAGAAACATTATTCACAAAACTAACAAACAAAGTGAACAAAATAGAAAACCAGAAAAAAAATAAAAAAATGACATTATGGGAAAAATCACCACCAAAAAAAAAGAAAGGAAGGAGGAAAACAAAAGGGGGATTGAGAGACAAATTAATGAACACTATGATGACTCAATATAACACTCATTAAAGCATCCAACAAAAGTACTTACAACCATGCTTACATGTCTAGAACAAGTTCTTCAGTCAATGAGAGACTTAGTGCGATTTTTCTCACGCCAGAGGGCATGACGCTCGTGTGGGGCTAATCCTCTCTATATTATTAGTTGGGGATAAAGAAAGAGAGAGAGACAGTGAGTGGTCCTACCATCACTCTCTCTCTCACTACGCCCAAGTAAGAAAATCGCGTGATAAGCCCCTAGTGCATTGACTGCCCTCTGGCGTGAAAAATATCGCCATAGGTTGTCCATTAGCGACTCAGTGGGATTTTTTCTCACGCCAGGGGGCACGACGCCCGAGAGGGACCCACCACGCCATACTCCTAGTTGGGCGCAGTGAGAGAGATATTTCGGCGAAAACGCCTAGTTATGAACATAGACAAACAAGAAAACAGCAAACAGCAAATATAGCAAAAGGAGCAAAAAGCAGGCAACCAAAGGAGCAGAAAACCAACAAGATCAAAAAACAATATTTCCCCACTACAGTCCAACGCGTAAAATCAAATTCTTATGTATGTTCCAGTGACGTTGCAGTCTGCTTCAGGTATTTAAACAAAAAATTGAAATGGCTAAAACAATTCCAACTGGCATTGATAGTATGATGTTTTAAGGAAAATAATAAAAATAATTTTATGCAAAATGATGTATTTAAACGGAATAATTAAAACAAAATGTAAAAAAAAAGAATTAAAAAAAATAAGAATTTAAAATAATAAAAAGAATTTGACGTAAAATTCTGTATTTAAACGGGTATATCTTCAGGTTGATCAGGATATAAGTTGCGATTGGCATCAAATACAACAAATACTTGTAGCGGTGCCATTGCCGATGAGGTTTAACCGAGGCGTGGTCACCGCTACAGCTATCTGTATTAATTTTAAAAAATCGGGACTTTACTGGTTTCGTACTGCCTCCGGGCATTGCCTCCAGTATTGTTCCCATCATATTTGTATTTACAAATGTCCCATATGTGTCTGATTCAGACCAAGAGGACGTAAAACACCATTTTCATCATATAAGTTGCGATTTTTTAAATAATAGGGTTAGTAATGTGGGGGTTTTTGTGTAGGTTTTCTTTCTGTCCCAAGGATATCTCCCGAACCGCTTAACCGAATCGCTTCAAATTTTGTGTGGTGATGTGTCACCATGAGAGGAAGGCATCCGCGCAAAAACATTCAGTAATGTGTACTGACTGTTCCAAAGTGCATTGATTCTGAGTGTGACTTTTCAAGAGGAGGGGGAAGTTGTTGAAAGGGGCATTTTGTTGACTGAACTCGTTCTGATTAATGATTTTTTTTAAATGAACTTAATGTTAAAAGAATACATTCAGTTTTGTTATGAGCTGGGTGCGTTTTATTGAGTTCGTGAGTTTTCGGAGATGATTGTCTTTCTGGGCCTTAACTTTTGGTCGCTAGTGACTTTTTGTTTGTGGCTCAAGCCACAAACCTATAACTCACTTTGTCGGTCGGTCGGTCTGTCGGTCGGTCTGTCGGTCCAAAATTGTCGCACATTTTGACAAAATTGTCGCACTTCAAATCGAGGCTACACTTCTGGCCGCTCTTTAAAATGATGTATTTTAAAAGCGTACAAAATAATAAACATACGTAATACAGACACTACAACAGACACGACGAGTATGCGGTGCTTCTTTTGATGAGTATAAGTAGGATACATAGTTTTAAATGTTTTCCAAAAGATATAAAAAGTTACGAAATGGTGCAGAGATAACATTCTGGTTTACAGATTAAAATTATTGAAAAGCCAGGGGAGGTGACTCATGATTGGAGTGGTAAAAAATAGACCGCGTGCCACAAACTATTGCGATTTCGCGCTTGTTTTCTTGTCCTTTTCGATCATCACGTCATTGATTATTACTTCCGAAAGCTCCCGATTCGCTTGCTTACCTAAACATAGCAGGGTATGTAGGTAGGTCTATTCCTGTTTTAAAAATGACATATTTATGTTAAATAAATACGTTTTTCGTCAGGCTTTTTAATCCTTTTTCTCAGAGTTTAAATTTTTTTTTAATTCTTATGTTGATTTTTTTTCCTGAATTCGTATTTTTTAATGATAAAATATCACCCCTTACTTTAATGTTTTTCATCTTTTATTTTTGTTTCCTAGGCTTTGAATTCTTATTTTTCAAGGCTTTTGATAGTTTTCTTGTTTTTTTGTGTGGTGTTGTTTAGATTGTCAGCTTCCAAAGTCCTACTTATATCATGCAGTTTTGATAGTATTCTTCTTGTTTTCGTGTGGTTTTGTTTAAGATTGTCAGCTTCCAAATTCCTACTTATGTTATACAGGTGCAAAGAAGATTATCATTTTTACCTTCAATAAAACATTCGTATTCGTATTCGTATAAAGGAAAATCTATCATGCCTGTCTTTTTTTTTCGTCTTTTAAAAACCCCCAGTAAATGTTTAATAAAATTAGAGATAACTTATATGGAAAAAAAAGTTAGACTCAAATAGTTTCAGAGTCCTCTGTACAATGCAACCAAAGAAAACGGGAAATACATTTTATTGACACTAGCGCAACTCCGAGTACCGGTAACGCCTAGTAACGGTAACGCCAAGTACTGGTAACGCTGAGTACAGCAAATTTGAAGCGATTCGGTTAAGAAACGGCGGAGTTATAAGGCCCCGTTTCCCGTTGGCGCTGCTCTGAGAGTGACGCTCTCTCCCGATTCTCTTCAAATTTGCTGCCAGGCTTTGCCCCGGCCACAGCAAGCCCGACAGCAAATTTGAAGCGATCCGGTTAAGAAACGGCGGAGTTATAAGGCCCCGTTTCCCATTGGCGCTGCTCTGAGAGTGACGCTCTCTCCCGATTCTCTTCAAATTTGCTGCCAGGCTTTTGCCACAGCAAGCCTGACAGCAAATTGGAAGCGATTCGGTTAAGAAATGGCGGAGTTATAAGGCCCGTTTTGTGTTTCAGACAGCACACATACAGACAGACACACACACACACACACACACTTGCCTTTTTGTTTGTGGCACAAGCAACAAACCTATTACTCACTTTGTCAGTCTGTCAGTCTGTCGGTCTGTTGGTCTGTCGGTCGGTCCAAAATTGTCGCACATATTGTAAAGGAGAAAGAAAAGTACAGACAGAAAAAAAATACTTGGGCATAAAGTAACATTTCAGTTGTCATATCTACAGTCCTTAGGTATGTGTGATGGTGTGGAGTGGAAGGGTGCAGGGACAGACAGGAGTGCAGGAAGAGTAGAACAGCAGCAGACAGCAGGCAGCTAACAGCAAACAGCAACAGGCAGTCAAGGCTGACACAGGTCCCCGTCTCTCTCTCTCTTTATTGCTTCTCTCTCTCCATCTCAGGTAGGGCAAGGCATGGCAACGCAAAAAGCAACCACATTGCGTGAAAATGGTGTTTTACGTCCTCTTGGTCTGAATCAGACACATATGGGACATTTGTAAATACAAATATGGTGGGAACAATACTGGAGGCAATACCCGGAGGCAGTACGAAACCAGTAAAGTCCCGATTTTTTAAATTAATGCAGGTAGGTGTAGCGGTAACCATGCCTCGGTTAAACCTCATCGGCTATGGCACCGCTACAACATAGTGTAAAAGCAGCCACATTGAATGAAAAATGGTGTTTTACGTCCTCTCGGTCATAGACACATATGGGACATTTGTAAATACAAAGATGGTGGGAACAATACTGGCTGCAATGCCCGGAGGCAGCGCAACACCAGTAAAGTCCCGAGTTTTTATCAATATAGATATGTGTAGCAGTAACCACGCCTCGGATAAACCTCATCGGCTATGGTACCGCCACATTAATTGGTACTATAAAAAAGCAGCCACATTGGCGAAAATGGAGTTTTACGTCCTCTTGGTCCGAATCAGACACACATCACTTGGCGATCGGCTCCTCGAGAGCCCATCGCCAGCCGATTTTGTTTGTTGTTACACCTTTCAAGTGTGTTGTCTCCACGGTCGTCATACCTAACAAGACATGTTGCATATGGTTGGAAAGCTTGAAAAACACAAAATAGCATAATATTCGTCAATAGTCGGGAATTTCTCTTCTAAAAAAGATACTAGCAATTAAAAGTGCAAAGAAGGAGCCAGCTTTAACAGGCTCAAGCAATATTTTTATAATATAAATAAATAACTGCTTCACAAATCAAAACAACAAAATAATGATAAAAAAATACGATACGCCAACTTTCATCAACATAAATTTCAAGTCTCAATTCAATCTATAAAGTTTCTAATTTGTGCCCTGAAATTCAGTAGAAAACACAAGTCGAATTTCGTATTTTAGGTCCCATATTAAATCGTAAAATATTATAAATCTATAAGGTCCAAAGTCTTTTTGAATACACAAAACTAGTTTCGTTAGTTGTTGGAACGAAAACATATGCTCGATTCAAAATAAAATAACTTAATTTAAAAAATCAGTATTTCAATTTGAACGGCAGTTGAACTGGTGCGCACGCACGCACATGGTACAAAGAGCCGCAGAAGGTTCTCGAATCGCTACCACCCGTTACCACTGTATTTATTATGCGGTGCTACAAGTTTATACGGAAAAAACCCATAGCATGCCATAAATGAAACGAAAGGGGATAGATTATAAATTTAGGTAGCGTAAATAGAAATTCAACCATTTGATCCAGCGAGCGAAAATGGTGTTTTACGTCCTCTTGGTCTGAATCAGACACATATGGGACATTTGTAAATACAAATATGGTGGGAACAATACTGGAGGCAATGCCCGGAGGCAGTACGAAACCAGTAAAGTCCCGATTTAAAAAAAATTAATACAGATAGTTGTAGCGGTGACCACACCTCGGTTAAACCTCATCGGCTATGGCACCGCCACAAGTAGTATGATTTTAACCATTTGATCCAATTTTGAATAGGAATAGAAAACTTACGAAACGACCGGGAATATTTTGAACTGGTTGTTCATTTTACCGATCACAAAATCTTACATTGTCAGGCTATGCGAGCATCTCAATTAATACAAATGTATGGAATAAAATCTATGACTTTTCCTGGTTCCAACCATATGCATCTTATGTAGATACAAACTTTAATTAGTGAGAAATATAGTAAAATACGATTAAATTCAAACAAATCTCAACAAGGGAGTTAATTTGGGAACATAACCCCAATAGCAAAACTTGTTGTCTGCTACTTGCAAACTTGTCTGTTACAAGTAGCCTACATATAGTAGCTGTGCGAGCACACTGTTACATCTGGAAAGAATTGTATACTGAACAGAGCACATGAATCTTCATTTTAAAGCGTACAAAATAATAAACATACGTAATACAGACACTGCAACAGACACGACGAGTATGCGGTGCTTCTTTTGATGAGTATAAGTAGGATAAATAGTTTTAAATGTTTTCCAAAAGATATAAAAAGTTACAAAATGGTGCAGAGATAACATTCTGGTTTACAGATTAAAATTATTGAAAAGCCAGGGGAGGCGACTCAGTGTATGTAATGATTGGAGTGGTAAAAATAGACCGCTGGGCTGCAGTCTTGTGGAGTGAAAGTGTTTGATCAAAAATGGTGTGTGTGAAGAGCATAATGTAAATGCGCAACATTTCTCTTTCAAATTATATTTAAGAATTTTGCCGCCCGGCGATGCCCTTGTTTGCAGTTGAAATAGTCGCGTGCCACAAACGATTGCGAATCCGCGCTTGTTATTATATGATTTTCACCATGTGCACGATACAATTTAGTCATGTAATAAAAATATATGAAGGCCCAATATACAGTACTCGACAGACATTTTTTCCCGTCAATAAAAACAACTACATTCGTATTCATTACTTCCCCCCCCCCCCCCTCTCTCTCTCTCTCTCTCTCTCTCTCTCTCTCTCTCTCTCTCTTGCTTATCTTACTGCTTATCTCATGTTTCCCTGGTTAAATAATTGAAAAAATCGGTCTATCTCTCCCCCCCCCCCCCCACACACCTCTCTCTCTCTCTCTCTCTCTCTCTCTCTCTCTCCCTCCCTCCCTCTCTCTCTGTCTCTCTCCCTCCCTCCCCCCTCTCTCTCAATCAATCAGTCCCTCTGATTTAATTAGTTTTTCCTCTCCATTCTTCCTCCAATGACCGGTCCTTTCATGTTTCATACATTCCACTCACACCCATCCATTTAGGGCTACCACTGACTTGCACCAATGTGAATAGTATCACTCAATTGCACTCCTCAGGGTACGTACGTATGTACAGTCGACGACGGTTACAACGAGGTCCCAGGGACACTCAAAAGTGCTTCGTTATAACCGTCGTTCACTGCATCCGTCGCGACGGTTATAACGAATTTCTAAGAGGTTGATTCGTAATATCCATCGTGTCGGTTATAACGAATTTCTATCAATTGCGCCTGGTTTCTGCGGATTAGGAATAAGATTAAAGTTATAGCCCCGTCGACAACTAAGCCCACGTCAGGGCTGTCACCACGTTAAATCTTACTCCATAATAATACTGGTTTCTGCAATCGATGTATCTAAGAAGTTAAACTCCAGACGACTATGAAATAAAAATTTAGAAAAAAACCTATTTAAAGACCCACCAGGTCCGTCAGTGAAAATCACGGGTTTCACGTGTTTCCCTCTCTCGCTGGTGAGAAATCTTATTTTGACCAAGTGTGGCTCCCATACAAATGTCCTCATGCACGAAAACGAGACATCACTTTAAAGAGCAGCCTCGATCGTATACGAGGAGAGTCTGTATGTGGGCCACACCGACCCAGAAAAACCCAAGGGACTTAATCCAGCCGGGTCAGTGGGTCTCTAAATTCTGTTTTCTGTAACTTTATGTAAGCTCTACTACTCTGGAATTTTTTTTATTTTTATCAATTTGCGGAAAAATTCCGTTATGTCTAGTTTTTGTTTTTCATGAACCTCTTCAACCATTCCAACGGGCGCAATAGGGCATTTGCCACGAGTGTTCGTTCTCTATTACTAGACTACTAATTTGCCCGCACTCGTTCTGCCCGAGTTACGCTGACCTTTCTAATTCAACTCTCTGGATTCAGCTCAGTGAATTTCAAGTTCGTCCTCAAGCGGCAAATGCCCTATTGATCGACTAGTGCCCCGTGGGGATACCGGTGGGGGGGGTCTTTCGTACAAATAGTCCCCCCCCCCCCCCACCTCCTGGAAGTTCTGTGCTTGAAACCTCCTCTAATCTGTCACTCTCTTTGACTCTGCCTTTCCCCTTTGCTTACTATCATCTACTATCTTTCTGCCTTACCTTGGTCCATTCTCCTGCCTTCTGTGCTTGAAACCTCCTCTAATCTGTCACTCTCTTTGACTCTGCCTTTTCCCTTTGCTTACTATCATCTACTATCTTTCTGCCTTACCTGGGTCCATTCTCCTGCCTTCTGTGCTTGAAACCTCCTCTAATCTGTCACTCTCTTTGACTCTGCCTTTCCCCTTTGCTTACTATCATCTACTATCTTTCTGCCTTACCCGGTCCATTCTCCTGCCTTCTGTGCTTGAAACCTCCTCTAATCTGTCACTCTCTTTGACTCTGCCTTTTCCCTTTGCTTACTATCATCTACTATCTTTCTGCCTTACCCGGGTCCATTCTCCTGCCTTCTGTGCTTGAAACCTCCTCTAATCTGTCACTCTCTTTGACTCTGCCTTTCCCCTTTGCTTACTATCATCTACTATCTCTGCCTTACCCGGGTCCATTCTCCTGCCTTCTGTGCTTGAAACCTCCTCTAATCTGTCACTCTCTTTGACTCTGCCTTTCCCCCTTTGCTTACTATCATCTACTATCTTTCTGCCTTACCCGGGTCCATTCTCCTGCCTTCTGTGCTTGAAACCTCCTCTAATCTGTCACTCTCTTTGACTCTGCCTTTCCCCTTTGCTTACTATCATCTACTATCTTTCTGCCTTACCTGGGTCCATTCTCCTGCCTTCTGTGCTTGAAACCTCCTCTAATCTGTCACTCTCTTTGACTCTGCCTTTCCCCTTTGCTTACTATCATCTACTATCTTTCTGCCTTACCTGGGTCCATTCTCCTGCCTTCTGTGCTTGAAACCTCCTCTAATCTGTCACTCTCTTTGACTCTGCCTTTCCCCTTTGCTTACTATCATCTACTATCTTTCTGCCTTACCCGGGTCCATTCTCCTGCCTTCTGTGCTTGAAACCTCCTCTAATCTGTCACTCTCTTTGACTCTGCCTTTTCCCTTTGCTTTACTATCATCTACTATCTTTCTGCCTTACCCGGGTCCATTCTCCTGCCTTCTGTGCTTGAAACCTCCTCTAATCTGTCACTCTCTTTGACTCTGCCTTTTCCCTTTGCTTACTATCATCTACTATCTTTCTGCCTTACCCGGGTCCATTCTCCTGCCTTCTGTGCTTGAAACCTCCTCTAATCTGTCACTCTCTTTGACTCTTGCCTTTTCCCTTTGCTTACTGTCATCTACTATCTTTCTGCCTTACCCGGGTCCATTCTCCTGCCTTCTGTGCTTGAAACCTCCTCTAATCTGTCACTCTCTTTGACTCTGCCTTTTCCCTTTGCTTACTATCATCTACTATCTTTCTGCCTTACCCGGGTCCATTCTCCTGCCTTCTGTGCTTGAAACCTCCTCTAATCTGTCACTCTCTTTGACTCTGCCTTTCCCCTTTGCTTACTATCATCTACTATCTTTCTGCCTTACCCGGGTCCATTCTCCTGCCTTCTGTGCTTGAAACCTCCTCTAATCTGTCACTCTCTTTGACTCTGCCTTTTCCCTTTGCTTACTATCATCTACTATCTTTCTGCCTTACCCGGGTCCATTCTCCTGCCTTCTGTGCTTGAAAAACCTCCTCTAATCTGTCACTCTCTTTGACTCTGCCTTTCCCCTTTGCTTACTATCATCTACTATCTTTCTGCCTTATGGTCCATTCTCCTGCCTTCTGTGCTTGAAACCTCCTCTAAGTCACTCTCTTTGACTCTGCCTTTTCCCTTTGCTTACTATCATCTACTATCTTTCTGCCTTACCTGGGTCCATTCTCCTGCCTTCTGTGCTTGAAACCTCCTCTAATCTGTCACTCTCTTTGACTCTGCCTTTCCCCTTTGCTTACTATCATCTACTATCTTTCTGCCTTACCTGGTCCATTCTCCTGCCTTCTGTGCTTGAAACCTCCTCTAATCTGTCACTCTCTTTGACTCTGCCTTTCCCTTTGCTTACTATCATCTACTATCTTTCTGCCTTACCCGGGTCCATTCTCCTGCCTTCTGTGCTTGAAACCTCCTCTAATCTGTCACTCTCTTTGACCTGCCTTTCCCCTTTGCAGATCATCTACTATCTTTCTGCCTTACCCGGGTCCCTGCCTTCTGTGCTTGAAACCTCCTCTAATCTGTCACTCTCTTTGACTCTGCCTTTTCCCCTTTGCTTACTATCATCTACTATCTTTCTGCCTTACCCGTGTCCATTCTCCTGCCTTCTGTGCTTGAAACCTCCTCTAATCTGTCACTCTCTTTGACTCTGCCTTTTCCCCTTTGCTTACTATCATCTACTATCTTTCTGCCTTACCTGGGTCCATTCTCCTGCCTTCTGTGCTTGAAAACCTCCTCTAATCTGTCACTCTCTTTGACTCTGCCTTTCCCCTTTGCTTACTATCATCTACTATCTTTCTGCCTTACCCGGGTCCATTCTCCTGCCTTCTGTGCTTGAAACCTCCTCTAATCTGTCACTCTCTTTGACTCTGCCTTTCCCCTTTGCTTACTATCATCTACTATCTTTCTGGGTCCATTCTCCTGCCTTCTGTGCTTGAAACCTCCTCTAATCTGTCACTCTCTTTGACTCTGCCTTTTCCCTTTGCTTACTATCATCTACTATCTTTCTGCCTTACCCGGGTCCATTCTCCTGCCTTCTGTGCTTGAAACCTCCTCTAATCTGTCACTCTCTTTGACTCTGCCTTTTTCCTTTGCTTACTATCATCTACTATCTTTCTGCCTTACCTGGGTCCATTCTCCTGCCTTCTGTGCTTGAAACCTCCTCTAATCTGTCACTCTCTTTGACTCTGCCTTTTCCCTTTGCTTACTGTCATCTACTATCTTTCTGCCTTACCCGGGTCCATTCTCCTGCCTTCTGTGCTTGAAACCTCCTCTAATCTGTCACTCTCTTTGACTCTGCCTTTCCCCTTTGCTTACTATCATCTACTATCTTTCTGCCTTACCCGGGTCCATTCTCCTGCCTTCTGTGCTTGAAACCTCCTCTAATCTGTCACTCTCTTTGACTCTGCCTTTTCCCTTTGCTTACTATCATCTACTATCTTTCTGCCGGTCCATTCTCCTGCCTTCTGTGCTTGAAACCTCCTCTAATCTGTCACTCTCTTTGACTCTGCCTTTTCCCTTTGCTTACTATCATCTACTATCTTTCTGCCTTACCCGGGTCCATTCTCCTGCTTTTTTTTTCTTCACAGAAACGCTTTCAAAAAACATTTCCTCCTCCAGCCGAAGTCGGACATGCTGGGCCTGACTATTTTTTTTAGTAAGGCGCATAACGGCAGCATGGCGCATCTGCGCTCACGTGACGGGAAACTGTCTGAGCGAACCAAGAAAAAGAAGAAGATCGACTAGAACGGGCGCAGTTGCCACAGGTGAGCATGGGGGTCATTGTAGTCAGGCGCAGTTGAGACGCACCACCGCCATTTGGATGCCCTGTCTTCGGTAATGGACAGGAAATGACATCAACGGGAAGGGGAGAGAAAAGAGAAAGTGTGCACTTAATACGCGAACAATGCGGCCTGGCCAGAATAATCCTGTTTGTTTTCTCCCGGTTCTAAGCGAACCGGAGTGTATTTTATGGCACGTGCTCCGTTGTGTGTGTGTGTGTGTGTGCGCGTGTGTGTGTGGGTGTGTGTGTGTGCGCGTGCGCGCGTGTGTGGGTGGGTGTGGGGGTGGGGTGGGGGAGGGGATGCGCGCGTGCGTGCGTGCGCGTTACGCTGTTGAACTACTTTGAAAGACTTTGTGGAAGACTACGACTCTCAAAGTAGGGGGAGCATTTGTAATAATAATATTAATAATAATAATAATAATATTAATAATGATAATACTAAATGATGTACTATAGCGCTATTCTCCTGACACAGCAGTACTCACCGCGCTTTACATGGGAGGGAAAAAAAGAAGTGAGTTTACCCCACGCACACAAAAGATATTCAAACTACATGTACTTCAAATTATTTAGAGAAAAAATCACTTTGTACTGGCCTTTTACTAGTGCTGCAGCCAAAGGGATGGGTTGGGCTTTTGAATGTTTACAAATGCCAGCTCCCGAGTCCTTTCGGTCTAGTGAGTGGGGATGTACCCTGGGGCAAGGCAAGGCATCTCCACGGTAGACGATTTCCATCCCATCCCTCCTGAATAGCAACTGTCTCCGCCTCTGCCTTCTGGCTGCGATAGTCGGACACGACTATCATACATGTGTATGTGTAACCCTGTGCTAGACACAGGAACCAAACGCCTCGTTCAGCATTCAAAAGTGAACTCTTTATTTCTGAAATAATATGACAAATTGATAAAATGTTAATCATAGCATAAAACAACTATGACAATTAGTTTTGTGCCGTTTCTTTATATGAACCATTCTTTCAGTTTCTTTCAGGAACCTCCCCGGTTCCGTGGCATAATAATCAAAGTGTTGATTGTGGCCACGTACAGTCAAGAAGAATACCATTCTAGCTGTTAACGCTATACTTTCTCAACTTCTTCTTCTTCTTAGCTAGAAAAAGATCTGGGGGTAACCTTTGACAAAGACCTTTCATTTGATATACACATCCAGAACTGCATCAATAAAGCAAACCAAATGATAGGATTGATTAAAAGAACATTTATCAGTATTGATCATGATATTTTTATTAAATTATACAAAGCTTTAGTTAGACCGCACTTAGAATATGGCAACATTATTTGGGCTCCAAACTTTAAGTACCAGTCAATAGCAATTGAAAGGGTGCAGCGTAGAGCTACAAAACTTGTTAAAGCATGCAAAATCATGGATTATTACCACAGATTACAGTACCTTAATTTATTTTCACTTAAAGGAAGGAGAACAAGGGGAGATCTTATAGAAACTTATAAAATATTCAACAATCATGTGGATTTGTCCTGGAGTAATTTCTTTTCATCTCCTCAATACAATATGACTAGAAACGCCTGTGGTAAAGTTTTTGTTAAAAGATATAATACTAACATAAGAAAAAATTGTTTTGGTAACAGAATTACTAACATGTGGAACGAATTGCCTACTGACGTAAAATGTGCACCTCATACTAATATGTTTAAAAATCGTCTGGATACATTACCAAAATTTTTAGAAGTCTTTAGAAGCTATGACGAATAATGATTTATGAGGAAAATTTATGCCGCATCAACCTTGACCAAAAAGATACATTTACCAGAAAAATCATAAAAGATGGGACTGTTTGGAAAAGCTTTACGGCTTGTTTTGTCCCTACCTACCTACCTACCTACCTTCTTCGCCTCAGGCAGCCAACTTCATCAGGCTGAAGATTCTGCTGCACTTTGGGGGGTAGTAAGGAAGAAGATAAGAAATTAGAAAGCTGAGGAGATAGAAGTAGCCTAATGGAAAGGAAAGTAAACATAGAATAAAACCTAGTGGGGATCTGGGCTATATTCACATGTATGCCCGTCTGCTGGCATCAAGAACGATAATTTGTAACAGAAAAGAACATAGCGATTGCTTTTTCAGTCAACAGATTATCGTTCTTGACCGAGTTGACAGGCATAAATGTGAACATAGCCTGGATCTGTCTATGAAATAAATAAGTTAACAGTTAACTAGAATCACCATAAAAGCTTTCAGATATTTCCTTTCGTCCCAGTTTTCTTCACTATTCGCCTAACACTATGTTAAAATCTCACCTGTGCGAGACACAGCAACCAGACGCCTTGTTCAGCATTCAAAGGTGAATTGAAGGCCAAACTGCTGGCTGCAACAAAATATCCTTGCTGTGAGTATGAGTTCGAATTCATTTGCTTAATGATCCACCAGATCACGTGTCAAAATCACGGGTTTCACGGGTTTTCCCTCTTATAACTGGAAAGAAATCTTGTTTTGACCAAGTCTGACTCCCACATTATAAATGGCCCCAAATTCAAACCAAAACACCAGTTTAAAGAGCAGCCTCGATTTGAACTTGGGGAAATTTGTATGTGGGTCACAGCAACCCAGAAAAAAACAAGGGACTTAATCGTGGTGCGTCACTGGGTCCTTAAAACAGTCTCGAAAAGCATTTATCTATGTTCAGCCTGATTAGCTGCGAAGTTTCCGACTATGACAGCCACATAGCACGTCCGAAGTTTCCGACTATGACAGCCGCATAGCACGTCCGAAGTTTCCGACTATGACAGCCACATAGCACGTCCGAAGTTTCCGACTATGACAGCCACATAGCACGTCCGAAGTTTCCGACTATGACAGCCACATAGCACGTCCGAAGTTTCCGACTATGACAGCCACATAGCCAGTCCGAAGTTTCCGACTATGACAGCCGCATAGCACGTCCGAAGTTTCCGACTATGACAGCCACATAGAACATCCGAAGTTTCCGACTATGACAGCCACATAGCCAGTCCGAAGTTTCCGACTATGACAGCCACATAGCCAGTCCGATGTTTCCGACTATGACAGCCACATAGCCAGTCCGAAGTTTCCGACTATGACAGCCACATAGCCAGTCCGAAGTTTCCGACTATGACAGCCACATAGCCAGTCCGAAGTTTCCGACTATGACAGCCACATAGCCAGTCCGAAGTTTCCGACTATGACAGCCACATAGCACGTCCGAAGTTTCCGACTATGACAGCCACATAGCACGTCCGACGAAGTTTCCGACTATGACAGCCACAGAGCAGAGGAGGTATCTCTATTCAGGCTTGCTGGGCCAACAACAACAAAAAGTTTATTGTGGTGAAAGCCTTGCCCTCTCGATACATGAGATGTACGAGTCAAAGATTATGAGGAAGTTACAAGCACAGAACTTCCAGAAGGTGGGGGAATTATTTGTAAAAAAAAAAAAAATCAAAAACAAAATCGGTATATGAGTCAAAGAGAGTGAAAGATTAGAGGAAGTTACAAGCACAGAACTTCCAGAAGGTGGGGGAATTATTTGTAAAAAAAATAATTAAAATAAAATAAAATCGGTATATGAGTCAAAGAGAGTGAAAGATTAGAGGAAGTTACATGCACATATCTTCCAGAAGATGGGGGAATTATTTGTAAAAAAACCAAACAAACCCCAAAACACCGATATATGAGTCAAAGAGAGTGAAAGATTAGAGAAAGTTACAAGCACAGAACTTCCAGAAGGTGGGGGAATTATTTGTAAAAAATAAAAATAAAAATAAAACCCCGATATATGAGTCAAAGAGAGTAAAAGATCAGAGGAAGTTACAAGCACAGACCCAATATAAACAAGTGCAACGCCGGGCGGCTGCAAAGTCCCCTCGCAGCATCGCCGAGCTACTCCGAAATCGGAATGTGTCGGTTGTACACATACATAAAAACGCATCAAAACAGCACGTAACTCAATAGTTTTTTTTATATATAGCCTTAGGGTTCGGACCCGTGATTTGAGCGCGCGCGATCATGCGCACACGAGCGCACAGAAAAATTCATGACAACTGTGTTATAGACCATTCATCAAGAAATGTTGTGAAAAACTGCATTGAAATACATGCAAAACTTCGCGAGATATTAGCGATTATGTGTTTCGGGGTTTGAACCCCGTAACTGGCGCGACTTTGACCTTAATATAAAACTAAATACATCAGTGGATAGCTTGCATCTTGGCAAACTAGTATACCAAATTTGATGATGATAGACTGAATAGTTTTTGAGAAAAACGGACGAATGGCCGGATGGACGGAGGCACGCCGGACGGACGGACACCGGACGGACGGACCAGACAAAAACAATAGCTCTAAAAAAAAACCCACCCGGTATCCCCACACGGGGAAATTACGAATTTGTGTGTGTCTTTTTTTGTTTTTTAAATGCTAAACAGACAGACCACCACAACCAACGATGCAGCCTCGTTTCCCCCTCCTCCTCCTCCTCGCGTGGTGCACGTGCGGTGCGCGCGCGGAGCAGTTCACGGGGAAATGTCTGGAGCAGCGCGTGATGGACATGGAGAAAGCCACCTTCCAGCTGATGAGGCAGCTGACTCTGCAGCAACTGTACGTGGAAGAGATGACCAGGTCCGGCGTGGATTCTGGCATCAAACAGGTCAATTTGAGAGAGAGAGAGAGAGAGAGAGAGAGAGAGAGAGAGAGAGAGAGAGAGAGAGAGAGAGAGAGAGGGGGGGGGGGGGGGAGTGAGAGAGAGAGAGAGGAGGGGGGGGGGGGGAGGTGGCACGCACTTGAGAGAGCGAGAAAGAGAGGGGGGAGAGAGAGAGGGGGGAGTAGGGAGAGAGAGGGGATTGTAGTGAGAGGAGAGAGAGGAGAGAGAGAGAGAGGGACACACACACACACACACACACACACCACACACACACACACACACACACACACACTACACACACACACATACACACACACACACACACACACACGCACGCGCACGCACACACACACACACACACACACACACACACACACACACACACACAGACAAAGTTAGCGACAGAAATTACTTTGATGCCATGATAAAAAAAAAAGTCACGTAACTAAACCCTTGTTTCCTTTCACACATCATTACTTTTTTAAACAAATCTGTTCAGGTTCGCCAAAGAACGAAGGGGCCTAAATCGTACTACAGCCCAACCTACGCTGGATTCTCCGTCGCCGCCATGCACAACCACGACAACAACATCCGCACCATCGGCATGGGGGAGCTGACCGTGGTCATGAACGGGCTGGAGTTCCGCACCCGGCACAACGACTACCGCCTCAAGATGCCCAGCACGAGTAGCGGGGACTACCAGGCTGTGGAGGACATTCCCTTTCCCCCTGTACCTCCTACGGTTACTGGATCTGTTGCGGAGCAGGTCTCTTTCTCTCTCTCTCTCTCTCTCTCTCTCTCTCTCTCTGACTCTCTCTCTCTCTCTCTCTGACTCTCTCTCTCTCTCTCTCGCCCAGGGCTGGGTGAAAAAAAGCATGTAACTTGCTTATCTCATGTTCCCTGGTTAAATAAAATTTCGTTTTCGTTTTCTCTCTCTCTCTCTCTCTCTCTCTCTCTCTCTCTCTCTCTGTCTCTTGCGCCCCCCTCTCTCTCTCAGGGCCGGACCTACGGAGGGGGGGGGGGGGGGGGGGGGGGGGGGCTTAGGGGACTGCAGCCTCCACCCTTTTTCCTTTGTTTCCTCATTAGTCCTTTATTTCATGCCCAGATTGCACTATTTTGCTTCTCGAATGAAAACATTTTTCGGGGGAGAATGCCCCGGGACCCCCCTAGGGGTCTTGGTGATTCGCACCTTCGATAAATTAGCCCCCACCCCTTAGGTCCGGCCCTGTCTCTGACTCTCTCCCTCCCTCCCTCTCTCTTACACCAAAAGAGTTAAAGTCAAAATCAAACACAAGAATGAATATGTGCACAGAATTCGACCAGCATGTTTACCAGTTCTTTTCACTGACACCTCTACTACTTACTCAACCTGGAACATAGGATCTGGATCAAAAACAGAATGAAACAAATCTAAATCTCACACAACTATCTTACACCCAACCACATTCAATATTACTTACGAGTTGGGCTAATAGTATGACTGGCAGGTAACAGCAGAGAGTTTGTTCCTACAGTGTTGACTCAGCCAGGTTTTAGTTTGTTTGTGACTAGACTAAGAGAATGTTATAGGTTTTGCCTCCCACTATGCATTTCCCACTTGATTTCAAATCTACAGTGTATTTGTATTGGCTGGGTAGTAGACAAGACAGAAAGGCACAGATCATGCGCTTTCAGTGACGTCATGCGCTTCGCACTGCCGCGTCGTGTCAACATCACATGATTGTCGGTAGAGGGACGATCAAAAGGCACGGATTGCTGGCGGGAGTTCTGTGATGTCACCGGATGGTTGACCTGCCCATAAGACTGGAGGGATGAAATAGTAGGGGTTTATACATCTGTATCGCTGAAAATTCGGGACTTTCCTGGAGTTGCACTGCCTCTAGGCATTGCCTCCAGGATCGTTCCCACCATCTTTATATCTAATAATGTCCCATATGTGTCTGCTTCAGACCGGAGGACGTTAAACGGATTTTCATTCATAGTAGGGGGGGAGGGTAGAGGGTAAAGTGGGGCATGCGTGACACATTCCATCACAGGTTTCTGGAAAGGAGCCTGCGCTGGAGCAGCTCTCTGTGGGGGGGTGGGGGATGGGGTGTGTAGGGGGAGGATGGGTTGCATGTCTACATGCACTTGTTTGTGTGTGTGAACAATAACCCTTATTACAACAATTATGATACAGTGGAACCTCCCTTACAAGACTCCCTCCTCACATAAGACCATACTTCTCTGAGACACACCCCCCCCCCCCCCCCCCTTTGTAAGTATTAAAATCACATCCCTTCTAAGATCCCTCTCTTATAAGACCTCATTTTGGATGGTTTTTGAAGGTCTATAGGGAGGTTCCACTGTAGTTGTTATGATGATTACGACACCAGAGTGCCGAAATGAAAGAGTGGTTCAATGCCTGGACGAGCGGGGATCATTCAGAGAGGGACTACAGGCCCTAGTTCAAAACCACCCTGTGCTGTTTGGAAGTGTTCCGAACCTCCAATAGATGGTCATTATCACAACAGTTATTAATACCGTTATTGTGATGATTCTGACGCCAGAGTGCCGAAATGAAAGAGTGCTTCAATGCCTGGACGAGTGGGGATCATTCGGAGAGGGACTACAGGCCCTAGTTCAAAACCACCCTGTGCTGTTTGGAAGTGTTCCGAACCTCCAATAGATGGTCATTATCACAACAGTTATTAATACCGTTATTGTGATGATTCTGACGCCAGAGTGCCGAAATGAAAGAGTGGTTCGATGCCTGGATGCGCGGGGATCATTCGGAGCGGGACTACAGGCCCTACTTCAGACCCAACCTGTGCTACATGGAAGGGTTCTGGACCACCTCCGGGAACGGCAGCATTGAAGAGCCCTTTGAGAGCGACCGGCATCACATTGAGGCCGATACCTGGTTTGAACTGCAGGTGAGAAGAATCGTTACAATACAAGGCCAACTACTGGGGGAGTCTTTCGTACAAATAGTTCCCCCCACCTTCTGGAAGTTCTGTGCTTGCAACTTTCATAATCTGTCGTTTTCTTTGACTCTGCCTTTGTTTGTTACTTCGCTTACTGTCATCTTTGTTACTATTTTTTTTATGTCTTACTGGTCCATTTGAATTCACCAACTACTGGGGAGTCTTTTGTATAAATAGTTCCCCCACCTTCTGGAAGTTCTGTGCTTGCAACTTCCTCTAATCTGTCGTTTTCTTTGACTCTGCCTTTTTTTTTTTACTTCGCTTACTGTCATCTTTTTACTATTTTTTTTATGTCTTACTGGTCCATTCGAATTCCTGCCTTTGCATTGTTCTTGAAACTCCTTCATTGCCATTCT
>CM065708.1:4862150-4886438 GCA_017654935.2 Phymorhynchus buccinoides | reverse complement strand
ACACATGTATGATAGTCGTGTCCGACTATCGCAGCCAGAAGGCAGAGGCGGAGCAGTTGCTATTCAGGAGGATGGGATGGAAATGTCTACCGTGGAGATGCCTTGCCTTGCACCAGGGTACATCCACTCACTAGACAGAAAGATCGGGAGCTGGCATTTGGAAAAATTAAAAAGCCCAAACCCATCCCTTTGGCTGCAAGCAACTAGTAAAAAGGCCAGTACAAAGTGATTTTTCTCTAAATAATTTGAAGTGAATGTAGTTTGAATCATCTTTTGTGGCGTGGGGTAAACTCACTTCGTTTTTCCCTCCATGTAAAGGCGCGTGAGTAAGGCTGTGTCAGGCGATAAGCGCTATAGTACCTCATTTAAGTATCATCATTATTAATATTTATTATATTATTATTAATATTATTATTACCAAATGCTCCCCCTACTTTGAGAGTCGTAGTCTTCCACAAAGTCTTCAAAGTAGTTCAACAGCGTAACGCGCACGCACGCACGGCGCATACCCTCCCCACCCACCCCACCACCCCACCCACACCGCCCGCGCACGCGCCACACACAACCCACACACACGGCGCACCACACACAAACACACACAACGGAGCACGTGCATAAAATACACTCCGTTCGCCTTAGAACCGGGGGAGGAAAGAAAAAAAAAAAACAGGATTTATCTCTGGCCAGGCCGCATTGTTCGAGATTAAAGTGCACACTTTCTCTTTCTCTCACCTTCCGTGATGGTCATTTCCGTCCATTACGAAGACAGGGCATACAAATGGCGGTGGTGCGTCTCAACTGCGCCTGACTACAATGACACCCATGATCCCTGTGGACAACTGCGCCCGTTCTAGTCGCTCTTTTCTTTTTCTTGGTTCGCTCACGACGTTTCCCGTAACGTGAGCGCAGATGCGCCATGCGGACGTTATGCGCCTGACTAAAAAAAAATAGTCAGGCCCAGCATGTCCGACGCGGCTGGAGGAGGAAATGTTTTTGCAAGCGTTTCTGTGAAGAAAAAAAAAAAGCAGGAGAAGGGAACCCGGGTATAAGGCGAAAGATAGTAGATGATAGTAAGCAAAGGGAAAGGCAGAGTCAAAGGAGGAGGACAGATTAGAGGAGGTTTCAAGCACAAGGAGGGCAGGAGAATGGACCCGGGTTAAGGCAAGAAAGAAGTAGATGATAGTAAAGCAAAGGGGAAAGTTTTCAGAGTCAAAGAGAGTGACAGATTAGAGGGAGGTTTCAAGAACAGAAGGCAGGAGAATGGCCCGGTCAGGCAGAAAATATTAGTAGATGATAGTAAGCAAAGGGGAAAGGCAGAGTCAAGAGAGTGACAGATTAGAGGAGGTTTCAAGCACAGAAGGCAGAGAGAATGGACCCGGGTAAGGCAGAAAAGATAGTAGATGATAGTAAGCAAAGGGGAAAGGCAGAGTCAAAGAGAGTGACAGATTAGAGGAGGTTTCAAGCACAGAAGCAGGAGAATGGGACCAGTAAGGCAGAAAAGATTAGTAGATGATAGTAAGCAAAGGGAAAAGGGCAGAGTCAAAGAGAGTGGACAGATTAGAGGAGGTTTCAGCACAGAAGGCAGGAGAAGGGACCGGGTAAGGAGCAAGATAGTAGAGATAGTAAGCAAGGAAAAGGCAGAGTCAAAGAGAGTGACAGAGTAGAGGGAGGTTTCAAGCACAGAAGCAGGAGAATGGACCCGGGTAAGGCAGAAAGTAGTAGATGATAGTAAGCCAAAGGGAAAAGGCAGAGTCAAGAGAGTGACAGATTTAGAGGAGGTTCAAGCACAGAGGCAGGAGCATGGACCCGGGTAAGGCAGAAAGATAGTAGATGATAGTAAGCAAAGGGAAAGGCAGAGTCAAAGAGAGTGACAGATTAAGAGGAGGTTTCAAGCACAGAAGGCAGGCGAATGGACCCAGGTAAGCAGAAAGATAGTAGATGATAGTAAGCAAAGGGGAAAGGCAGAGTCAAAGAGAGTGACAGATTAAGGAGGGTTTCAAGCACAGAAGGCAGGAGAATGGACCCGGTTAAGGCAGAAAGAAAGATAGTAGATGATAGTAAGCAAAGGGGAAAGGCAGAGTCCAAAGAGAGTGACAGCATTAAGAGGAAGGTTTCAAGCAAGAAGGCAGGGAGAATGGACCAGGGTAAGGCAGAAAGATAGTAGATGATAGTAAGGCAAAGGGGAAAGGCAGAGTCAAAGAGAGGACAGATTAGAGGAGGTTTCAAGCACCGAAAGGCAGGGGAATGACCCGGGTAAGGCAGAAAGATAGTAGATGATAGTAAGGCAAAGGGGAAAGGCAGAGTCAAAAGAGAGGACAGGATTAGAGGATCGGTTCAAGCACAGAAGGCAGGAGAATGGACCAGGTAAGGCAGAAAGATAGTAGATGATAGTAAAGCAAAGGGGAAAAGGCAGAGTCAAAGAAGAGTGACAGATTAGAGGGGTTTCAAGCACAGAAGGCAGGAAGAATGGACCCAGGTAAGGCAGAAAGATAGTAGATGTAGTAAGCAAAGGGAAAAGGCACGAGTCAAAAGAGAGTGACAGATAGAGGAGGTTTCAAGCACAGAAAGGCAGGAGAATGGACCCAGGTAAGGCAGAAGATAGTAGATGATAGTAGCAAAGGGGGAAAGGCAGAGCAAATAGAGTGACAGATTAGAGGAGGTTTCAAGCCACAGAAAGGCCGGGAATGGACCGGGTAAGGCAGAAAGATAGTAGATGATAGTAAGCAAAGGGGAAAAGCAGAAGAGTCAAAGAGAGTGACAGATAGAGAGGAGGTTTCAAGCACAGAAGGGCAGGAGAATGGACCCGGGTAAGGCAGAAAGATAGTAGATGATAGTAAGCAAAGGGGAAGCAGAGTCAAGAGAGTGACAGATAGAGGAAGGTCAAGCACAGAAGGCAGGAGAAGGACCCGGGTAGGCAGAAAGATAGTAGATTGATAGTAAGCAAAAGGGAAAGGCAGAGTCAAAAGAGAGTGGACAGATTAGAGGAAGTTTCAAGCACAGAAGGCAGAGAATGGAACCCGTGGTAAGGCAGAAAGATAGTAGATGGATAGTAAGCAAAGGGAAGGCAGAGTCAAAGAGAGTGACAGATAGAGGAGGTTTCTAAGCAAGAAGGCAGGAGAATGTGACCAGGGTAAGCAGAAAGATAGTAGATGATAGTTAAGCAAAGGGAAAAAGGAGAGCAAAGAGAGTGACAGATTAGAGGAGGTTCAAGCACAGAAGGCAGGAGAATGGACCGGTAATTGGGAGTTTTTTGGACAGAAGAAAAGATAGTAGTGATAGTAAAAGCAAAGGGGGAAAGGCAGAGTCAAAAGAGAGTGACAGAATAGAGGAGGTTTCACGCACAGAAGGCAGGAGAATGGACCGGGCTAAGGCAGAAAGTAGTAGATGATAGTAAGCAAAGGGGAAAGGCAGAGTCAAAGAGAGTGACAGATTAGAGGAGGTTTCAAGCAAGAAGGCAGGAGAATGGACCCATGTAAGGCAGAAAGATAGTAGATTGAAGTAAAGCAGGTGAAAGGCAGAGTCAGAAGGGTGCAGATTAGAGGGAGGTTTCAAGCACAGAAGTCAGGAGAATGGCCCGGTAAGGCAGAAACATAGTAGATGATAGTAGCAGGGGAAAGGCAGAGTCAAAGAGAGTGACAGATTAGAGGAGGTTTCACAGCACCGAAGTGCGGCTGGACCGGTAAGGCAGAAAGATAGTAGATTTACCTTAAACAAAGGGAAAAGGCAGAGTCAAAAACAGTGACAGATTAAAGGAAGTTACAAGCACAGAGGCAGGAGAATGGGCCAGTAAGTCAGTAAGATAGTAGATGATAGAAAACAAAAAGATAAGGCATAGTCAAAGGAGAGTGACAGATTAGAGTTAGTTTCCAGCAGAAGGCAGGAGAATGGACCCCGGGTAAGCAGAAGATAGTAGATGATAGTAAGCCAAGGGGTAAGGCAGAGTCCAAGAGAGTGACAGAGTAGAGGAAGTTTCAAGCACAGAAGGAGGAGAATGGACCCGGGTAAGGCAGAAAGATCGTAGATGATACAAAGCAAAGGGTGAACGGCAGAGCAAAGAGAGTGACAGATTAGAGGAGGTTTCAAGCACAGAAGGCAGGAGAATTGACCCAGGTAATGCAGAAAGATAGTAAGATGGACAGTAAGCAAAGGGAAAAGGCAAGAGTCTAAAGAGAGTGACAGATTAGAGGAGGTTTCAAGCACAGAAGGCAGGAGAATGGACCAAGGTAAGGCAGAAAGATAGTAGATGACAGCAAGCAAAAAAAAAGAGGGAAAAGCAGAGTCAAAGAGGTGACGATTAGACGGAGGTTTTCAGCACGAGAAACTTGCCAGGGAGGTGTGGGGTGGGGGACTATGTTGTAACAAAGACTCCCCCCCCCGGTATACCCCACGGGGCACTAGTCGATCTAATAGGGCATTTGCCGCTTGAGGACGATACTTGAAATTCACTGAGCTGAAAGCCAGAGAGTTGAATTAGAAAGGTCAGCGTAACTCGGGCAGAACGAGTGCGGGCAAATTAGTAGTCTAGAATAGAGAATGGACACTCGTGGCAAATGCCCTATTGTGCCCGTTGGAATGGTTGAAGAGGTTCATGAAAAACAAAAACTAGACATAACGGAATTTTCCCGCAAATTGATAAAAATTAAAAAAATCCAGAGTAGTAGAGCTTACATAAAGCTACAGAAAACAGAATTTAGAGACCCACTGACCCGGCTGGACTAAGTCCCTTGGTTTTTCTGGGTCGGTGTGGCCCACATACAGACTTTCCTCGTATACGATCGAGGCTGCTCTTTTTAAAATGATGTCTCGTTTTCGTGCATGAGGACATTTGTATGGGAGCCACACTTGGTCAAAATAAGATTTCTCACCAGCGAGAGAGGGAAACACGTGAAACCCGTGATTTTCACTGACGGACCTGGTGGGTCTTTAAATATTTTTTTCTTCTACATTTTTATTTCATAGTCGTCTGGAGTTTAACTTCTTAGATACATCGATTGCAGAAACCAGTATTATTATGGAGTAAGATTTAACGTGGTGACAGCCCTGACGTGGGCTTAGTTGTCGACGGGGCTATAACTTTAATCTTATTCCTAATCCGCAGAAACCAGGCGCAATTGATAGAAATTCGTTATAACCGACACGATGGATATTACGAATCAACCTCTTAGAAATTCGTTATAACCGTCGCGACGGATGCAGTGAACGACGGTTATAACGAAGCACTTTTGAGTGTCCCTGGGACCTCGTTGTAACCGTCGTCGACTGTACATACGTACGTACCCTGAGGAGTGCAATTGAGTGATACTATTCACATTGGTGCAAGTCAGTGGTAGCCCTAAATGGATGGGTGTGAGTGGAATGTATGAAACATGAAAGGACCGGTCATTGGAGGAAGAATGGAGAGGAAAAACTAATTAAATCAGAGGGACTGATTGATTGAGAGAGAGGGGGGAGGAGGGGAGAGAGAGAGAGAGAGAGGGAGGGAGGGAGAGAGAGAGAGAGAAAGAGAGAGAGAGGTGTGTGTGGGGGGGGGGGGGAGAGATAGACCGATTTTTTCAATTATTTAACCAGGGAAACATGAGATAAGCAGTAAGAGAGCAGAGAGAGAGAGAGAGAGAAAGAGAGAGAGAGAGAGAGAGAGAGAGGGGTGGGGGGGAAGTAATGAATACGAATGTAGTTGTTTTTATTGACGGGAAAAAATGTCTGTCGAGTACTGTATATTGGGCCTTCATATATTTTTATTACATGACTAAATTGTATCGTGCACATGGTGAAAATCATATAATAACAAGCGCGGATTCGCAATCGTTTGTGGCACGCGACTATTTCAACTACAAACAAGGGCATCGCCGAGCGGCAGAATTCTTAAATATAATTTGAAAGAGAAATGTTGCGCATTTACATTATGCTCTTCACACACACCATTTTTGATCAAACACTTTCACTCCACAAGACTGCAGCCCAGCGGTCTATTTTTACCACTCCAATCATTACATACACTGAGTCGCCTCCCCTGGCTTTTCAATAATTTTAATCTGTAAACCAGAATGTTATCTCTGCACCATTTTGTAACTTTTTATATCTTTTGGAAAACATTTAAAACTATTTATCCTACTTATACTCATCAAAAGAAGCACCGCATACTCGTCGTGTCTGTTGCAGTGTCTGTATTACGTATGTTTATTATTTTGTACGCTTTAAAATGAAGATTCATGTGCTCTGTTCAGTATACAATTATTTCCAGATGTAACAGTGTGCTCGCACAGCTACTATATGTAGGCTACTTGTAACAGACAAGTTTGCAAGTAGCAGACAACAAGTTTTGCTATTGGGGTTATGTTCCCAAATTAACTCCCTTGTTGAGATTTGTTTGAATTTAATCGTATTTTACTATATTTCTCACTAATTAAAGTTTGTATCTACATAAGATGCATATGGTTGGAACCAGGAAAAGTCATAGATTTTATTCCATACATTTGTATTAATTGAGATGCTCGCATAGCCTGACAATGTAAGATTTTGTGATCGGTAAAATGAACAACCAGTTCAAAATATTCCCGGTCGTTTCGTAAGTTTTCTATTCCTATTCAAAATTGGATCAAATGGTTAAAATCATACTACTTGTGGCGGTGCCATAGCCGATGAGGTTTAACCGAGGTGTGGTCACCGCTACAACTATCTGTATTAATTTTTTTAAATCGGGACTTTACTGGTTTCGTACTGCCTCCGGGCATTGCCTCCAGTATTGTTCCCACCATATTTGTATTTACAAATGTCCCATATGTGTCTGATTCAGACCAAGAGGACGTAAAACACCATTTTCGCTCGCTGGATCAAATGGTTGAATTTCTATTTACGCTACCTAAATTTATAATCTATCCCCTTTCGTTTCATTTATGGCATGCTATGGGTTTTTTCCGTATAAACTTGTAGCACCGCATAATAAATACAGTGGTAACGGGTGGTAGCGATTCGAGAACCTTCTGCGGCTCTTTGTACCATGTGCGTGCGTGCGCACCAGTTCAACTGCCGTTCAAATTGAAATACTGATTTTTTAAATTAAGTTATTTTATTTTGAATCGAGCATATGTTTTCGTTCCAACAACTAACGAAACTAGTTTTGTGTATTCAAAAAGACTTTGGACCTTATAGATTTATAATATTTTACGATTTAATATGGAGCCTAAAATACGAAATTCGACTTGTGTTTTCTACTGAATTTCAGGGCACAAATTAGAAACTTTATAGATTGAATTGAGACTTGAAATTTATGTTGATGAAAGTTGGCGTATCGTATTTTTTTTATTATTATTTTGTTGTTTTGATTTGTGAAGCAGTTATTTATTTATATTATAAAAATATTGCTTGAGCCTGTTAAAGCTGGCTCCTTCTTTGCACTTTTAATTGCTAGTATCTTTTTTAGAAGAGAAATTCCCGACTATTGACGAATATTATGCTATTTTGTGTTTTTCAAGCTTTCCAACCATATGCAACATGTCTTGTTAGGTATGACGACCGTGGAGACAACACACTTGAAAGGTGTAACAACAAACAAAATCGGCTGGCGATGGGCTCTCGAGGAGCCGATCGCCAAGTGATGTGTGTCTGATTCGGACCAAGAGGACGTAAAACTCCATTTTCGCCAATGTGGCTGCTTTTTTATAGTACCAATTAATGTGGCGGTACCATAGCCGATGAGGTTTATCCGAGGCGTGGTTACTGCTACACATATCTATATTGTTAAAAACTCGGGACTTTACTGGTGTTGCACTGCCTCCGGGCATTGCAGCCAGTATTGTTCCCACCATCTTTGTATTTACAAATGTCCCATATGTGTCTATGACCGAGAGGACGTAAAACACCATTTTTCATTCAATGTGGCTGCTTTTACACTATGTTGTAGCGGTGCCATAGCCGATGAGGTTTAACCGAGGCATGGTTACCGCTACACCTACCTGCATTAATTTAAAAAATCGGGACTTTACTGGTTTCGTACTGCCTCCGGGTATTGCCTCCAGTATTGTTCCCACCATATTTGTATTTACAAATGTCCCATATGTGTCTGATTCAGACCAAGAGGACGTAAAACACCATTTTCACGCAATGTGGTTGCTTTTTTTTTTTGCGTTGCCATGCCTTGCCCTACCTGAGATGGAGAGAGAGAAGCAATAAAGAGAGAGAGAGACGGGGACCTGTGTCAGCCTTGACTGCCTGTTGCTGTTTGCTGTTAGCTGCCTGCTGTCTGCTGCTGTTCTACTCTTCCTGCACTCCTGTCTGTCCCTGCACCCTTCCACTCCACACCATCACACATACCTAAGGACTGTAGATATGACAACTGAAATGTTACTTTATGCCCAAGTATTTTTTTTCTGTCTGTACTTTTCTTTCTCCTTTACAATATGTGCGACAATTTTGGACCGACCGACAGACCAACAGACCGACAGACTGACAGACTGACAAAGTGAGTAATAGGTTTGTTGCTTGTGCCACAAACAAAAAGGCAAGTGTGTGTGTGTGTGTGTCTGTCTGTATGTGTGCTGTCTGAAACACAAAACGGGCCTTATAACTCCGCCATTTCTTAACCGAATCGCTTCCAATTTGCTGTCAGGCTTGCTGTGGCAAAGCCTGGCAGCAAATTTGAAGAGAATCGGGAGAGAGCGTCACTCTCAGAGCAGCGCCAATGGGAAACGGGGCCTTATAACTCCGCCGTTTCTTAACCGAATCGCTTCAAATTTGCTGTCAGGCTTGCTGTGGCCGGGGCAAAGCCTGGCAGCAAATTTGAAGAGAATCGGGAGAGAGCGTCACTCTCAGAGCAGCGCCAACGGGAAACGGGGCATTGTAACTCCGCCGTTTCTTAACCGAATCGCTTCAAATTTGCTGTACTCAGCGTTACCAGTACTTGGCGTTGCCGTTACTAGGCGTTACCGGTACTCGGAGTTGCGCTAGTGTCAATAAAATGTATTTCCCGTTTTCTTTGGTGCATTGTACAGAGGACTCTGAAACTATTTGAGTCTAACTTTTTTTTCCATATAAGTTATCTCTAATTTTATTAAACATTTACTGGGGGGTTTTAAAAGACGAAAAAAAAAGACAGGCATGATAGATTTTCCTTTATACGAATACGAATACGAATGTTTTATTGAAGGTAAAAATGATAATCTTCTTTGCACCTGTATAACATAAGTAGGAATTTGGAAGCTGACAATCTTAAACAAAACCACACGAAAACAAGAAGAATACTATCAAAACTGCATGATATAAGTAGGACTTTGGAAGCTGACAATCTAAACAACACCACACAAAAAAACAAGAAAACTATCAAAAGCCTTGAAAAATAAGAATTCAAAGCCTAGGAAACAAAAATAAAAGATGAAAAACATTAAAGTAAGGGGTGATATTTTATCATTAAAAAATACGAATTCAGGAAAAAAAATCAACATAAGAATTAAAAAAAAATTTAAACTCTGAGAAAAAGGATTAAAAAGCCTGACGAAAAACGTATTTATTTAACATAAATATGTCATTTTTAAAACAGGAATAGACCTACCTACATACCCTGCTATGTTTAGGTAAGCAAGCGAATCAGGAGCTTTCGGAAGTAATAATCAATGACGTGATGATCGAAAAGGACAAGAAAACAAGCGCGAAATCGCAATAGTTTGTGGCACGCGGTCTATTTTTACCACTCCAATCATGAGTCACCTCCCCTGGCTTTTCAATAATTTTAATCTGTAAACCAGAATGTTATCTCTGCACCATTTCGTAACTTTTTATATCTTTTGGAAAACATTTAAAACTATGTATCCTACTTATACTCATCGAAAGAAGCACCGCATACTCGTCGTGTCTGTTGTAGTGTCTGTATTACGTATGTTTATTATTTTGTACGCTTTTAAAATACATCATTTTAAAGAGCGGCCTCAATTTGAAGTGTAGCCTCGATTTGAAGTGCGACAATTTTGTCAAAATGTGCGACAATTTTGGACCGAAGACCGACCGACAGACCGACCGACCGACAAAGTGAGTTATAGGTTTGTGGCTTGAGCCACAAACAAAAAAGTCACTAGCGACCAAAAGTTAAGGCCCAGAAAGACAATCATCTCCGAAAACTCACGAACTCAATAAAACGCACCCAGCTCATAACAAAACTGAATGTATTCTTTTAACATTAAGTTCATTACAAAAAAAATCATTAATCAGAACGAGTTCAGTCAACAAAATGCCCCTTTCAACAACTTCCCCCTCCTCTTGAAAAGTCACACTCAGAATCAATGCACTTTGGAACAGTCAGTACACATTACTGAAGCGGATGCCTTCCTCTCATGGTCACCACACAAAATTTGAAGGATTCGGTCAAGCGGTTCGGGAGATATCCTTGGGACAGAAAGAAAACCTACACAAAACCCCCCACATTACTGACCCTATTATTTAAAAAATCGCAACTTAATATGATGAAAAATGGTGTTTTACGTCCTCTTGGTCTGAATCAGACACATATGGGACATTTGTAAATACAAATATGATGGGAACAATACTGGAGGCAATACCCGGAGGCAGTACGAAACCAGTAAAGTCCCGATTTTTTAAATTAATACAGATAGCTGTAGCGGTGACCACGCCTCGGTTAAACCTCATCGGCAATGGCACCGCTACAAGTATTTGTTGTATTTGATGCCAATCGCAACTTATATCCTGATCAACCTGAAGATATACCCGTTTAAATACAGAATTTTACGTCAAATTCTTTTTATTATTTTAAATTCTTATTTTTTTTAATTCTTTTTTTTTACATTTTTTTTAATTATTCCGTTTAAATACATCATTTTACATAAAATTATTGTTATTATTTTCCTTAAAACATCATACTATCAATGCCAGTTGGAATTGTTTTAGCCATCTCAAAATTTTTTTAAATACCTGAAGCAGACTGCAACGTCACTGGAACATACATATGAATTTGATTTTACGCGTTGGACTGTAGAGGGGAAGTATTGTTTTTTGATCTTGTTGGTTTTTTGCTCCTTTTGTTGCCTGCTTTTTGCTCCTTTTGCTATATTTGCTGTTTGCTGTTTTCTTGTTTGTCTATGTTCATAACTAGGCGTTTTCGCCGAAATATCTCTCTCACTGCGCCCAACTAGGAGTATGGCGTGGTGGATCCCTCTCGGGCGTCGTGCCCCCTGGCGTGAGAAAAAATCCCACTGAGTCGCTAATGGACAACTTATGGCGATTTTTTTCACGCCAGAGGGCAGTCAATGCACGTGTGGGGCTTATCTCGCTATTTTCTTACTTGGGCGTAGTAAGAGAGAGAGAGAGAGGTAGGACCACTCCTACCATCTCTCTCTCTTTCTTTATCCCCAACTAATAATATAGAGAGGATTAGCCCCTAGTGCAGCGTCATGCCCTCTGGCGTGAGAAAAATCGCACTAAGTCTCCATTGACTGAAGAACTTGTCCTAGACATGCAAGCATGGTTGTAAGTACTTTTGTTGGATGCTTTAATGAGTGTTATATTGAGTCATCATATTGTTCATTAATTTGTCTCTCAATCCCCCTTTTGTTTTCCTCCTTCCTTTCTTTTTTTTTTTTTTTGGTGGTGATTTTTCCCATAATGTCACTTTTATTTTTTTTCTGGTTTTCTATTTTGTTCACTTTGTTTGTTAGTTTTGTGAATAATGTTTCTAAATATTGAAAAAATATTTTTTAATTGGTGAGAACACACCTTCCGTCATTTGAATCATATGTAATGTATTGTGTACGGGTAGGGGAAGACGGTTATAAGCGCATGGGCGGGTAAGAAGCCCACCCAATTATCTCATGAAATGAAGCAAAATTCAGAAATTGCCCATGAGACGAGCGTTAATGTCTAGCATTCGTCTCATGGGCAAATTTCCTGACATTTTTCTTTATTTCATGAGATAATTGGGGTGGGCTTCTTACCCGCCCATGCGCTTTTTCCCGTCTTCCCCTAAGTTATAAACTATATGCTTGTAAAAATACCCAGTTACCTCGTTATTGTTTATAATTTGATTGTTGAATAAAAAAAGGTTTAAACCAAATATCCAGTGGTTTTGTCTCTTGTGAAGAAAATTACGTCACTTTAGGTTAGGTCCAATAATTAAGAAAACTAAAATTAAAAATATCGTTCTCTGGGTGATTTAGAGACAGGTTTGCTTCTGGACGGTTAGAGAAAATTATCAGTTAGGTTAGGTTAGGTACACTACCCAGATTTCTGTGAAATAAATAAATGTTCCCATGCCATTTTTGTGTGACTGATGAGGAAGGAAGGGAGGGGGGTACATTTTGACCAAATGACAACTTTTTCGTTGCCACTGGGTTTAACGTGTGCTAAGCGCATGGGCACACGGGACCTCGGTTTATCGTCTCATTCGAAAGACTCCACGTTCAGACCGCAAGGCCTAGTGCAAAGTGGGAGGAAAAATCCCCTGTACCCAGGTTCGAACTCGGGGTTTACTTGACACGAAGCGAACGCGCTACCACTGTGCCACTCAAGCTTTTTCAAAGATACATTTTAAACTTTGCAAACAGGAATACCTGACATCGTAGTAGGCCCTGTGTTACATTAAGCAGCCCAAACCAACAGCTCCCAGAAACTGTCAGCAACGATATAGCTGTCGAAAAATATAACAAAAAGCCTTATGTTGTTGTTGTTGTCGTATCCTGGCTAAAAGACTCCAGGGATCATCCCAACAGCCCAAGCACTTGGACACTATGGTACAAAAAATTAATCAGCTAGGGATAAGACGTGACCGGTTTTTTACCCCGCCACGTGGGCAGCCACATTCCGACTAAGGGAGATGTAGAATTATATATGGGTGTTTTTTTAATGACAAGTTAAAAGCAGAAACAAACAAAAAGAACGCCTTACCTCCGTATGCTTAACTCAATCAATCAACCTAACCAGGAGCTCTAGGGATTGCAATCAACCGTATTATGAAGATGGTCCGGTACGGTTCTATCTCTATGAGTACGAGTAGGGCTCTAATATAAAGCCTTCCCAGGTCGAGAGGACGTAAAGCCCAAAATTTCATTCATTCGCTCTAATATAATGATCGGCTTCAGTATCCGAAGGACCAGGGGGCCGTTTCACAAGGGCTAACGTTACGTAGCGTGAGCGCAAATCAGCAAAAAAAACCGGTACTAAGAAACACCTCTTTCGCCGACGTTTGCCGAAAACGTTTTGTGGCTACTCCCAAAGTATCTCTTGGCGAACTATCACGTGACTTGCATGGAATTTATATGCAGACTTTGTTTGAGCTTTCTATTGTCAATGTTTCAACGAAGTGTGTTTGAAAGTATTTTTGTTGTTTGAAATTTTGGGTGAATACATTTCTTGTTGTTGATTGGTTCATTAAAGTTTGGCTAAAAATATTACTTTTTGGTTTGTTTGACCAAGCAGACAAGAGCTTGCAATATTCTTCCGCAAACGTTTTGTAAAGTGTTTCTTTGGTCCCATATGGCTTCGGCCGGGAGGACGTAAAGCTAAACTTTCGTAGGCCCCTTTTTGGCGTAAGCGTTATTCGCGCGCGGGCGACCGTTATCTAGAGAAACTCGACCCAGGTATTTATCAATTACCACAGAGGCTGATATACCATCGTCACCCAATACCCATAATTATATACACTTCAAACACTTCAAACACTTCATACAGATGGCCATCAACGCATATCACCATCGCAAGCAAGCTTTGTTGCAACGCGTTTTGTAATAAAGTTGCGAATTGTAATAAAATACAAGTGCAACGCCGAGCGGCTGCAAAGTCCCCTCGCAGCATCGCCTAGCTACTCCGAAATCGGAATGTGTCTGCTGTACACATACATAAAAACGCATAAAAACAGCACGTAACTACATAAAAACGCATCAAAACAGCACGTAACTGAATAGTTTTTTTCATATATAGCCTTGGGGTTCGGACCCGTGATTTGAGCGCGCGCGATCATGCGCACACGCGCGCACCGAAAAATTCATGACAACTGTGTTATAGACCATTCATCAAGAAATGTTGTAAAAAAAAACTGCATTAAAATACATGCAAAACTTTGCGCGATATTAGCGATTATGTGTTTCGGGGTTTGAGCCCCGTAACTGGCGCGACCTTGACCTTAATGTAAAACTAAATACATCAGTGGATAGCTTGCATCTTGGCAAACTAGTATACCAAATTTGATGATGATAGACTGAATAGTTTTTGAGAAAAACAGACGAATAGCCGGACGGACGGAGGCACGCCGGACGGACACCGGACGGACACCGGACAGACACCGGACGGACGGACCAGACAAAAACAATAGCTCCCCGAACTACTTAATTTGAGGCACGCTGTGCTTTCTTCTTTTTCGTTTGCTTTGTTTTTTGTAAGTTTAAAAACCAGGGTGGTGGTGGTGGCGTGTGTGTGTGTGTGTGTGGAGGGGGGGGGGGGGGTCCGAAAACTCTAGAAACCCCCTCCCCTCCCCATATCCTCTTCTTGTCCCCCCTTCTTCTTCTTCTTCTTTTTTTTGCCAACCCCTGGGAACCCCCCCCCCCCCCCTCACCCCACCCCCCCCCCACCCCCACCCCCTACCCCCTCCCCTCACCACCCCCACCCCCCCTCACCCAAATCCGCCTCTGGACCTCGAGCGGTGTTGGAATACAGACATCATACTGGCTGGGGTGTTCTTTTCCCCTCCTCAAACTAAATGGGTCCTCTGAATGATTTTATTGCAATTGCAAATTTGACCATTCTCCAAACCTTTAAAAAGGCATTAATAAAAGATGTTTGCATACACGCAGATCCTATTTCCGATCATTGTGGCGGTACCATAACCGATGAGGTTTATCCGAGGCGTGGTTACCGCTACACATATCTATATTGTTAAAAACTCGGGACTTTACTGGTGTTGCACTGCCTCCGGGCATTGCCTCCAGTATTGTTCCCACCATCTTTGTATTTACAAATGTCCCATATGTGTCTATGACCGAGAGGACGTAAAACACCATTCTTTCATTCATTTCTTCATGTTTGCATACACTTATGCATGACGCACACAGTTCCGAACACATGTGCGACGCACTTCCGATCACCTGAAAACACCTCCCCACACGTCACTTGTCAAGCTATGCATAAAATGACGTCTGAATATAATATTAGAGTGTATTACAATTCGCAACTTTATTACAAAAACGCGCATTGTAATAAACTGATGTGATCGCAACGTGTTTTGTAGTAATTTTATTACAATTCGCTACTTTATTACAAAACGCGTCGTACGCGAATTGTAATAAACTGATGTGATCGCAACGCGTTTTGTAGTAATTTTATTACAATTCGCTACTTTATTACAAAACGCGTTGTACGCGAATTGTAATAAACAGATGTGATCGCAACGCGTTTTGTAGTAATTTTATTGCAATTTGCTACTTTATTACAAAACGCGTTGTACGCGAAATGTAATAAACTGATGTGATCGCAACGCGTTTTGTAGTAATTGTATTACAATTCGCTACTTTATTACAAAACGCGTTGTACGCGAATTGTAATAAACTGATGTGATCGCACCGCGTTTTGTAGTAATTGTATTACAATTCGCTACTTTATTACAAAACGCGTTGTACGCGAATTGTAATAAACTGATGTGATCGCAACGCGTTTTGTAGTAATTTTATTACAATTCGCTACTTTATTACAAAACGCGTTGTACGCGAAATGTAATAAACTGATGTGATCGCACCGCGTTTTGTAGTAATTGTATTACAATTCGCTACTTTATTACAAAACGCGTTGTACGCGAAATGTAATAAACTGATGTGATCGCAACGCGTTTTGTAATAATTGTATTACAATTCGCTACTTTATTGCAAAACGCGTTGTCACAAAGCTTCACTGTTGTCAATAACTGCAGCGGCGAACGAGATTCTGAAGATAACAGTAACTGTATGTAATAATAATATTAATTTATTGGCAGATTTGTTGGCGCGAGAGCAAGGACAATGAACAATGTTTTACTGAACCGGGCCATCTGCCCATGTTAATGGGAAGGGAGGGGGGGGGGGGGCTGGAAGGAGGGATATGTTGACCGCATATTATTTCTTTTGCAGTTTTTAGGTCGTGTAAATATTAGCCCCGATAGATAAGTTCGTTTTATTTGTGGAATTATTAATAACATTAAATACCTGAGTTTCTTTTTAGTCCCCGAGCCGAAGGTTCGGAGAGCTATTGTTTTTGTCTGGTCCGTCCGTCCGGTGTCGGTGTCCGTCCGTCCCGTCCGGTGTCCATCCGGTGTCCGTCCGTGCCTCCGTCCGTCCGGCATGATTGTATTGCAGTGAGATATATTCCACAAATGTGCGATCCAATGGAATTTTCTGATATTATGGATATATCATTTGTGTGTGTAAGTGTTGAACCAATTTAGTTATACTATCTGTATCGTTAAAAATTCGGGACTTTCCTGGAGTTGCACTGCCTCCGGGCATTGCCTCTAGGATCGTTCCCACCATCTTTATGTCTACTAATGTCCGGGGACATATGTGTCTGTTTCAGACCGGAGGACGTTAAACGGATTTTCATTCGGGTGCTGGGAAGAAATATGTGTGTGTGTGTGTGTGCGTGCGCTTATGAGAATGCACGCGTGTGTACATTGTGCGCGTATGATATAGGGGAACACGGGGTAAAAAGCCCATGGGCGGGTAAGAAGCCCATGCCAATTATCTCATGAAATAAAGAAAATGTCAGTCACATTTTGCCCATGAGACGAGCGTTAATGTTTAGCATTCGTCTTATTGGCAAATTTGACTGAAATGTGCTTTATTTCATGAGATAATTGGCATGGGCTTCTTACCCGCCCATGGTCTTTTTACCCCGTCTTCCCCTAGGTAGGCTTGTGTATGCATGTATGTGCGTGAGCTCGCGTGCATATGAAATTGGCATCAGTGCGCACGCATTTACATAGCTGTGTGTGTGTGTGTGTGTGGAAGTGGTGGTTATTGAACAGGCATATGGGATGGTGAAGCATAACAGATTCTAAGAGTAATAAAAACGAGTGTGTGTGTGTGTGTGTGTGTGTGTGCGTGCGTGTGCGTGCGCGCGCGCGCGTGTGCGTGCGTGCGTGCGTGCGCGCGCGCGTGCGTGCGTGCGTGCGTGTGTGTGTGTGGGGGGGGGGGGGGTGCGTGCGTGCGTGTGGGGGGGGGGGGGGGTGCGTGCGCACGCGCGCGCGTGTGTGTGTGCGTGTGTTGTGTGTGTGTGCGTGTGGTGTGTGGGTGTGAACGACAATCCCATTCATATCAGCATTGCTGTGTTTTTGAAGTGTCTCCCCAATACAAATGCTGGTGTCTAAATGGGCACTATAACCGTGTGTAGATGGGGGTGACGCCAGTTATGATTGATATGAAAGATAGTATCGATCACCCTTACGCTACTCCACGCCAATTTTATAATAATAATAATAATAATGGTTATTTATAGAGCGCTGAACTCCCTTTGCTGGGAGTTCAAAGCGCTGAACAAAGGCCTACACACTAACATACAGATAAACATACACATTAAGGACAAGCCAATAATAATCAACATGAAGACAAGTATCAATGAATATAAACATTAAAAATAAGTGAGACTGTTAATACAAAATACATGTATTAATCTCTCTCGCGTCCCTCCCTCCCCCCTCTATTCCAGACCGAGGGAGCAGAGTACGAGAGAGAAGATTCACCGAAGGATTTAGTTTTAATACGGGGAGTGGAGAGCAGGCATGAGTCGGAGGAAGATCTGAGATGTTGGGTGGGAGTGTAGGTTTGTACAATGTCAGTGAGATACTGAGGGGCAGTTCCATTAATAGAGTTGAAGGTGAGGCATGCGACCTTGTACTGAATTCGAGCAGAAATTGGAAGCCAGTGAAGAGTGTGAAGTAGCGGGGAGATAGTTTTGCGTATTTCTATGTTACACTTTTTTCAGTTTGTGTCTCTGTCTCTCTCTATCTGTCTCTGTATCTCTCTTTCTCGCCTATTTCTCTGTCTCTGTCTGTCTGTCTGTCTGTCTGTCTGTCTGTCTGTCTCTCTGTCTCTCTCTCTCTCTCTCTCCTCTCTCTCTCTCTCTCTCTCTCCCTCTCTCTCTCTCTCTCTCTCTCTCCTCTGTGCCTGTCGCGTCTGTCTCTCTCTCTCTCTCTCTCTCTCTGTGTCTCAATGTTCATTTATAGTAGTAGTTATGTATTGCATGCTTAGAACCAAGGACAGAATGGAAGACTAGGCCCAGCCTAAATTCTTTTCCTTGTAAAATAAAGTTTCTGAGTTCTCTCTCTCTCTCTCTCTCTCTCTCTCCATCTCTCTCTCTCTCTCTCTCTCTCTCTCGTCTCTCTCTCTCTCTTCTCTCTCTCTCTCTCGCTCTCTCTCTCTCAGCTCTCCTCTGTCTCTCTCTCTCTCCGTCTCTCCTCTCTCGCTCTCTCTCTCTCTCTCTCTCTCTCTTTCTCTCTCTCTGACCTACAGGGAATCTCCACTACAGCAAGCATCCCCGATCCCGTCATAGCGGAGAGAGCGAGAATGTTTCCTGGACCGAGCATGTTCTGTTATTTATTGTTTTCATTTTTTTGGGGTGCTGTCCCATCTTCTGGGTGGAACATTGGCGTTGCCCCCACGCCGCTCATTCCGAGTCCCAACTCGCAGCCACACCCTGGATTGTTCAGATCTCAGAATCCGAAACCAGCAGTCCAAGGGGAGCGAATCTATGTTAACCATAACATTAATTTCAGTCAGTCAGAAACAGAACAATGCCGTGCTTAAATGTATATATGTTATGCGTTGCACGTGTGCATGTTTCAATGTCTTGTATATTATGTCACATGTTTCTCTTGATAGGGAAGCTAGGTTTTTTAAATGCGCCACTGGAAAGGTTTTAATGATCATTTTAGAGCTGACTTAATAAAGATTATGCATTTTATGGCTCACTGTTCTCCCCCTTCCCTGTCATCCCCCATCTTACTAACCCTTAGGCCGGGTTCACATTAGACGCGTAAGTTCCGTACGGAAAACCCTAAATAAGTGGAAGAAAGAAGGATAAAAGTTTCACGCATATAGGGGAAATTCGGACATGTGCGCAAATCTTTTCCCTTCTTTGTTTCACTTATTTATGGATTGCGCACGGGGTTTCCGCATGGAATATCCGCTATAATACTTATGTGTGTACACGGCCTTATGGCAACAGTTGTAACCTTTTTTAGCGCTGGTTCCCAGATTCTCAGCGCGTGATAGGGACCTAAAGCCCCAAGACCACAACAGAATCTATGTTGGGTCGTTAGGAGGCAACCAACCGAGGAGACACTGCACAGTTGCTTAGTAGTCACTTCGGTGGAGTTTGTTCTGAGCTAACATACGCAGGACACCACCCTACTAAGCATTCCCCCACCCCCCCCTGCCTAACACCGAATATACATTGCAGCCTAACACCGAATATACAGTGCAGCCTAACACCGAATATACATTGCAGCCTAACACCGAATATACAGTGCAGCCTAACACCGAATATACAGTGCAGCCTAACACCGAATATACAGTGCAGCCTAACACCGAATATACAGTGCCAGCCTAACACCGAATATACAGTGCAGCCTAACACCGAATATACAGTGCAGCCTAACACCGAATATACAGTGCAGCCTAACACCGAATATACAGTGCAGCCTAACACCGAATATACAGTGCAGCCTAACACCGAATATACATTGCAGCCTAACACCGAATATACATTGCAGCCTAACACCGAATATACATTTGCAGCCTAACCCCGAATATACAGTGCAGCCTAACACCGAATATACAGTGCAGCCTAACACCGAATATACAGTGCAGCCTAACACCGAATATACAGTGCAGCCTAACACCGAATATACAGTGCAGCCTAACACCGAATATACAGTGCAGCCTAACACCGAATATACAGTGCAGCCTAACACCGAATATACAGTTCAGTTCAGAAGTCTGACAGATAAGAGAGAAAGAGAGAGAAAGAGAGAAGAGAGGGGGGGGGGGGGGGGTCGGTGTTAGGCTGCACCGTCTATTCGGTGTTTTAGGCGACATGGTATATTTCGGCATTAGGCTGCACTGTAGATTCGATCTTAGGATGCACTGAAGATTCGGTGTTTAGGCGACATGGTACATTTTCGGTATTTAGGTAAAAACATCGTATATTCGGTCTAAGCACGCTACTGATGACTATAATGTCTTAGTCGCGGAGCCAAGCATGAGTCAGGTTCCTCCGTCCCTCCGAGGGCGCCACCACGACCGTTCACACGACAGCTCCCCATATCAGGGCCAGGAGCATTTGTCGCTCTAGATAAGCGAATTGAGCCCATATTAATTTTTTGCAATAGCGGTTCTCTCCTGCACTATCTGGAGATAATTGTCTGAATACCATAGACGATCAGGGATGACCATTCTTTTTCTTCTTCGATCACTCAGACATGTTTCCTGTCATATTAGCGCAGTTGTGTCAGATGATGTGTCATGCTGCCGTTATGCGCCTAAGGAATAGTTAGGCCCAGTATGTCCGTCTTTGGCTGGAGAAAATCTTCGTAAAAGTTTCTAGAACAAAGGCAGGAGAATGGACCAGTAAGGCAGAAAGATAGTAAGATGACAGTAAGCAAAATGGAAAAGGCAAGAGTCAAAGAGAGTGGACAGATTAGAGGATGTTCCAGTCACAGAACTTCCAGAAGGTGGGGAAACTATTTGTATGAAAGACCCCCCCTTGTACCCCGAAGGTTCGGGAAGGGTGTTGTGTGTGAAATGTTTTGTAAGAATGAGCTGGAATGAAACAAACACGCACACACACGGACGCACACGCACACGCGCGCGCGCGCGCGCGCGCACGCACAACACGCACGCTCGCTTCGCCACGCACGCAACGCTCGCCTCGCAACGCACGCACGCACGCACACACACACACACACACAGAGTGTAGTCTACTCTTTTGTTTTATTCTGTCAAATAACTTTCCATTGTATCCGTAACTGCGGAATATTAATTACAGCTGAAGCAAAACAAAACCATCTGCAAAAAATATTGTAAAAAAATGGTGGTTTTTTTTTCAAAACCAGCAGCAAAAAAGCTATTTCAAAGAACTATTTTTCAAAACCAACTGCAAAAACATTCCAAAAGAACTTTCTTTTCAAAACCGGCTGCAAAAACTATTCCAAAAGTATTGTGTTTTCACATACCAGCATCAAAACTTCAACCAGAGAACTGACTTTTCAAAACCAGCTGCAAAACCTCAACCACAGAATTGAGACTTTTGAAACCAATTATAAAATTATTCCAGAAAACCGACTTTTCAAAGCCAGCTGCAAAAATTTATTCTGCAAAACTGGCTATTTTTAAGATAAGCTTAAAAAACCCTATTACAGACTTTTCAAAACCAACTGCAAAAACTATTGAAAAGAACCGTGGGTTTTTGTTTTTGTTTGGGGTGCTTTTTTTTTTTTTTTTTCAAATCCAAGCTGCAAAAACTATTCAACAGAACTGACTTTCTCAAAACCAACTTCAAAAACTATTCCAGAGAATTGACTTCTCAAAACCAACTTCCAAAGAACTGTGTTTCCAGAGAACTGAACCTTGTCAAAACCAACTTCAAAAACTGTTCCAGAGAACTGACTTCTCAAAACCAGCTTCAAAAACTATTCCAGAGAACACACTTCTCAAAACCAGCTTCAAAAACTTCCAGAAAACCGACTTTTTCAAAATCAGCTGAAGAATCTATTCCAGGGAATTGACATTTCAAAACCAGCTGCAAAAAGTATTTAAGAAAAAAAGAACTATCTTTTCAAAGCTGGCGTTTCACCATCGTGTAGATACATAAGTGAAAGCTCAGACTGAAGTCAGTTCGAAGACGCCTTAAGTTGACAATGGTGAGCTCCGGCAGATGGCCATCGTAGCACGCGGGCAGATGGTCACAGAAACGCACGTAAAAGTACACCTCTGTTTTGTAAAAAATAGATCATCAACTCGTGAGAATGACCGTTGCTCTCTGACGTGCGGATGAGGAGGTCCTCGCGAGGCTCGACCTTCACCAGCCTGTACTCCTCCACGGACAGCTCGACGATGGTGCGAGTGGTCCTGATACCCGGTGGCGTTGATGGCCGGTTCCAGGCGCAGAGTCAACCTCACGTCCTTGGCCGGGTTGAGCTTGTCGAAGATTTCCTGCGGGAAGGGCGGGGGCTTGGGGAAATCCAGGAGGTGGCCCTCCATGTCCATGACGACGTCTCGGAGAGCCTCCATCTCCTTCCATGCGGCGTCCCCCTCCGCGGAGATGGGCATGATGGGCCACCGCAACGCCGGCGCCAAAGCCAACCGCCCGCCCGTGAATTGTTCCTCCCGTCCCCCCCTGGACGCGTATGCCCGGAGGTAGTCAAGTTCTCGTCGCGAGTGTGGTTTGTCCACCCCCCTGAAAATCAAGGAGAAGAGCCGCCGGGTTTTGGGGTATGGTTCCGTCCTAACACACACATAACGCGGGATATTTCCCATTTGGAAAACCCCCCTGTGCGGCAAGATCCATAAATTAGTTGAAGTAAAGAAGGGAAAATGAATTTTGCGCACGGACGGAGGGGTGTCCCCGCGAATTTCTCACTAATAATTTCCAGTAAACTTTTTTATCCTTTTCTTTTTCCTTTTTTCTTTTCCACCTTTATTTTCCAATGGGGGTTTTTTCCCGTACTGTGGGAAACTTTGTACGCGCCTCCTAATGTGGAAAACCCCGGGCCTTCTATTTAACAGAAGGCAATTTTGCAATATATAAAAACTTTAAGTTCTACGTTAATATCATAAGATAAGTTTTTAAGATTGTTTGTTGTTGTTGTCGGTACCCTTTGGCTTAAGAAAAGACCCCCCCTCCAGGGATCATCCCAGCCCCGAAGCACTTTGAACACTAATGCCCCCATCAGCTTTTAGTGGATGAAGAATAATTAAATGTGGGCGAAACACCCCCGTTTTTATTTTTTATTACCCTGCCACATGTGAGCAGCCCACACTTCTCGCCGTCCCCTTCCGGAGGAATAAAACAAGTGGATAAAAATATTGTGTGGTATGGTCCCCCTTTTTTTCTCATCAATTTCATAATCAATCCCCATTTCCCAATGATAAAACATTGGTCCTGATTATCGTAGGACAACGCAGGGAAAATAGTAAAGGCCTCCACAGGTGTTTGCAAATGGTGGGGGTCCACTTTTTCTCATAGTCCCCGTAATCTATTATTTTTCTCCAATACTTAAACGTTGGTTCCACCCCCCCCCTTTGTATCATAGACAAGTTAGAACAAGAATGGTACGTTCGGGTTTCATTGCGATCATTTCTTTCATACTGCAGTCAGCAATCTTTTATATACTTTAGTCACCCCCTTCATGTTTACGACGAAAACCCCCAATCCTCAAAGTCTGCTTGTTTCAAAAAGAGTTTTTTCGTAATGAAAATAAAAACCCGTAAGACACCGGTGAATTTCCTAACCCCTAGTCCCATTAAAAAAATTAAAGAGACGCAAATGTTGCGTTTCTCATGGAAAAAAAAAATGTTGAATGCGAAAAAATGTTTGGAGGGTGGAGGGGGGGGGTGTGTGATTAAAGTACAAGATTGCCCTCGGATGAGGCTTTATACTACTTCTTGGAAAGATGTTCCACCCCCCCCCCCACCCCTGCATTTCTCAGTTAATTCCATTTTCCCGTCAGTTTTTGCCTTTCTAACCAAACATAAAGATGTATTTTAGGAACATTTTAAGCTAATTACCTTTTTGGAATACTAACCCTAACCCTAACACTATCCCTAACCCTAAACCACTCTATAAGAATGGAAAAAGCACATGAACCACGACTGACAAATGCGCGGTTGTACTGCACTACATGGGGGGGGGGGGGGGGGTCCTATTAGATAATGAGCCCTTTTATCATGACGCATTAATTATTGAAGCCAAGATAATTAGGCTCAAAATGTAATAAAATACAGCTTCATTAGTTTGGTAAGAAAGGCAAAAACGGAAAAATGGAATTAACCGAGAATGGTAGCGGGGGGTTGGCACATCTTGACCTTTACCGATAATTTTCTACATGCTACCTACTACTACTTCGTGACAGGCAAGGGCGATGAAATCCTGCTTATGTAGGTGGCGCACGACGTCTCGGTGCACGAGACAGGGACGGAGTCATTTTTTTTTCAGTATAAGCCTCATTGTCAAATGGTTTTTGATGAACTAAAAGACTCAGAATACTGTATTGTTCTTTATTGAGCTTTATTTTATTGAGTTTGTAAGAAAAAGGCGCAAACTTGCAACAGATTC
>CM065708.1:4853659-4861650 GCA_017654935.2 Phymorhynchus buccinoides | reverse complement strand
GCTCAAGAATACCTGCTAGCTTAAACGCTATTTTCCTCAACTTCTTCTTCTTCTTAGCTGAAAGATCTGGGGGTACCTTTTGAAAGCCTTCATTTGTATACACACCACTGCATCAATAAGCAAACCAAATGAGAGATTGATTAAAAGACATTTATCAGTATTGATCTGAGATTTTTATTAAATATACAGCTTTAGTTGACCGCACTTAGAATATGCACATTATTTGGGCTCCAACTTTTAGTACCAGTCAATAGCTTGAGGGTCGCGTAGAGCTACAAAACTTGTTAAAGCGTGCAAAAATCATGGATTATTACCACAGATTACAGTACCTTATTGATTTTCACTGATGAAGGAGAAAGGGAGATCTTATAGAAACTTATAAAATTGCAACAATCATGTTGATTTGTCATGGAGTAATTTTCGCATTTTCATCTCCTCCAATACATATGACTGAGAAACGCCTGTGGGAAAGTTTTTGTTAAGATATAATACTAACTAAGAAATTGTTATTGTACAGAATTACTAACATGTGGAACATTGCCTACTGACGTAAACATGGTGCACCTCTACTATTTTTAAAAATCGTCTGGATCCTTTACCAAATTGTAGAAGTCTTTAGAACTATGACGAATATGAGTTTATGAGGAAAATTATGCCGTCTCAACCTTGAACCAAAGATAAGATACATTTACCCTGAGAAAACATCATAAAAGATGGACTGTTGGAAAGGCTTTAACGGCTTGTTATTTGTCCATACCTACCTACCTTACCTGACCTTCTCGCCTCAGGCCAGCCAACTTCATCAGGCTGAAGATTCTGCTGTGCGCTTTGGGGGGTTTAAGGAAGAGATAAGAATTACAGAGCTGTAGAGATAGAAGTAGCCTAATGGACGGAAGTAAACATAGAATAAAACTAGTGGGATCTGGCTATATTCCCATGTATCGCCCGGCCTGCTGGCATCAAGAACGATAATTTTGTACAGAAAGAACATAGCGATTCCTTTTTCATCACAGATTATCGTTCTTGACCGAGTTGACAGTCATAAATGTGAACATAGCCGGATCTGTCTGATGATAAATAATTAACAGTTACTAAATCACCATAAAGCTTTCAGATATTTCCTTTCGTCCAGTTCTTCACGTATTCGCCTAACACTGATGTTAAAATCTCACCTGTGCGAGACTACGCAACCAGACCCTGTTCACGCATTCAGTGATTGAAGGCACACACTGCTGGCTTCAACAAAATATCCGTGATGTGGTATGAGTTTCGATTCATTTGCTTAATGTCCACCAGATCATGTGTCCCAGATCACGGTTTTCACGGGTTTTCCCCTCTTATAACTGGAAACATCTTTTTGACAAGTCTGACTCCCACATTATAAATGGCCCCAATTCAAACCAAGACAACTCAGTTTAAGAGCATTCCTCGATTGACTTGTGGGAATTTTTATGTGGGTCCACGCAACCCAGAAAAAAACAGGGACTTAATCGTGTGCGTCTCTCTGGGTGTCGCTATGAAACCGTCTCGAAAAGCATTTCTCTATGTCGCCTTATTAGCTGCGAAGTTTCCAACTATGACAGCCACATAGCACGTCCGAAGTTTCCGACTTGACAAGCCGCATAGCACGTCCGAAGTTTCCGACTATGAAGCACATCGCACATCGAAGTTCTCCGACTATGACAGCGCACATAACCCACGTCGAAGTTTCCGACTATGACAGCCGCATGAGCAGTCCGATTTTCCGACTATGACAGCCACATGCCTAGTCGTAAGTTTGCAGGGGGGGGGGGACTATGACAGCCGCATAGGCACGTCGAAGTTTCCGACTATGACAGCCACGATATAGCTATCACGAGTTATCCGACTTCGACAGCCACATAACCAGTCCAGTTTCCGACTATGACAGCACATCGCCAGCCGATGTTTCCGACTATGACGCACATAGCCGATCCGATGTTTCTGACTACGACAGCCACATTGCCAGTCCGATGGTTTTCCGACTATGACAGCCACATAGCCATTCCATGTTTTTCCGATATGACAGCCACATAGCCAGTCCGAAGTTTTCCGACTCTCATGACAGCCACTTATCAGTCCATACAAAAAACGTGTTCCGACTATGACAGCCACAATGTCACGGTCCGAACGAATTTTCCGACTATGACAGCCACAGGAGCTAGAGGGGTAATCTTATTCAGGCTATGCTGGGCAACAACAACAAAAGTTTATTGTTGTTAAAGCCTTTAGCCCTCTCGATACATGAGTATGTACGAGTCAATAGATTATGAGGAAGTTACAAGCACAGAACTTCCAGAGTTGGGGGAAATTATTTGTACAAAATAAAAATCAAACCAAAATCTGTAAGATGAGTCAACGTAGGTTGAAGATTAGAGGAAGTTACAAGCACAGACTTCCAGAGGTGGGGGAATGTTTTGTAAAAAATAATTAAAATAAAATAAATCGTATATGGTCAAAGAGCGTGCAATATTCATGAGTAAGTTACATGCACTATCTCTATCCAGAAGATGGTGACGTATTATTTGTAAAAAACTAACTAAACCCAAAACACCGATATATGAGTCACAAGATAGTGATATTATAGAAGTTACAAGCACGAACTTCCAGAGGGGGGATTATTTTAAAACGATAAAAATAAACATAACACCCCCGTATATATGAGTCAAAGAGAGTAAAGATTAGTGGGGGGGGGAGAAGTTTCCAGCAACAGACCCAATATAACAAGTGCACACGCCGGCGGTCTGCAAAGTCCCCTCGCACAGCTCCGAGCTTACTCCGAAACTCTGTATGTTCGGTCTTTAGATCATCATACTCTATCATAATAACGCATCAAACAGCACGTAACTCATAGTTTTTTTTAATAATATAGCCTTAGGGTTCGGACCCGTGATTTTGATCGCGCGCGATCGATGCGCACACAGCGCACAGAGTGAAATTCATGACCTGTGTTTATACCTTCATAAAGACTGCATTGAAATCAATGCAAACACCTTCGCGAAATTATTAGCTCTATTATGTGTTTGCGGGTTGAACCTCCGTAACTGGCTCGACTTTGACCTACCTCATGCTATAAACAAATATCTCAGTGGATGCGTGCATCTTTGCAAAATAGTATAGCCCAAATTTGATGATGATAGACTGTTAGTTTTTAGGAAAACGGACGGAATGGCCGGATGGACGGAAGTGCCCGCCGGACGGACGGACCCGGGGGACGGACGGACCGTACAAAACATAGCTCTAAAACAAAAACCACCCGTATCCCCACCTGGGAATTACGAATTTGTGTGTGTCTTTTTTGTTTTTAAATGCTTGGGACCATACGAAGATGCTTTTTGCGGGGGGGGGGGGTGTGGAGGGGTAGACCACCAACCAGGCGATGTTACCTCTTCCCCACTTCCTCACTCCTCCTACACTTGTACACGTGCTGTGCGCGCGGCGTAGCAGTTTCACTGGGAAATGTCTGAGCAGCGAGTGATGTACATGGAGAAGCCACCTTCCAGCTAGATGAAGCAGCTGACTCTGCAGCTAACTGTACGTGGAATAGATAACCTCAGTCGGCGGTGGTTCTTGGCATCAAACAGGTCATTCTGAGATTTGGAGATGAGAGAGAGAGAGAGACATACATAAGGAGAGAAGTAGACGGAGAGAGAGGGCGAGAGGGGGGCTGATACGAAAATGAGGGTTCGAGGCGCGGGGACGTGGTTTATCAGTGTAAAGTGTTAGTGTAGTGTCGTGTTGGGATGAGATATCGAGAGAGGGTTTGGGGAGTGAGAGTTGACTCTTATCTGTTTCTGGCGGGGTAGTGATATCTGTATTTGAAAATACTCTTTGGGGCGTGATATAGGTCTCTATGTTTTGAGTTATATACTTCGTGTGATTTTAGATAGTAATTCTATCAGGTGCGGCTTGCTCATTTCGATGTTGCACCTCGTTGAACTTACGTGACCCCCACTCCTTCCACAACACTACACAACGTAAGGGTGCACATTACAACATACACACAAACACTTACCACAAACGCAAATTTAGCTGTACAGAAATATACGTTTTGATTTCCATGATAGAAAAAAAAAGTCACTTAACTAAAACCTCTTTTTTCCTTTAACCTTACATTCATACTTTTTTTAAACAAAATCTGTTCAGGGTCGCAGCAAAGCCTAATGGGGCCGGTAATAAATCGTACTACGCCCAACCTAGCGCTGATTCTCCGTTCGGCCCGCCATGCACAACCACGACAACACATCCGCGCACCATCGGCATGGGAGGTAGTCTGGACCGTGGTCATTGAACTGGCTGTGTATTTCCTTGCAACTTCCTTCATCAAGCGACTAGTAACCGCCTCAAGATGGCCCAGCACTGAGTCTCGTTGTAGATGTGGATCTACCAGGTTCGTGCCTTGTGTGAGTGGCTACACTTTCCCTTGTCCTGTGTATCTCCCTGAATACCTTTTGCGTCCTATGGCTTGGTTCTGGACTCTCTTTTAAGGCGGGAGGCAAGTATATTTGCGGGGTAGCTTATCTCCTTTAGAGCCTCTTTTGTTCAAGTCGTAGTCCTAACTTCTTTCGTCGTTCTCATTTTGTTCTTCATTTTGGTGCTCTCCTCTCGGCCTCGCCCTTCGTCTCTGACTCTCTCCTCTCACTCTTTCGATGCTCTGGGTTCCTCGTTCCTTCTCTCCTCTCAACGCCCAAACGTGCTCTCGATCCCTTTCGTCCCTCAAAATCTAGTCTTCGTTCTGACATCTCTTCTCTCTTTCGTCTCGTCGTTCCGTCTCGTCTCGGTCCCTCATCTCATCTCTCCCTCTAGTCGTTCCGGGAGGGAGGGGTCTCTTCCCCTCTCTCGATCTCTGACATCTCCTTCTCTCTCTCTCCATCTCGTCAACCTCTCCTGCTCGCTCTCACTCTCTCTCTGTCCTATCTGAACCCAGAAAGCGTCTGTGTCTTGACTGTCTCTCTCCGTCTCTTTTACTCGGTCTCTCTGACTCGCTATTTCTCCTCTCCCGTACTCTACGCCCATTCTTCACTCTAACTGAATCTTCCTCGATCTCGCTACTATTTTTTCTTCATCCTCTTTCTCCTCTGTCTCTTTTTCTTCTCTCTCTCTCTCTCTTTCGTCTCTCTCTCTCTCTCGATCGCTCTCTCTCTCTCTCTCTCTCTCTCTCGCCTCTCTCCTCTCTCTCTCTCTCTCTCCTCTCTCTCTCCTCTCTCTCTCTCTCATCTCTCTCTAGGGGATCTCTCATCTCTCTTCTCTCCCTCTCTCTCTCTCTCTCTCCTCTCTTCTCTTGTCTCTGTTTCTCTCTCTGTTTATTCTCTCTCTCTCTCTCTCTCTCTCTCTCTCTCCTCTCTCTCTCTCTCTCTGTCTCTCTGATCTCTCCTCTGTCTCTCTCTCCCCTCTCTCTCTCTCTCTCTCTCTTCGTCTCTTTCTCTCTCTCTCTCCTCTCTCTCCTCGTCTCTCTCCTCTCTTTCTCTCTCTCGTCTCCTGTTTCTCTCTCCTATGTCTCTCTCTCTCTGTGTCTCTCTCTCTCTCTCGCTCTGTCTCTCTCTTTTTGTCTCTGTTTCTCTCTCTCTGTTTTTCTCTCTCTGTTTCTCTCTCTCTCTCTCTCTATCTCTCTCTCTCTCTATCTTTCACTCTCTCTCCTTTCTCTCTCTCTGTCTCTCTCTCTCTCCCTGTGTCTCTCTCCCCTTTCTCTCCCCTCTGTTTCTTTCTAACACTCGTTCTCTCTCTCTCTCTCTCGTCTCTCTCTCTCTCCTCCTCTCTCTCTCTCTCTCTCTCTTGCCTCCCCCTCCCTCTCTCTCTCTCTCTCTCTTCTCTCTCCTCTCTTCTCCTTCTCTCTCTCTCTCCCTCTCTCTCTCTCTCTCTCTCTCTCTCTCTCTCTCTTCTGTCTCTCTCTCTCTCTCTCTCATCTCTGTCTCTCTCTCTCTCTCTCTCCTTCTCTCTCTCTCTCTCGTCTCTCTCTCTCTCTCTCCTGTCTCTCTCCTCTCTCTCTCTCCCCCTCTCTCTCTCTCTTCTCTCTCTCTCTCTCTCTCTCTCTCTCATCTCTCTCTCTCCCTATCATCTCTCTCTCTCTTCTCTCTCTTGTCTCTGTCTCTCTCTCTTCCTCTCCCTCTATCTCTTGTCTCTCTCTCTCTGTCTCTCTCTCTCTGTTTCTCTCTCTCTCTCTCTCTCTCTTCTCTCTCTCTCTTCTCTTTTATATACCTTTTTTCTGTTTTCGTTATCTGCTTCTGATATATTCTTTCTGGCCCCCCGTCCCCCATCCCCTCCCTCTCTCTCTCTCGTTGTATACTCCTCTCTCTGTCTGTCTCTCTGCTGTCTGATCTCTCTCTTTCTTCTTTCTCTCTCTCTTCTCTCTCCTCTCTCTTCTCTCTCTCTCTCTCATCTCCTCTCTCTCTCTCTCTCTCTCTCTCTCCCCCTCCGAATCCTGTGTTTTTCCCCAAAACTACTACAGCAACACAGCACATCAACAGATACCAAGCACAGCCCATTCACTTCATTAAACCCCCTGGCACCGAACACCCCCAACCCCCATGAAACCCTCTGTTCCCTCGGCATTCCCCTGCAGACTGCAGCAGACTAACTGATTCCAGGTTCCTAGCACTGCAGCAGGACAGCTCATAGCTCAACTATGTGCACTATATGCATGTATGCATGTATGTATGGATGAGTGTATGTCATGTCGGTAGTATGTATGTACAGGCCCTAGTTGTAAACCACCCTGTGCTGTATGTATGTATGTATGTATGTCCAATGTATGGTCATTATCACAACAGTTATTAATACCGTTATTGTAATGATTGTGACAACAGAGTGCCGAAATGAAAGTAATGGATTCAATGCCTGGACGAGTGGGGATGTATCGGAGTATCTACTGTAGGCCCTAGTGCAAAACCATCCTGTGCATGCTTGTCTGTCTGTCTGAACCTGTAATATATGGTCATGTATGTATGCATGTATGTGTACCGTTATTGTGATGTATCTGATGTATCTATGCCGATCTATGTATGTATGTATGTATGTATGGATGTGCGGGGATCATGTCGGTGTGCGGGACTGTCAGGCCCTATATATGTAGTATGTATGTGTGTATATATGGAAGGGTTCTGGACCACCTGCGGGAACGGTAGTATGTGAAGATGCATGTGAGAGCGACCGGCATCACATTGAGGCCTATACCTGGTGTCATAATGTATGTGAGAAGAATCGTTTCCAATACAAGGCCAACTACTGGTTGATTCTTTGTGTATGTATAGTATCTATGTATGTATGCATATGTATGTATGTATGTATGCATGCAACTTATACATCTATGTATGTATGTTTTCTATGTATGTGCCCTATGTATGTTAGTATGCTTACTGTCATGTATGTATACTATGTTGTTTTATGTATGTCATGTATGGTCCATATAAATTAAAAATCTCAGTCAGGATTTTTTCGTATGAAATAGCTCCGCTCCCCTTGAAGGACTAAAAAGTTGCGTGCAACTTTTGTAATCTGCAGAATAATTTGCAAAAGCAAATCAGCACTACGCTTACTGTCAGAAATAAAGGTTTAACTTATGTGTTGATGGTGCTTTCGAATTGTGGACTTTGCATTGTGGTTGAAAAGAGGACCATTGCCATTCTCTTGTAGAATGTCTTCTTGCTCAAGTTGACATCCACTGGACAGTCAAACTGCAGGCCGATATGCAGACTGAGGAGACCTTCACACCTAGTGCGGAGACAGGCTGTCTCGTTTGTGGGCACTGTCCCTCGGCAGCGGTCACCGCTGTATCGGGAGACAAAGTAAATTCAGCACATTTTACTTTCCTTCTTTTTTCCCAGAACACCGAGAACATTCTAAAATAGTTAATGATGAATTGATTTGTTTCTGAGTCACAACAAGATTACCTTGGACACAAAAAAGTATTTATTAGAAGCAAATTATTCCTTGCTTCAAATGCACCACATTGTTAGTCATTCAGATTAGGGCAACGG
>CM065708.1:4843659-4846159 GCA_017654935.2 Phymorhynchus buccinoides | reverse complement strand
ATGATGACGTAATTTCAGTGATTGCGTAAGTCCACTAAGATGACGTTTTGGGGTGTTCTGCTCAGAAGGCGCTATTTGCAGTGACACTAATAGCTTGAATATGTGGTTGTCAGCCGCTATTTTTATCATTTGCAATTCACTAATACTTACTCTTCACAATATTTTTTTCAATGTAAAATGTTCATCATAAACAACCTTTTGCATTTATCGGGTTAAGGCACAGGGTTAGGAGTATGTTTGGGCTTTTTGTTTTACTAAACATCACTTGATGCAAATAAAGAAAATATGGTTTGAGTACTGCAGATAGTCGCATGCGAGTGTACAAGCCGTGAGATATATAACTGTGACGTCAAGTTTCTAATAGGAACGGTGTATTCTTACACCTTTTCTCACGCGCGTTTACACTGAGCCTATGGGTTAATATATGCAAATGATATCTCTGGATATTGTTTTATATCTCACGGCTGGCAGGCCTCTTTGCACTACTTGTACATCGGTATATAGGCTAGATATTTATTCAGATTCGGGTATGAAAGTCTATACAAATAGACTATAATTAAGACAAAAACAATAGTGTTTTTTTCTGTTATTAAGATTAATGTAGACGGTAGTATATATTCAGATTGGTGTATGAGGGTCTACATTAGGAGGCTATCAAAAACAAAAACACTAGTTTTAATTTAAAAAAAAAATTAAGATTCATCTAGACCGTAGTCTACACCAATAAGCCATATACAAAACAAAAATAGTAGGGTTTAAAAAAAAGGTAAGATTCCTGTAGACGGGTAGTATGTTATTCATATCCGTGTGTAAAATTCTACATCAATAAGCCCTATATCAAACAAAAATAATAGTTTTTATTTATCAAGATTCCTGTAGACTAGTATTTTATTCAGATCCGTGTGTGGAAGTCTACATTAATAATAATAATAATAACAATGAAAATTTATGACGCACTTACCTCCCCATAAAACCAGGAGCCCAAGGCGTTTACAATGACAAACAGTTCAAAGTTAAAAGTAGTAATAAAAGACTTCATATAAGCGTCATAAAATATTTACATAGCACTCAATTCATAAATCGACACATGCACACGCACACACAAACATAACCAAATGTCTACGCATCCTCCCATTTGTACAGAGAAAACCACACCTATAAACACCTAATACATGCGCACGCGCATACGCGCAAATACATCACACACACAAACGTAGTCCCTCATTCCCCTCACCCCTCGTCTCACACACACCCCCATACCACTCACGCCCCGCCACCCCACCCCCCACACAACCCTCCTCCCTCCCCACATACACAACAACACACTCACACACATAATTCACACACACACACACACACACACACACACACACACACACACACACACACACACACACACACACACATTTCTGTTTTTTTGTTTTGTTTTCCAATATAAGCCCTATATAAAATTAAAATAGTAGGTTTTATTTATCAAGATTCCCGTAGACGGTACACAGCTGTTTCAGGAGGAACATTTAGTTCATTTATATTTTCAAAAGTTTTTTCAAGCCAACTTCAGCTTACCATATGTACCTTTTCATAAATAACAGTCAAACATATGTTGTAGTATGTGACTAAATTAGTTGTATTCTGTGGAAATTGCTAAATTTTCACTCATGGGCGATTGTGTTTATGTTTGCGATACTAAGTGAATTATTTAAGAACATTTTCTACTAAATATGTTTCATGATACTGCTCAATAAAGAAAGTCTTTACAATTAATCTGATGGAAGAAATATATTTAAAATACTATGTAGAACATACAGCCAAAATATTTTATAGGGACATGCTTGGTGCATTTTTTTAATTCTCAGATTTTTAGATTCAGCGGGGGGGGTGGAGGTGGGGTGGGGGGTGGTGGGGTGGGGTTAGTGTGAGAAAATGCCTTTTGCGTGGAAAACGCTATTTGTAATGGTTTGGATTCTAGTGGAGTGTGAAGGGGTGGGTGTGGCGTAAATGTAGTTATTGTTATTTCGTTTCCGGTTGTTCCTTATGATAAGTGCGTTGTTTTTGCTCAGATTTGTAACTTCTTTGTGAAGCGCTTAGAGCCCTGTAATGAGAATAAGTGATATATAAATTGTCATTATTATTATTATTATTATTATTATTATTATTATTATTAAATAGCTTGTCTTTATGTGCGACGGAAGAGCTGTGGGTAGAGTTGAGAACCAGTTCAAAAATCCGAACTGGTTTTAAACCAGTATAAAACCGGTTTTCCATATTCGAACCGGTTTTACCGAACCGGTTTTTGTACACCAGTACTCGCATCACTAGTTTCGCCTATGCAAACACATATTTATTTGTCAGAATATTCACACACACGCACGCACACGCACACGCACGCACGCACACGCACGCACGCACGCACGCACACACGCACACGCACACGCACACACACACACACACACACACACACACACACACACACACACGCGCACACACACACACACACACA
>CM065708.1:4836159-4838659 GCA_017654935.2 Phymorhynchus buccinoides | reverse complement strand
AAGAACATACAGCCCAAATATTGTTACAAGCAAAGGCTTGGTGCAGTTTTTATCTAAGATTTCTAAATTCAGTCTTTTAACTAAATAGCTTGATTTTGTATGGGGTGGAACAGCTGTGGATAGCAATTAGAGTGGCGTCCCCGAGTAGTAAAGGGGAGGGGGGGTGGGTGTATTTTAGAAAGGGAGGAAGCGGGGCGTGTGTTCCACGTTACGTCACACAATCCTCTAAAAACTGTGGTACAAGGGCCATCAAGGCCCTAGCCTGAAGAGGGAAAACACTGAAATCAGTTCTCAACACCACCAAAAAGGCTTAATATAGTGATAAATCACTTTAAAATGCTATTCTAGTTAACAGAAAAGATAACACTCAATAAAAAGGCAAAACCTCTGACAAGAGCAGCCAATCCTCTGTCAGAAATTCTTAATCCTCTGAAATCCTCTGATCCTCTGACAATTCTGATGCCTGAAGGCGCATAACGGCAGAAGAAGAAGAAGCTCTTTGGGGGAAAAAAAGACTGAAAATGGGGGGGCCGATCAGTTCTTCGATGTTGGTACGCTAAACGTTTTTCTTCTTCTTACGATTGGGGATGTTTATCCTGCCCCACGCCCAAAGTCTTCGTTTAGACTGATATTGGCGCACAGGATGCATGCTTTGTGAGTTCGTGTCATCCATTCCACCGGCACAACACGGCCTACTCGTATCGAATAGTGGAAGTCCATACAAATGAAATGGGCAAGAAACAACCACAGAAGACGTACGACTGTCACTACTGTGGTACCTCCCGTATAAGACCCCCCATTATAAAACTCTCTCCCATATAAGACCTACTTCTCTTAGACATTGCCCTTCTTTGTGAGTATTAAATTTACCTCCCTTAAAGACCTCATTGTGGATGATATTTTAAGGTCTTATAAGGGAGGTTCTACTGTACTGTGCGTGCAGCATGTGGATCTCGTTTTGTTGATATCGCGCTGAATCTCTGGTTCACACACCTCTGTCTTAGTTTTACACAACGTCTTTGTAATGTCTTTGTCACGGGAGAATTTGGAACCCGGGAATATTCACAGAAAGTTCTGGGAATCTTCCCGAGATTTGGGGAAATTCGGATTTTCCCCGGGAAAATATTCCATGGTTACTCAAAAGATGAAAGTTCGGTGTGCGCGTCCTCTCGTTCTCTGTCTCTCTTTCGTTCTGTCTGTCTCGCTCTTTCTTTCTACCCCCCCCCCCTCTTTCTTTCTCTCTCTCTCTCTCTATCTCTCTCTCATCTCACTCTCTTTCTTTGTCTTTCTTGATATCTATTTACATCTATTTATGTCTCTCTTTGTTTGTCTATCAATAGACCCCCCCCCTCTCTCTCTCTCTCTCTCTCTCTCACTCTCTCTCTCTCTCTCTCTCTCTCTCTCTCTCTCTCTCTCTCTCTCTCTCTCTCTCTCTCTCTCTCTCTCTCTCTCTCTCTCTCTCTCTCTCTCTCTCTCTCTCTCTCTCTCTCTCTCTCTCTCTCTCTCTCTCTCTCTCTCTCTCTCTCTCTCTCTCTCTCTCTCTCTCTCTCTCTCTCTCTCTCTCTCTCTCTCTCTCTCATGATTTCTATGGCATGCAGCATAAAGTTATTGACGTACTTGTTTTGCCTATTTCAACGTGCTATGAAATATTATGTCCTTTAGATATAGTTTTAGAGATGTAATGGTAGGAACTCAATCTGTTGCCGTTGCACACTTTTCTTACAACTAAGTACAATAAAGCTCAATAAAGAACAATACAGTATTCTGAGTTTTTACTTCATCAAAAACCCATTTGACAATGAGGCTTTATACTGAAAATCCTCCGCCCCTGTCTCGTGCACCGAGACGTGTGCGCCACCTACATAAGATTATCGCCCTTGCCTGTCACGAAGTAGTAGTATGTAGCATAGAACATTCTCTGCCCCCCTGACTGGTCACTAGGTGGCGTGGTCAACGCAGTCCTAAATTATCGCCCTTTCGTGTCGCCAAGAAGTAGTATAAAGCCTCATTCGAGGGCAATCTTGTACCTTAGCCCCCCCCCCCCCCTCCCTCAAATTTTCGCATTCAACATTTTCACTGAGAAGCAACATTGCGTCTTTTTATTTTTTAATGGGATAGGGTTAGGGTCAGTCTACGGTTATTTTCATTACGAAAACTGAAAGCAGACTTTGAGATTGAGGGTCGTAAACATGAGGAGTGTTAATAAAGTACTTACAAGATTGCTGACTGCAATATGAAAACAATGATCGCAATGAAACCTGAACGTACCATTTTTGCTCTAACTTGTCTATGATACAAAGGACCAACGGTTAGTATTGGAAAATATAGATTAACAATTATGACTATGAGAAAAGGACCACCATGAAACCTGAGCATGGCCTGTATTCACATTGAGATAGCATGAGACTTAGCATGATGCTAACTTAGAAGCTCTTCCAATGTCCTATAGGATTTAATAGGACTTTTGGAAGAGCTTCTAAGTTAACATGATGCTAAGTCT
>CM065708.1:4808659-4811159 GCA_017654935.2 Phymorhynchus buccinoides | reverse complement strand
TACTTTTGTAACTAAACCAATGACTTGCCGTTTTAAAAAAGCCTTTTGTGTAGTCCAGTATAGTATATCTTGGCTTCAGGGATGCGCTATCTACTGGAACCGTCATTTTCACAATACGGACTGTATGTCATCTATGATACATTGAAATAAATAGAAAGCAGGACTTTTTGGGTTTGTTTTCATACACAACAATGCCTTTGGGAAATTCAGGACCAATTAGGGCCTCCTAGGCCCATTTTCATAGGCACACAATTAAAAATATCTCCTATACCCCCTAAACGTGCGATTTCGATGAAAACGTCACAACACGCTTTAAACAGAACAAAATTGTTGCTATTTGCAACAAGCATTGCTGTAAAATAGAATGAATATATTGTAGTGAAATACAAGAGTAATATGATACAATTTGCTGTTCTAGATGTTGTGATTATTTTTAATAAATAACGAATTTCCTACATTTCATATGTACATGTATAATGATAACACTATTACTTGGAAATCACACGCATTTGCATCTTAATGTAGCAGTGTGGGGACACAGCTACTATTGCCCTCTAAGCTTACTCGTAGCAGACGCCTATTTTTGCTATTGGAGTTATCTGCCCAAGTTAACTCCCTTGAGATTTATTTGTAATTAAATTGTATTTTATCATATTCTTGTTTAATTGAAGTTTGTATTGATATAAGATGCATATGGTTGGAACCAGAAAAAAATCATAGATTTTATCCCATACATTTGTATTAACTGAAATACTCGCATAGCCTGACAATTCAAGATTTTGTGATTGGTAAAATTAACACGTGGGTCAAAATATTCCAGGTCGTTTCGCATGTTTTCTATTCTTATTCAAAATTTAATCAAATGTTTGAATTTCTAATTATACAACATAAATCTATAATCTATCCCCTTTCATTTCATGTATGGCATGCTATGGATCTTTTCCGTATAAACTTGTAGTATTGCAAAATGAATACAGTCCATTCATTGTAGCTATTCACGAACCTCCCGAGTTCTTTGTACGGTAGGCTAGGCCTATACCACGTGTGAATGCCGATTGACTGTCTTTCGAATCGAAATACTAATTTTCTAAACCAAGCAATATTATTTTGATTCGCCCTTTTGTTTTCGTTCTAATAGCTAATGAAACTAGTTTTGTATATTCAAAATGATCTTGGACCTTATAGATTTATAATATTTTACGATTTAAGATTTGCTTCAAACCACAAGCATGAAGCCTAGATCAATAGAAATTCGACTTGTGTTTTCTATCGAATTTCGGGACACAAATTATAAACTTTATAGATTGAATTGGGACTTGAAATTTATACAAATGAAAGTTTGTGTATGTTGCTTTTTTATTATTAGTTTGTTATTCTGATTTGTGAAGCAGTTATTTAGTTATTTTATAAAATATGGGTTTGGGCTTGTTAAAAGGTGGGATCACTTTGCACCTTAATTGCAAGTATTTCTTTTTAAAGAGAAACTCCCGACTATTGATGAATGTCATATTATTCTGTGTTTTTCAAGCTTTCCAACCATATGCAACATGTGTTGTTATGTATGACGACCGTAGAGACAACACACTTAAAAGGTGTAGTAACAAACACAACTTTGGCGGCCATTAGCTCTGCGGGAGCAGATTTCGTGAAAGGTAAAGTTGTTGGCTTTGCGGTCCGGGTTTTGTCAATATATCCAGCCACAGGTAAAAATTTAAGGCAGACTTACCTGAGACTATACAACAAGCATTACCTGTAAAATAGAATGCAATAAAGATTGAGAGAGAGACCTGTGTCAGCCTTGACTGCATGTTGCTGTTTGCTGCTTGCTGATTGTTTCCTGCCTAACGATTTCCTGCACTCCTGTCTGTCCCTGCACCCTTCACCCTTCCACTCCACACCATCACAATAACAACAAAATGGTTTTATTTGTATTACTAATGTTGTTCTTTGTTGTGCTTGGTTTTCTTTGTGTGCAGGTGAATGAATCCTCTGGTGTAATGATCAACTGAACATGGCTTCAAGAAAGCGAAAACGTGAAGACAGCCCTGTTGGTGAAACATGTGTCATTCATTTCAGCGATTCTAACAAGAGATCATTTGTTCACCTCTCTAACTGCAAAGAACCTCAGAATAGACTGATAAAACTTCAAGACATTTGTAAGAAAAGACTATTGCAGCCACTGGATTCTCCATATCGGATGGAAGAGGCTTGCAAGTGTGTTCCAGATGATTTACGGCCGGAATACGACTACCATCGTGACTGCTACCAAAGGTTCACTAAAAACCTTGATAGGCTGGAATCATCTTCAGAATCACAAACAGTAACTCAAGAGCAAAGACAGTCTGGGCGTTCTTCTGGCTCAGTGGAAACAATTATCTTCAAACCAGACTGCATATTTTGTAACAAAGAGGGGTTGAAAGTTAAAAAAAATCACAGAATGCTTGGACAACTGAACCTACATCCAAGTTTGAACGTGAAGGATGGAGCACAGTTCTTGAAG
>CM065708.1:4796159-4801159 GCA_017654935.2 Phymorhynchus buccinoides | reverse complement strand
AAGCAAAGGGAAAAGGCAAGAGTCAAAGAGAGTGGACAGATTAGAGGATGTTCCAAGCACAGAACTTCCAGAAGGTGGGGGAACTATTTGTATGAAAGACCCTCCCCCCCCCCGTTCGGGAAGGGGTGCGTGTGTGAAATGTTTTGTAAGAATGAGCTGAAATGAAACAAACACGCAACACACGGACGCACACGCACGCACGTACGCACGCACGCACGTACGCACGCACACACGCACGCACGCACGCACGTACACACGCACGCACACGCACACGCACGCACGCGCACGCACACGCACACACACACACACACACACACACACACACAGATCAATACACGTACATGCTTCTCCCATACACTGAGGGACAAGAAGGTATGAATCTTGAAAGGGCTGAAACAGAGAGCACATGAAACATACAACACACACACACACACACACACACACACAACACACACACACACACACACACACACACACACACACACACACCACACAACACAACACACACAACACACACACACACACACACACACACACACACACACACACACACACACACACACACACACACACACACACACACACACACACACACAGAGTGTAGTCTACTCTTTTGTTTTATTCTGTCAAATATCTTTCCATTGTATCTGTAACTGCGGAATATTAATTACAGCTGAAGCAAAACACAACAAAACCATCTGCAAAAAATATTGTAAAGAACGGTGTGGTTTTTTTTTTAAACCAGCAGCAAAACACTATTCCAAAATAACTATATTTCAAAACCAACTGCAAAAATATTCCAAAACAACCGTCTTTTCAAAATCAGCTGCAAAGACTATTCCAAAAGAACTGTCTTTTCAAAACCGGCTGCAAAAACTATTATAAAATTATTGTGTTTTCACATACCAGCTGCAAAAACTCAACCACAGACTTGATACTTTTGAAACCAACTGCAAAAAGTATTCCAGAAAACCTACTTTTCAAAACAAGATGCAAAACGTTATTCTGCAAAACTGGCTTTTTTTAAAAAAGATAAGCTTCAAAAACTATTACAAACAAACCATCATTTCAAGCCCAACTGCAAAAACTATTGAAAAGAACCGTGGTTTTATTATTTTTCAAATCCAGCTGCAAAAACTATTCCAGAGAACTGACTTCTCAAAACTCGCTTCAAAAACTTCAAGAAAACTGACTTCTCAAAACCAACTTCAAAAACTATTCCAGAGAACTGACTTCTCAAAACTCGCTTCAAAAACTTCCAGAGAACTGACTTCTCAAAACCAACTTCAAAAACTATTCCAGAGAACTGACTTCTCAAAACTCGCTTCAAAAACTTCCAGAGAACTGACTTCTCAAAACCAACTTCAAAAACTATTCCAGAGAAGTGACTTCTCAAAACTCGCTTCAAAAACTTCAAGAGAACTGACTTCTCAAAACCAACTTCAAAAACTATTCCAGAGAACTGACTTCTCAAAACCAACTTCAAAAACTTCCAGAGAACTGACTTCTCAAAACCAACTTCAAAAACTATTCCAGAGAACTGACTTCTCAAAACCAACTTCAAAAACTATTCCAGAGAAGTGACTTCTCAAAACCAGCTTAAAAAACTATTCCAGAGAAGTGACTTCTCAAAACCAACTTCAAAAACTTCCAGAGAACTGACTTCTCAAAACCAACTTCAAAAACTATTCCAGAGAACTGACTTCTCAAAACCAACTTCAAAAACTATTCCAGAGAAGTGACTTCTCAAAACCAGCTTCAAAAACTATTCCAGAGAAGTGACTTCTCAAAACCAACTTCAAAAACTATTCCAGAGAACTGACTTCTCAAAACCAGCTTCAAAAACTATTCCAGAGAACTGACTTCTCAAAACCAACTTCAAAAACTATTCCAGAGAACTGACTTCTCAAAACCAACTTCAAAAACTATTCCAGAGAAGTGACTTCTCAAAACCAACTTCAAAAACTATTCCAGAGAAGTGACTTCTCAAAACCAGCTTCAAAAACTATTCCAGAGAAGTGACTTCTCAAAACCAACTTCAAAAACTATTCCAGAGAACTGACTTCTCAAAACCAACTTCAAAAACTATTCCAGAGAACTGACTTCTCAAAACCAACTTCAAAAACTATTCCAGAGAACTGACTTCTCAAAACCAACTTCAAAAACTATTCCAGAGAAGTGACTTCTCAAAACCAACTTCAAAAACTATTCCAGAGAACTGACTTCTCAAAACCAACTTCAAAAACTTCCAGAGAACTGACTTCTCAAAACCAACTTCAAAAACTATTCCAGAGAAGTGACTTCTCAAAACCAACTTCAAAAACTATTCCAGAGAACTGACTTCTCAAAACCAACTTCAAAAACTTCCAGAGAACTGACTTCTCAAAACCAACTTCAAAAACTATTCCAGAGAACTGACTTCTCAAAACCAACTTCAAAAACTTCCAGAGAACTGACTTCTCAAAACCAACTTCAAAAACTATTCCAGAGAACTGACTTCTCAAAACCAACTTCAAAAACTATTCCAGAGAACTGACTTCTCAAAACCAACTTCAAAAACTTCCAGAGAACTGACTTCTCAAAACCAACTTCAAAAACTATTCCAGAGAACTGACTTCTCAAAACCAACTTCAAAAACTTCCAGAGAACTGACTTCTCAAAACCAGCTTCAAAAACTATTCCAGAGAACTGACTTCTCAAAACCAACTTCAAAAACTATTCCAGAGAAGTGACTTCTCAAAACCAGCTTAAAAAACTATTCCAGAGAAGTGACTTCTCAAAACCAACTTCAAAAACTTCCAGAGAACTGACTTCTCAAAACCAACTTCAAAAACTATTCCAGAGAACTGACTTCTCAAAACCAACTTCAAAAACTATTCCAGAGAACTGACTTCTCAAAACCAACTTCAAAAACTTTCCAGAGAACTGACTTCTCAAAACCAACTTCAAAAACTATTCCAGAGAACTGACTTCTCAAAACCAACTTCAAAAACTATTCCAGAGAACTGACTTCTCAAAACCAACTTCAAAAACTATTCCAGAGAACTGACTTCTCAAAACCAACTTCAAAAACTATTCCAGAGAACTGACTTCTCAAAACCAACTTCAAAAACTTTCCAGAGAACTGACTTCTCAAAACCAACTTCAAAAACTATTCCAGAGAACTGACTTCTCAAAACCAGCTTCAAAAACTATTCCAGAGAACTGACTTCTCAAAACCAACTTCAAAAACTTCCAGAGAACTGACTTCTCAAAACCAACTTCAAAAACTATTCCAGAGAACTGACTTCTCAAAACCAACTTCAAAAACTATTCCAGAGAACTGACTTCTCAAAACCAACTTCAAAAACTATTCCAGAGAACTGACTTCTCAAAACCAACTTCAAAAACTATTCCAGAGAACTGACTTCTCAAAACCAACTTCAAAAACTATTCCAGAGAACTGACTTCTCAAAACCAACTTCAAAAACTATTCCAGAGAACTGACTTCTCAAAACCAACTTCAAAAACTATTCCAGAGAACTGACTTCTCAAAACCAACTTCAAAAACTATTCCAGAGAACTGACTTCTCAAAACCAGCTTCAAAAACTATTCCAGAGAACTGACTTCTCAAAACCAGCTTCAAAAACTATTCCAGAGAACTGACTTCTCAAAACCAACTTCAAAAACTTTCCAGAGAACTGACTTCTCAAAACCAACTTCAAAAACTATTCCAGAGAACTGACTTCTCAAAACCAACTTCAAAAACTATTCCAGAGAACTGACTTCTCAAAACCAACTTCAAAAACTAGAGAACTGACTTCTCAAAACCAACTTCAAAAACTATTCCAGAGAACTGACTTCTCAAAACCAACTTCAAAAACTATTCCAGAGAACTGACTTCTCAAAACCAAAAAAACTATTCCAGAGAACTTCAAAAACTATTCCAGAGAACTGACTTCTCAAAACCAACTTCAAAAACTATTCCAGAGAACTGACTTCTCAAAACCAACTTCAAAAACTATTCCAGAGAACTGACTTCTCAAAACCAACTTCAAAAACTATTCCAGAGAACTGACTTCTCAAAACCAGCTTCAAAAACTATTCCAGAGAACTGACTTCTCAAAACCAACTTCAAAAACTATTCCAGAGAACTGACTTCTCAAAACCAACTTCAAAAACTTCCAGAGAACTGACTTCTCAAAACCAACTTCAAAAACTATTCCAGAGAACTGACTTCTCAAAACCAACTTCAAAAACTATTCCAGAGAACTGACTTCTCAAAACCAACTTCAAAAACTATTCCAGAGAACTGACTTCTCAAAACCAACTTCAAAAACTTCCAGAGAACTGACTTCTCAAAACCAACTTCAAAAACTATTCCAGAGAACTGACTTCTCAAAACCAACTTCAAAAACTTCCAGAGAACTGACTTCTCAAAACCAACTTCAAAAACTATTCCAGAGAACTGACTTCTCAAAACCAACTTCAAAAACTATTCCAGAGAACTGACTTCTCAAAACCAGCTTCAAAAACTATTCCAGAGAAGTGACTTCTCAAAACCAACTTCAAAAACTTCCAGAGAACTTTCTCAAAACCAACTTCAAAAACTATTCCAGAGAACTGACTTCTCAAAACCAACTTCAAAAACTATTCCAGAGAACTGACTTCTCAAAACCAACTTCAAAAACTTCCAGAGAACTGACTTCTCAAAACCAACTTCAAAAACTATTCCAGAGAACTGACTTCTCAAAACCAACTTCAAAAACTATTCCAGAGAACTGACTTCTCAAAACCAACTTCAAAAACTATTCCAGAGAACTGACTTCTCAAAACCAACTTCAAAAACTATTCCAGAGAACTGACTTCTCAAAACCAACTTCAAAAACTTCCAGAGAACTGACTTCTCAAAACCAACTTCAAAAACTATTCCAGAGAACTGACTTCTCAAAACCAGCTTCAAAAACTATTCCAGAGAACTGACTTCTCAAAACCAACTTCAAAAACTATTCCAGAGAAC
>CM065708.1:4783659-4791159 GCA_017654935.2 Phymorhynchus buccinoides | reverse complement strand
TAAACAAGCGCATTCACTCTTGCAAGCAGGCTTCGACAAAATATAGAAAAAGGCCAATACTCACCGGATCGAGCACGTAAGTCTTTCCCCTGGAAGTGTCCGCAGTGTCTGAGTCTGTGCCCTCGCCGTTGAAGAACGCGTAAGGCGTCAGCAGGTACAGCTTGCTGTGGATCCCGTCCAGGGCCTTCTCCGGCGAAGACCCATCCCTGCCGTCCGCCGTGACCGTTTGACCTGTTCATGAAATAATACAGCGGAACCTCCCTTTAAAAAAAATCAGCTAAAAAGAAGAGAAAAAGTGACGGATGAAAGTCCGTTTAACGTCATTACTAACACACACACACATGCACATACGCGTGCGCCCACGCACGCACACGCACACGCAAACACACACACACACACACACACACACACACACACACACGCCAGATTCATGTAAAAACAAGAAGCAAGGGAAACAACCCAACCTTCCTGAGAAAATGAAATTCTGCTTAACGTCCTTTGGTCTGGAAACAGACAGATATGGGACATTAGTACATCTGTTATAAAGATGGTGCGAATGATATCGGAGGCAGTGCAACACCAGTAAAGTCCCGAATTTTTAACAATACAGATACGTAGTTGTTATAATGAGGTCCTATAAGGGAGGGGTCTTATAAGGGAGATGTACGGTGAGGATACGTGGACCAGTTTGTTGGAAACGAAATGGTAAAGCGCATTGAGTTGCTTTGAAATGTTTGTACGAATGGTGAGTGAAAAGCGCATTGAGTTGCTTTGCGAGATTATGCGCTATATTAATTATCATTATTATTATTATTATTATAATTTTAATACTTACAAAGAAGGGCAATGTCTCAGAAAAATAGGTCTTATGATATGGGAGGGAGTCTTATAATGGGAGGTCTTATATTATTAAGGGAGGTTCCACTGTATTAGTATTATTATCATAATGCCAACCTTCCTCGGAGTCGAGAACTCTCCTCTATACACCACGCCGTACGGGTTCCATGCCTGCAGCGGAGTGGTGTAGAGGATCTCCAGAGGAATCGCGTACGACACTCTCTTCGTGACCGTGTTGCAGTTGTCGTTCTTGCGCTGCATGTTTGATTCGCAGTAAGGGACGGACATGGCTGCCACTTGGGACTGGGTGTTTTCCGCCACGAACATGAACCTGTGTGTGAGGCAGGAACGAATCTGAGTAAAAAATAATACTACCCACAGCTAGAGCGGGGTGGGGGGGGGGGGGGGGGGGGGGGGGGGGGTGGGGGGGGGGGGGGGGGGGGGGGGGGTTGAAACGAAAAACCGGTGCTAAGTTTTCGCGGTTCGAAAAACCGGTTCGAGTTGTTGCGAACCGGTTTTTTTCACTGCAAACTGCAAGTAAGTTTTTTTTTTTAGAATAACGCATTCTTTTCGAAAAACAACACTGATTCTCAGCGCAGATTGGGTGTTTGGTAAACCAAGAGTAGCTGTTTCTAGTTTGTGGTGATGATGTATGGCTTTGACTTTGACTGAGTGTTGAGTTGAGTGTGTGTGTGTGTGTGTGTGTGTGTGTGTCATAAGTCATAAGTTTCTTTATTGCACGCGCGCGCGCGCGTGTGTGTGTGTGGTGTGTGTGTGTGTGTGTGTGTTGAATATTCTGACAAATAAATATGTGTTTGCATAGGTGAAACTAAGTGATGCGAGTACTGGTTACAAAAAACCGGTTCGAAGATGGAAAACCGGTTCGGATTTTTTGAACCGGTTCTCAACTCAACTCTACCCACAGCTGTTCCGTCGCACACAAAGTCAAGCTATTTAATAATAATAATAATAATAATAATAATGACAATTTACATAGCGCTTATTCTCCTTACGGGGCTCTAGGCGCTTCACAAAGAAGTTAAAAATCTGAGCAGAAACAACAACAAAACAACGCACTTATCATAAGGAACAACCCGAAACGAAATCACGATAACTACATGTACGCGCACCTCCACCCCCCCCCCCCCCCCCCCCTTTCACACTCCCCTAGAATCCAAACCATTACAAATACCGTTTTCCACGCAAAAGGCATTTTCTGACACTACACATGAAACATATTTAGTAGAAAATGTTCTTAAATAATTCACTTAGTATCGCAAACATAAACACAATCGCCCATGAGTGAAAATTTAGCAATTTCCACAGAATACAACTAATTTAGTCACATACTACAACATATTTTTGACTGTTATTTATGAAAAGTTACATATGGTAAACTGAAGTTGGCTTGAAAAAACTTCTGAAAATATAAATGAACTAAATGTTCCTCCTGAAACAGCTGTGTACCGTCTACGGGAATCTTGATAAATAAAAACTACTATTTTTGCTTTATTTGGGGCTTATTGATGTAGACCATCACACACGAATCTACGGTCTAGATTAATCTTAATTTTTTAAAATAAAAACTAGTGTTTTTGTTTTTGATAGCCTCTTAATGTAGACCCTCATACACCAATCTGAATCAATACTATCGTCTACATAAATTTGAATAAAAGAAAAAATATTGTTTTTGTCTTAATTATAGTCTATTTGCATAGACTCTCATACCCGAATCTGAATAAATATCTATATTGTACATACCTAAGTCTTATTGTAATGCCACTCGTTGACCAGCTTACGTAAAACATGATTATTCAGTCTTTTTAACCCTTTCGCCGCCAGCCATTTTTCAGCCCAAAAATACCGTTAAGTTTAACTGGGTAGGCAAAGGAAAAATCTGCAATATTGCGAATGTCTCTGTGACATGTATACCATTAGGCCTATCCGTACCTCCCAAAATTAAACATATAGGGTCTTCAGATAATAGGCCCTGATTTGATGCATATTAGTGACATGGGTGTTAAACCATTGTGGTGCTAAAATGCGACATTGGCGGTGAAAGGGTTAAAGACGGAAATTTGGTTTTATTCTCCTGTTTTTCTTATTTATTTCATCTTCATGTGCTTGTGTGAGTGTAGCGTTTTGATGCTTTTTAGTTCAATTGTAATACATGAATATGAAATATAAATCCGATATTCACTTTAAACTGGTTTTCTTCTGCCCCGTACAATTTCTTCTTTCCTGCCTTTTGTTGTTGTTGTTGGACTATTGACTCCTTCTCGTCTCTCTCTCTCTCTCTCTCTCTCTCTCTCTCTCTCTCTCTCTCTCTCTCTCTATCTCTCTCTCTCTCTCTCTCTCTCTCTCTCTCTCTCTCTCTCTCTCTCTCTCTCTCTCTCTCTCTCTCTCTCTCTCTCTCTCTCTCTCTCTCTCTCCTCTCTCCCTCTTCCTACCTGTCGGCGTATCCCTTGGAGTTGATGTTCTGGCCCATAGCGTCAAGTTTGTTAAGTCTGTAGACCCGGTGGTATTTGCCCACGTTCAGGGAAACGGACCCGTCAAGGACGTGCCTCTTCTGCAGGCCGAACGAGTTGTCTGTGATGTCGGCCCCGTAGTTGTTCAAGCCTGGGATCTCGTACATCAGGTCGTCCAGAAGGGACCAACTGGAACCAGTGACGTAATGACCAGCCCTTCATTTTTATGAAGTTCGAAACTAAACGTTACTTTCTAAATGGAGTAAACAGATACTCTAGAAAGTAACAACGTTTAGTTTCCCACCTGAGCTTTGGTAGAACTTCATAAACCTTAATTTTATGGAGTTCTACTCAAGCTTAAGTGGGAAACTAAACGTTGTTACTTTCTAAATGAAGTAAACAGATTTACTTAATCTAGAAAGTAACAACGTTTAGTTTCCCACTTGAGCTTTGGTAGAACTTCATAAACCTTAATTTTATGAAGTTCTACTCAAGCTTAAGTGGGAAACTAAACGTTGTTACTTTCTAAATGAAGTAAACAGATACTCTAGAAAGTAACAACGTTTAGTTTCCCACTTAAGCTTAAGTAGAACTTTATAGAATTAGCCCCAAACACCGCCTAAGTCGCATTTTAGCACCACAATGATTTAACACCTATGTCACTAAAAGGCATCAAATTGGGGTCTATTATCCAAAGACCCTGTTGACTTAGTTTTGGGAAGTAAGGATAGACCTTATTTTATATATGTCACAGAAGAATCCACAATACTGCAGATGGATTTGGTTCTCTACCTAGGTACATTTAATGGACATTTTTGGGGGGTTGAAATATGGTTGGCGGTGAAAGGGTTAAGCACCACCACACTGCATACGATTTGATCCCAATACGACGCGATTGTGACGATGTCTGTGAGTCATGATTCACGTGAAATACTTACGTCTAGAAATAACTCTGCTCTTTGTTTGGCTCACTACACTCAAGTGGACAGCAATACACGAATCAAATGGAATTTCTGATACAAAAACCACAGATATTTTATCAGATTCGTGTATTGGGGGGTCGGGGGGGGGGGGGTGGGGGGGGGGGGCTACAAATGTAGTGAACATAACTTGTATCAAACAATGGACTGCAGAAATATAATTTTAGCAGACTTTGTTTTTAATACAAGTGTGTAATAAGCTCAATAATATGTCAATGGACTATCAAAAGATAGTCCGTTTTGACTCCAAGCCATCGTAACTAGTAGGAGGATTTCATCGGATTTACTTAGACAGTAGAATTTCACGTGAGTTATGTCTCACAATTGTCAAAATCGAATCGTAGGTTTTACGCCCTCTTCGGCTTTTCGGCCATGTGGGGCATTGGGGGTTTACTCCTGGGTAGGGGTATCGTAGTGAATGGAATCAAAGATATTCTAAAAGGGTAAGATGGACTACTTAAGAGCTCGACGAACCGGGCTGATAGAGTTATCGTTAGTGGCGACAGTACACCATTCACAGTGGAGGCTATCCAAAAACTCAGACTGGAACTTGAACGGAGAATTCAACTGGCCTATCGATGTGTAAAATGTGTCCTGTTTAAAAGGGACATAACCAGTGTTTCTGTCCTCACTACTCATATAGGGAAAAGAGACCGGATGCTTATCTTCCCCTATACAGTCTTTGATGGAATCGCGTGCAGTATGGCTAAGCCTGTGCTATATGGAACACACCGTGGAATGCAATTGTAATATTTAAAATGGAATCAAATGTGCGATATGGAATACGCAGTGGAATTGTAAGATTTAATATTTAATTAAGAGAAACTGGAATCGAAACGTATGATATGGAATACGCAGTGGAATTGTATGATTTAATATTTAATTAAGAGAAACTGGAATCGAAACGTATGATATGGAATACGCAGTGGAATTGTAAGATTTAATATTTAATTAAGAGAAACTGGAATCAAAACGTATGATATGGAATACGCAGTGGAATTGTAAGATTTAATATTTAATTAAGAGAAACTGGAATCGAAACGTATGATATGGAATACATAGTGGAATTGTAAGAAAGCTGACCAACATGGCCGACTTTGAATGAAGAAGAAAATCTGTTTAATGTCCTCCGGTCTGGAACAGACACATATAGGACATTAGTAGATATAAAGATGGTGGGAACGGTCCTGGAGGCAATGCCCGGAGGCAGTGCAACACCAGTAAAGTCCCGAATTATTAACAATACCGTCCAACAGCATGTCCGACTTTGGCTGGAGAAAATCTGTATCTAAGAAGTTTCCAGACAAAAAGGAGAACGGTCCACTATGGCAGAGAAATTGTAGATGAGTGACAGTATTAATTCGATGGCTTGGAGTCAAAAGGGACTATCTCTAGATGGCCCATTGACGGATTATTGAACATATTGTGAAAACTAATAACTTGTTTCAAAAAAAGACCAGAAATATAAAAAGCATGATCCCTATTTTATATTATTTGCAGTCTTTTTTTAATACAAGTTCTTAGTTTTTTGCAATAACATCAATAATAAGTCAATGGACAAGATAGTCCGTTTTGACTCTAAGCCATCGTAAAATATCATGGTTGTCTCTCGGGTCCGAGGAAGACATTCTCGCTGTGCCTTCATCGGTGGATGCGCGTGTGGCCTGGGAGACCAAACTCAGAAGCTCACATGCCATTGCCGGCGGGACATGGAACACCAGCTGTGACAGGGACAGATGCAGCTCTGTGACGCCGCTCTCGTGCTCTTTGTTTCCAGGCCGCTGCCCGGACGATCATTATATCTTCGAAAACTCTTCACTGCTCTCCTGGTCAGGGCACTGATGCAGCTGGTTCTGTTGGCTGCAGCAGCAGCTTCAAGCTGACGAGGCTGGAGCCCTGCCCACTGGAGGTTGGCCTTGAGACTGTCCTTGATCCTCTGTCCTGGTCAGGGCACTGACGCCAGCTGGTTCTGTTGGCTGCAGCAGCAGCTTCAAGCTGACGAGGGCTGGAGCCCTGCCCACTGGAGGTTGGCCTTGAGACTGTCCTTGATCCTCTGTCCTGGTCAGGGCACTGACGCCAGCTGGTTCTGTTGGCTGCAGCAGCAGCTTCAAGCTGACGAGGTCTGGAGCCCTGCCCACTGGAGGTTGGCATTGAGACTGTCCTTGATCCTCTATTCTGGTCAGGGCACTGACGCCAGATGGTTCTGTTGGCTGCAGCAGCAGCTTCAAGCTGACGAGGGCTGGAGCCCTGCCCACTGGAGGTTGGCCTTGAGACTGTCCTTGATCCTCTGTCCTGGTCAGGGCACTGACGCCAGCTGGTTCTGTTGGCTGCAGCAGCAGCTTCAAGCTGACGAGGCTGGAGCCCTGCCCACTGGAGGTTGGCCTTGAGACTGTCCTTGATCCTCTGTCCTGGTCAGGGCACTGATGCCAGCTGGTTCTGTTGGCTGCAGCAGCTTCAAGCTGACGAGGCTGGAGCCCTGCCCACTGGAGGTTGGCCTTGAGACTGTCCTTGATCCTCTTCTTGGGACGACCCTGCTTGCGCGGACCGCCTTGTGTCAGCTCACAAGCAGGGTGTAGATGAGTGACAGTAAGCAAAGGGAAAAGGCAAGAGTCAAAGAGAGTGACAGATTAGAGGAAGCTACAAGCACAGACCTTCCAAAGGGTGGGGGAACTATTTGTATAAAAGACTACCCGGTATCGCCTTGGGGAAGAGGGTACGGGGAAAGGGGGGGGGGGGGGGTCCAAAACACTAAACAAAATTATCTTACTTATCCTCATAATCGGCATCACCCTCAGGCGACTCCAAACGGAAGCGAGCCGCACGCGAATTGATGTAATGTTCGTAGGTCTTGCCTCTGGACAGCCTGCCAATCAATCAATCAATCAATCAATCAATTAATTAATCAATAAATTCGTTTATTGACCTTTTTAATAGCATTGCCTAAAAGGAAATGTGGCTGGTATCACAAATATCACAACCAACCAACCAACAAACAAACAAGACGTCAAGTAAAAAGACGATCACGAAACAATTGAAGGATTCACATGAATGTAAATAACAGTCAGTTTTGAGTGGGAAACATCACAACCCAAAAGCACAGCACACACAAGCACACATACACACGAGCGCGCACACACACTCACACGTGCGCACGCACACGCACGCGCACACACACACACACACACACATACGCACACGCACACGCACACTCTCTC
>CM065708.1:4766666-4779166 GCA_017654935.2 Phymorhynchus buccinoides | reverse complement strand
GGGGGAAAAAAAGATTGAAAATGGGGGGCCGATCGTCGCCATCGTGAGTATTCTCGATGGCGACAGGCCGATCGGTTCTTCGATGTTAGTACGCTAAACGTTCTTCTTCTTCTTCTTACAATTGGGGATGTTTATCCTGCCCCACGCCCAAAGTCTTCGCTTAGACTGCTATTGGCGCACAGGATGCATGTTTTGTGAGTTCGTGTCATCCATTCCACCAGCAACACACGGCCTACTCGTATCGAATAGTGGAAGTCGCTACAAACGAAATGGGCAAGGAACAACCAAAGACGTACGACTGTCACTACTGTGGTACCTCCCGTATAAGACCTCCCATTATAAAACTCCCTCCCATATAAGACCTACTTCTCTTAGACATTGCCCTTCTTTGTGAGTATTAAATTTACCTCCCTTATAAGACCTCATTGTGGATTATATTTTAAGGTCTTATAAGAGAGGTTCTACTGTACTGTGCGTGCAGCATGTAGATCTCGTTTTGTTGATATCGCGCCGAATCTCTGGTTCACACACCTCTGTCTTAGTTTTACACAACGTCTTTGTAATGTCTTTCTCACGGGGAAATTTGGAACCTGGGGAAATTCTGAATGTTGCCAGGAAAGGTCGGAATCTTCCCGAGATTTGGGGAAATTCGGAATTTTCCCGTGAAAATAGTCCATGGTTACTCAAAAGATGAAAGTTAGATGTGCTCCTCCTCTCGTTGTCTGTCTCTCTTTCGTTCTGTCTGTCTCGCTCTCTCTTTCTCTCTCCCCCCCCCCCTTTCCCTTTCTCTCTCTCTCTCTCTCCCATCTCACTCTCTTTCTTTGTCTTTCTTGATATCTATTTACATCTATTTATGTCTCTCTTTGTTTATCAGTCGAACCCTCCTCTCTCTCTCTCTCTCTCTCTCTCTCTCTCTCTCTCTCTCTCTCTCTCTCTCTCTCTCATGATTTCTATGGCATGCAGCATAAAGTCATTGACGTACTTGTTTTGCCTATTTCAACGTGCTATGAAATATTATGTCCTTTAGATATAGTTTTAGAGATGTAATGGTAGGAACTCAATCTGTTGCCGTTGCACACTTTTCTTACAACTAATACAATAAAGCTCAATAAAGAACAATACAGTATTCTGAGTTTTTACTTCATCAAAAACCCATTTGACAATGACGCTTTATACTGAAAATCCTCCGCCCCTGTCTCGTGCACCGAGACGTGTGCGCCACCTACAGAAGATTATCGCCCTTGCCTGTCACGAAGTAGTAGTATGTAGCATAGAACATTCTCTGCCCCCCTGACTGGTCACTAGGTGGCGTGGTCAACTCAGTCCTAAAATTATCGCCCTTTCGTGTCGCCAAGAAGTAGTATAAAGCCTCATTCGAGGGCAAATCTTGTACCTTAGCCCCCCCCCCCCCCCCCCCCCCCCCCCCCCCCCCCCCCCCCCCCCCCCCCCCCCCCCCCCCCCCCCCCCCCCCCCCCCCCCCCCCCCCCCCCCCCCCCCCCCTCACCTCAAATTTTCGCATTCACCATTTTCACTGAAAAGCAACATTGTGTCTTTTTATTTTTTAATGGGATATGGTTAGGACCAGTCTATGGTTATTTTCATTACGAAAACTGAAAGCAGACTTTGAGATTGAGGGTCGTAAACATGAGGAGTGTCAATAAAGTATATACAAGATTGCTGACTGCAGTATAAAAAAAAAAGGGCGCAATGAAACCCGAACGTACCATTTTTGTTCTAACTTGTCTATGATACAAAAAATATAGATTATGACTATGAGAAAAGGACCACCATGAAACATGAGCATATCAATAATAAATATCATTCATTTCCCTGCTTTGTCTACGATATCAGTACCAATGTTTATCATTGGAAATGTGGATTATGATCATGAGAAAAAGGACCATACACAACATTTTACCAACTTGTTTATTCCCCCGAAGACGGAGTGTGGCTGCCCATGTGGCGGGGTAATCGAAAACAGTTGTACACGTCAATGTTCTCATCCCTAGCTGATGCGTAGTGTTCAAATGCATCGGCTGGGATGATCCCTGGAGTCTTTTAGCCAGGGTACGTCAACAACAAACAACTAACTTGTCTATGATAGTATGTAGAACTTAAAGATCCACCAGATCACGTGTCAAAATCACGGGCTTCACGTGTTTTCCATCTTATAGCTGGTAAGAAATCTTGTTTTGACCAGGTTTTACTCCCATACAAATGCCCCCAAATTGAAAACGAAACATCATTTTAAAGAACAGCCTCAATTTCAAGTTGGGTCAATTACACATCTGCATTGTTAAAAATTCGGGACTTTCCTGATGTTGCACTGCCTCCGGGCATTGCCTCCAGGATCGTTCCCACCCTCTTTATATCTACTAATGTCCCATATATGTGTCTGTTCCAGACCGGAGGACGTTAAGCAGAATTTCATTCAAGTTAGGGGCATTGGTATATGGGTCACAGCTACCCAGAAAAAAACAAGGGACTTAATCGTGGTGAGTCAGTGTATCTTTAACCCTTTCACCGCCAATGTCACATTTCAGCACCTTAATGGTTAAACACCCATGTCACTAAAAGGTATCAAAGCAAGACCTGTTATCCAAAGACCCTATTTTCTTAATTGTGGGTGGTAAGGATAGGCCTAATGTTATATATGTCATAGAGGAATTCGCAATATTGCAGACATTTTATTTTCTCTACCCAGTTAACTTTAATGGTATTTAGGGGCTGAAAAAAATGGCTGGCGGCGAAAGGGTTAAGTTTTACCAATGCCTTCTGTCATACCCCAACCCCGCTCTTCTTTGCTTTCAACAGACCAACACACCGCGAGAACTGACTACCTCGGGCATACGCGTCCAGACCAAGAACATCCCGGGCGTGGGCTTGGCGCGCGTGCGGTGGCCCATCATGCCCATCTCCGCGGAGGGGGGCGCCGCATGGAAGGAGATGGAGGCTCTCCGAGACGTCGTAATGGACATGGAGGCTCACCTCCTGGATTTCCCCCAGCCCCCGCCCTTCCCGCAGGAAATCTTCGACAAGCTCGACCCTGCCAAGAATGTGAGGTTGACTCTGCGCCTGGAACCCGCCATCAACGCCACCGGGTATCAGAGCCACTCGCACATCGTCGAGCTGTCCGTGGAGGAGTTCAGGCTGCTGAGGACCGAGCCTCGCGAGGACCTCCTCATCCGCACGTCAAAGAGCAACGGTCATTCTCACGAGTTGATGATCTATTTTTCCAAGGGCATGTACCGCGTGCGTTTCTGTGACCATCTGCCCGCGTGCTACGATGGCCATCTGCCGGAGCTCACCATTCTCCCTTAAGGCGTCTTCCAATTGCCTTCAGTCTGAGCTTTCACTTATGTATCTACACGGGTGAAACGCCAGCTTTGAAAAGATAGTTCTTTTTTTCTTAAATACTCTTTGCAGCTGGTTTTCAAAAGTCAGTTTTCTGGCATTAGTGCATGCAGCTGGGTTTAAAAAAAAGCCATTTTTGCATAATAACTTTTTGCAGCTGATTTTGAAAAGTCAATTCCCTGGAATAGATTCTTCAGCTGATTTTGAAAAAGTCGGTTCTCTGGAAGGTTTTGAAGCTGGTTATGAGAAATCGCTTATCTGGAATAGTTTTTGAAGTTGGGTTTGAGAAGTCAGTTCTCTCGGAAGTTTTTGAAGCGAGTTTTGAGAAGTGAGTTCTCTGGAATAGTTTTTGCAGCTGGATTTGAAGAAAATAATAAAACCACGGTTCTTTTCAATAGTTTTTGCAGTTGGGTTTGAAAAGACGGTTCGTTTGTAATCGTTTTTTAAGCTTATCTTAAAAAAGCCAGTTTTGCAGAATAACTTTCTGCAGCTGATTTTGAAAACTCGGTTTTCTGGAATACTTTTTGCAGTTGGTTTCAAAAGTATCAAGTCTGTGGTTGAGTTTTCGCAGCTGGTATGTGAAAACACAATATTTTTGGAATAGTTTTTGCAGCCGGTTTTGAAAAGACAATTCTTTTGGAATAATCTTTGCAGCTGATTTTGAAAAGACGGTTGGTTTGGAATAGTTTTTGCAGCTGGTATTGAAAAGACGGTTGTTTTGGAATAGTCTTTGCAGCTGGTATTGAAAAGACACTTCTTTTGGAATAGTCTTTGCAGCTGGTATTGAAAAAAAAGTTATTTCGGAATATTTTTCCAGTTGGTTTTGAAATATAGTTCTTTTGGAATAGTATTTTGCTGCTGGTTTTGAAAAAAACACCCCGTTCTTTACAATATTTTTTGCAGATGGTTTTGTTTTGTTTTGCTTCAGCTGTAATTAATATTCCGCAGTTACGGATACAATGGAAAGATATTTGACAGAATAAAACAAAAGAGTAGACTACACTCTGTGTGTGTGTGTGTGTGTGTGTGTGTGTGTGTGTGTGTGTGTGTGTGTGTGTGTGTGCGTGTGTGTGCGTGTGCGTGCGTGCGTGCGTGTGCGTGTGTGTGTATGTGTGCGTGCGTGCGCGTGTGTGTGTGCGCGCGCGCGCGCGTGTGCCTGTGCATCCGTGTTTTTGTTTCATTTCCGGTCATTGTTACAAAGCATTTCACACACACACACACCCCTTTCCCAACGGGGGGGGGGGGGGGGGGGGGGGAGAGAGAGAGAGAGAGAGAGAGAGAGAGAGAGAGAGAGAGAGAGAGAGAGAGTTCGAGAGAGAGAGAGAGAGAGAGAGAGAGAGACTTCGATAGCTATAACAGAATAGGGAAATCCCGATTTACTGTTCAAGTCACAATAACAACACAGTTAAATTTAGATATATATTTAATTGTTATTGCTTTACTGTCAACGGGAAACTCCAGAACTAAAAACGGTCCACGGCTGTTCCGTGTATTGCGCTACATGTTATATATATATATATATATATCATATCATATCTTATATATATATATATATATCTTATCTTACCTCGAAACTGGTCTGCAAGGTGTGGTGCCAAACTTTAAGAAAGAATGATTTTACTGTATATATATATATATATATATATATATATATACACACAAAAATAAAGAAAACTACAACAAATCCGTGGTCGTTCCAATTTTAATTCAAGCTTTCGAGAGGGTGTCCTCTCTTCTTCAGGAATGACACACACTAGAGAGAGAGAGAGACAGAGAGAGAGAGAGGAGAGAGAGAGAGAGAGAGAGAGAGAGAGAGAGAGAGAGAGAGAGAGAGAGAGAGAGAGAGAGAGAGAGAGAGAGAGAGAGAGAGAGAGAGAGAGAGAGAGAGAGAGAGAGAGAGAGAGAGAGAGGATCAATAACCATTATTAACTTATACTCGTTATAGATGTCAATCACATAACAACATTTAGAATACATCTTGTCATCAACAATCTAATACACATGATAATAGTATCTCCACACATTACAATTACTGCAGTCAGATAGCTGTTAATATTCAATCAGAACAAGATATATTGAGGACTGAGAGAGAGAGAGAGAGAGAGAGAGAGAGAGAGAGAGAGAGAGAGAGAGAGAGAGAGAGAGAGAGAGAGAGAGAGAGAGAGAGAGAGGAGAGAGAGAGAGAGAGAGAGAGAGAGAGAGAGAGAGAGAGAGAGAGAGAGAGAGAGAACACGGGAAATTTATTCAGAAAGGCCTTTGGCCCCTGTGAAGGGGGGAACAATAAATACATGAAACAAAGAAAAGAACTGGAAAAACAAATAGAAAACTATGATATCAGTAACTCTCTCAATTTGAAAGCTTTTGACAAAAACATACACATTTTTAATATCTTTATATCTCTTAGAACTAAGCAGTAATTGCAATCTAAACAAGCAAGGGTATCTATAGTATTTTCCTGGGATGAACTGTCGGCGTAAAGTTTCCAAAAATGGACAACAAAATAAAAAATGTATTTCATTTTCCTCATCTTGCATACACATAGGGCAAATTAGATCTCTTTCCGTGTGTTGTCTGTACCTATAATAATGACTTTTAATTTCTGATACACCAAAACGAAATTTAACTATACTTTTTTTCAAAAACATATCTAAATCAGCTTTTAAGTAAAACTGAATATCATGTCCATCAACAATATTTATATAAATATTATATCTATTACTCGTTTCAATATGATTATGCCACACTTGCCATCTACAATCAACTAATCTTTGCCTTAAGACACAAACAAAAAGATTTCGATTACCAACAGACTGATTCAGCCACACATCTCCAAATCCAAACTCGCACAAAAGACGTCGAACACTTGAGACCCAATTTTGTTTTCCCTTCCCATCTAATTGTACCAACATATTATATGCTTTTCGTGGCAGTCTAGACTGATCCATACACAAAAGTTTTAACCAATACTGAATACATCTAACAGCTGAGCAGATAGATAATGGATATTTACCAGTCTCTCCGTAAACTAAATCGTTAGAAACACGTTTATCTACCCCTAGAAACGTTTTCAACGCGAACAAATGAACAGATTCACAATGTGTAACAGAATTACTTAATCCCCAAATTTCTGCCCCATACAACAAAATTGGCTGAATCTGCGAATCAAATATTTTCAACAGTAAATCAAGCGAATTGTTATTTAAGGTAGCCAGTTTTTTCATGACGCATATTAAAGCTCTCTTTCCCCTACTTGCTAGGTCCTTGCAGGCGAAATTAAAACTCAAACGTGTAGAAAAGTAAATACCTAGATACGTATAAACATTTACTACAGGCATTACAGCCCCATTATACACCCACCTCTCTCTCGCAGCCAAATAACCACCTTTCCTAAACATAACAATATTGCTTTTGTTCATATTTACATTAAGTTCAAGGGATGATGCAGCTCTGCTTAAACTATTCAGTATATAAATATGAAGTAAGCGCATACACACGGAAAAATAAAAACTAACCCTACTTTTCACTCATCTTTAACAAAAGAGAGAGAGAGAGAGAGAGAGAGAGAGAGAGAGAGAGAGAGAGAGAGAGGAGAGAGAGAGAGAGAGAGAGAGAGAGAGAGAGAGAGAGAGAGACACACACACACACACACAGAAAAAAAGCATGTATGTTTGCTTATTCAATGTCCATCTTTAAATACAATTTTGACTTTGACAGAGAGAGAGAGAGAGAGAGAGGGGGAGAGAGAGAAAGAGAGAGAGAAATGGAAGGAGGACACAAATTAGGATCAAAATAGAGTAGTTTTGAGAGAAGACTTGAAAGAAGGCAGAGAGTTTGAGCTGTGGAGAAAGATCATCCTTGGGTTATTTTCATCAAACTGAAAGAAGCAGACTTTGAGATTGAGGGTCGTAAACGTGCGGGGGGGGGGGGGGGGGGGGTTTAAAGTACAAAATCTCCCCCCCAATTTGTTTTTATTATTGTTCTCCTCTCTCCCCAATCCCCCCCCCCCATCCCCACAACCTCTGTCTCCCTCCCTCTGTCTACCCCCTCCCCCATTCTCTCTCTCTCTCTCTCTCTCTCTCTCTCTCCCTCTCTCTCTGTTCGTATGAGATACCGATATTATATTGAAACTTCCCCTTGGGGATACCAGGGGTCTTTCGTACAAATAGTTCCCCCACCTTCTGGAAGCTACGTGCTTGTAACTTCCACTAATATTTTTCTCTCTTTGACTCTGCCTTTTCCCTTTGCTTTCTGTCATCTACTGTCTTTCTGCCTTATTGGCCCCATTCTCCTGCCTTTTTTCAAAAACATCTTCTCAATTTTCTCCTTTGAGCTCCTCCGAAATCGGAATGTGTTGGCTGTACGCAGAGGGGAGCAGTGACAACTGAAAACCGGACACATACGTACCTTACCCATTATGGCCATATGGCCTGCGAACGCCGAAGAAGAAGAAGAAGAATATTGAAACGAGCTGGCTAATATTGGACTGCATCAGTAATAAGCAGACGGACATGAAAAGACCTCACCGACCTGGTACTCATCGTTATATAATAATAATAATGGGAATTTATATAGGGCTCTTTCTCACATGAGATCAGTGCGCTTTACATTGATAACAAGAACATTAAAGGCAAACAAATAATTAATCATTAGAAAGTAAAATAAGCACGATGCTTGCACGCAACGTTCTCTTACTTCTCACACACACACACACACACACACACACACACACACACACACACACACATGTAGGCTTTGTTCATAAAGAGAGAGAGGGGGGGGGGGGAGAGAGAGAGAGAGAGAGACAGACAGACAGAGAGAGAGAGAGAGAGACAGAGAGAGTGTGTATGTGTTAGAGAGAGGGAGGGGAGAGAGAGAGAGTGTGTGTGTGTTAGAGAGAGAGAGAGAGAGAGAGAGAGAGAGAGACAGAGAGTGTGTGTTAGAGAGAGAGAGAGGGGGGGGAGGGAGACAGAGAGAGTGTGTATGTGTTAGAGAGAGAGAGAGAGAGAGAGAGAGAGAGAGAGAGAGAGAGAGAGTGTTAGAGAGAGAGAGGGGGGGGAGGGAGACAGAGAGAGTGTGTATGTGTTAGAGATGGGGCGGGGAGACAGAGAAAGTACGTGTGTATGCGTTAGAGAGAGAGAGAGTGTGTACCATTTTTAAAAAAGGCAGTGGAAAATTGGCGAAAAATGTAGTGATGCTTGCTTACGCATGTCAATTGAATGTAGTTTACATAAGAAGCCTGTTTTTAAATTAAAAAGACGTTTTGTGTAGAACTAAATCGAATGGAACGAAGCTAACTCAACGTATAGGCCTACCGATTCGAACTAAACACTACACTATTGATCATTGCCAGAGAATGTTGATACAGAAATAACAAACACCTCAACAACAGCAAAACCAATCCAGTCTACTGTGAAACCACTCGAGAGTGTTGTGTAGAGTGGCACAGAGGTAACGCGTTCGCCTCGTGCACAATAAACCCGAGTTCGAACCTGGGTACAGGGTTTTTTTTCCTCTCACTCTTCACTAGGCCTTAATACGGTCTGAACGTGGGAGTCTTTCGGATAAACCGACGTCCCGTGTGCCCACGTACTTAGCACACTTTAAACCCAGTGGCAACGGAAAAGTTGTCATTTGGTGAAAATGTACCCCCCCCCTCCTCCCCCCCCCCCTTTCCTTCCTCGCCAGTCACACACAAATGATATGCACAAAAACAATGCAAGAGACAATAAATGCCATTTATTTTTTGCCTTTTCTCTTTGGTCCCAGATTACCATACTCGATGTATTCCCCTTTAGTGTTTCTCTCTCCCCCGCCACCCCCACCCCCACCCTACCCGAACTTTATTGATGTATGAAGATAACACTTCCGCACCAAAAAACATGACGATGTAATTATATTAACCCTTTCGCCGCCAGACATTTTTCAGCCAAAAAATACCATTAAACTTACATTGGTAGAGAAACAAATAATGTCTGCAACATTGCAAATTCCTCTCTAACATATATACCATTAGGCCTATCCTTACATCTCCCAAAATTATGAAAATAGGGTCTTTGGATAACAGGCCCTGATTTGATGCCTTTTAGTAGCATGGGTGTTAAACCATTGTGGTGCATAAATGCAACATTGGCGGTGAAAGGGTTCAAAACATAAGTCCTGTAATTCGCACGTTTGTGAGATTTTCCTCATTTCAATACTGCTCGTTCGGGGTGGGATGGAAGTTCAGGTTAACGTCGCGTATCGGCTTTCGCCATGTACGACGGGCTGAACAAACCAACCAGGTTATAAACAAAAATGTATGTTCCTGAATCATCAAATTCTGATCGCTTCTCGGCCTTTTGGCTAAGACAGTGATTCAGGAACATAAATTTTTCTTTATACCCTGGTTGGTTTGTTCAGCCCGTCGTACATGGCGAAAGCCGATACGCGACGTTAAACTGAACTTCCACCTGAATCACTGCCCCAGCCACAAGGCTGAGAAGCGATCAGAATAACACTTGTCCTTAACCCTTTCACCGCCAAAGTCGCATTTTAGCACCACAGTGATTTAACACCTATGTCACTAAAAGGCATCAAATTTGGTTCTATTATCTAAAGACCCTGTTGTCTTAGTTTTGGGAAGTAAGGATAGACCTTGTTTTATGTATGTCACAGAACAATCCCCAATACTGCAGATGGATTTTGTTCTCTACCCAGGTAATTTTAATGGCAATTGTTGGCTGAAAAATGGCTGGCGGTGAAAGGGTTAAAGTTCGGGGTCGCTTGTGTCTTCACTGTATACCTCGAAATGCCCCGAAAAAGATAACAGACACTTTAAAAACTAACCAACATAGACATAGCCATTTGTTAGCAATCCCTCGACCGAAAAACATTTACAAATCTAGTTTTCTTTACTCGGGTGGAAACTTATGGAATCAATTACCAAAGTATTTAAAATATATAAAAAACAAGAATCAGTTTAAGAAAAAAACTCAAAACAAACCATGAATAGTAACGTTTTGTAAGAAGAATCCAATGACAAAAGTTTGAACGGTCTGAACGTGGGAGTCTTTCGGATAAACCGACGTCCCGTGTGCACACGTACTTAGCACACTTTAAACCCAGTGGCAACGGAAAAGTTGTCATTTGGTGAAAATGTACCCCCCTCCCTCCTCCCCCCCCCCCCTTTCCTTCCTCGCCAGTCACACACAAATGATATGCACATAAACAATGCAAGAGACAATAAATGCCATTTATTTTTTGCCTTTTCTCTTTGGTCCCAGATTACCATACTCGATGTATTCCCCTTTAGTGTTTCTCTCTCCCCCGCCACCCCCACCCCCACCCTACCCGAACTTTATTGATGTATGAAGATAACACTTCCGCACCAAAAAACATGACGATGTAATTATATTAACCCTTTCGCCGCCAGACATTTTTCAGCCCCAAAATACCATTAAACTTACATTGGTAGAGAGAAAAAAATAATGTCTGCAACATTGCAAATTCCTCTCTAACATATATACCATTAGGCCTATCCTTACATCTCCCAAAATTATGAAAATAGGGTCTTTGGATAACAGGCCCTGATTTGATGCCTTTTAGTGAGCATGGGTGTTAAACCATTGTGGTGCATAAATGCAACATTGGCGGTGAAAGGGTTCAAAACATAAGTCCTGTAATTCGCACGTTTGTGAGATTTTCCTCATTTCAATACTGCTCGTTCGGGGTGGGATGGAAGTTCAGGTTAACGTCGCGTATCGGCTTTCGCCATGTACGACGGGCTGAACAAACCAACCAGGTTATAAACAAAAATGTATGTTCCTGAATCATCAAATTCTGATCGCTTCTCGGCCTTTTGGCTAAGACAGTGATTCAGGAACATAAATTTTTGTTTATACCCTGGTTGGTTTGTTCAGCCCGTCGTACATGGCGAAAGCCGATACGCGACGTTAAACTGAACTTCCACCTGAATCACTGCCCCAGCCACAAGGCTGAGAAGCGATCAGAATAACACTTGTCCTTAACCCTTTCACCGCCAAAGTCGCATTTTAGCACCACAGTGATTTAACACCTATGTCACTAAAAGGCATCAAATTGGGGTCTATTATCCAAAGACCCTATTGTCTTAGTTTTGGGAAGTAAGGATAGACCTTATTTTATGTATGTCACAGAACAATCCCCAATACTGCAGATGGATTTTGTTCTCTACCCAGGTAATTTTAATGGCAATTGTTGGCTGAAAAAATGGCTGGCGGTGAAAGGGTTAAAGTTCGGGGTCGCTTGTGTCTTCACTGTATACCTCGAAATGCCCCGAAAAAGATAACAGACACTTTAAAAACTAACCAACATAGACATAGCCATTTGTTAGCAATCCCTCGACCGAAAAACATTTACAAATCTAGTTTTCTTTACTCGGGTGGAAACTTATGGAATCAATTACCAAAATATTTAAAATATATAAAAAAACAAGAATCAGTTTAAGAAAAAAACTCAAAACTCACCTCATGAATAGTAACGTTTTGTAAGAAGAATCCAATGACAAAAGTTTACTGTATATTTTATTGATCCCATATATTGGGTTTTTTCTCTACCAATGATTCTAAAATAAAAAATAATGTAAGTCGTTGCAGCTATCCACTTTGTTAATATGTTGTCTGCTTATATTTCCTTCATAATGCTAAGAGACTAAAAGTGGAATTTCATGTCTTCTACTGAATTGATGTTTTTATGTTTCATAAACATTGCCCTGTTATATTATTATTTGGCCATTGTATATATGTATATGAATTAGGATGTATATGTGCGTGTGTGCGTGAAAGTGAGGGAGAGAGAGAGAGAGAGAGAGAGAGAGAGAGAGAGAGAGAGAGAGAGAGAGAGAGAGAGAGAGAGAGAGAGAGGGGGGGGGGGGGGGAGTGTACATATTGTGTGAGTGCGGGCATATTTGCAAGCATATAGTGTGTTTACGCTTTCTTGTTGTTGGGTTGTTGTTTACTAAATTATTGCATGCCCATTTTTCGTCATTTAATTATTTACTTGTGTTATAGATGGCTTGATGTAAAAAACAAAGCAAACATTATTGCTTATTCAATGTACCATCTGAAAATAAAATTTTGACTTTGACTTTATTAACACTAAGGTGTTAAATCTCGGGTTATCAGTCTGTG
>CM065708.1:4757802-4766166 GCA_017654935.2 Phymorhynchus buccinoides | reverse complement strand
TAAGAAAAAAAGAACTATCTTTTCAAAGCTGGCGTTTCACCTCGTGTAGATACATAAGTGAAAGCTCAGACTGAAGTCAGTTCGAAGACGCCTTAAGTGACAATGGTGAGCTCCGGCAGATGGCCATCGTAGCACGCGGGCAGATGGTCACAGAAACGCACGTAGTACACTCTTTTGTAAAAATAGATCATCAACTCGTGAGAATGACCGTTGCTCTCTGACGTGCGGATGAGGAGGTCCTCGCGAGGCTCGACCTTCACCAGCCTGTACTCCTCCACGGACAGCTCGACGATGTGCGAGTGGTCCTGATACCCGGTGGCGTTGATGGCCGGTTCCAGGCGCAGAGTCAACCTCACGTCCTTGGCCGGGTTGAGCTTGTCGAAGATTTCCTGCGGGAAGGGCGGGGGCTTGGGGAAATCCAGGAGGTGGCCCTCCATGTCCATGACGACGTCTCGGAGAGCCTCCATCTCCTTCCATGCGGCGTCCCCCTCCGCGGAGATGGGCATGATGGGCCACCGCACGCGCGCCAAGCCAACGCCCGGGATGTTCCTCGTCTGGACGCGTATGCCCGAGGTAGTCAGTTCTCGCGATGTGTTGGTCTGAAATCAAAGAAGAGCCGGGTTGGGTATGGTCGTCTACACACACATAAGCGGATATTCCGTGCGGAAACCCGTGCGCAATCCATAAACAAGTGAAACAAAGAAGGGAAAAGATTTGCGCACGTGTCCGAATTTCCCCTATATGCGTAAACTTTTATCCTTCTTTCTTCCACTTATTCAGGGTTTTCCGTACGGAACTTACGCGCCTAATGTGAACCCGGCCTATAACAGAAGGCATTCATAAAACTTAAGTTCTACGTAATATCATAGATAAGTTAGTTGTTTGTTGTTGACGTACCGTGGCTAAAAGACTCCAGGGATCATCCCAACAGCCGAAAGCACTTGAACACTATGCATCAGCTAGGGATGAGAATATTACGTGTGTGACCGTTTTTTGATTACCCCGCCACATGGGCAGCCACACTCCGTCTTCGGGGGGAATAAACAAGTTGGTAAAATATTGTGTATGGTCCTTTTTCTCATAATCATAATCCACATTTCCAATGATAAACATTGGTACTGATATCGTAGACAAAGCAGGGAAATAGTAGGCTCAGGTTTCATGGTGGTCCTTTTCTCATAGTCATAATCTATATTTTCCAATACTAACCGTTGGTCCTTTGTATCATAGACAAGTTAGAACAAGAATGGTACGTTCGGGTTTCATTGCGATCATTTCTTTCATACTGCAGTCAGCAATCTTGTATATACTTTATTCACACCCCTCATGTTTACGACCCCCAATCTCAAAGTCTGCTTTCAGTTTTCGTAATGAAAATAACCGTAGACTGATCCTAACCCTATCCCATTAAAAAATTAAAAGACGCAATGTTGCTTCTCAGTGAAAATGTTGAATGCGAAAATTTGAGGGGTGGAGGGGGGTGTGTGTGATTAAAGTACAAGATTGCCCTCGGATGAGGCTTTATACTACTTCTTGGAAAGATGTTCCACCCCCCCCCCCCCACCCCTGCATTTCTCGGTTAATTCCATTTTTCCGTTTTTGCCTTTCTTACCAAACATAAACCTGTATTTTATTAACCTTTTCAGCTAATTATCTTTTTTGAATAATAACCCTAACCCTAACCCTAACCCTAACCCTAACCCTACCCCCACCCCCCACCCCCTATAAGATGGGAAAAAACGCAATGAACCACGGCTGTGACAAATGCCGCGGTGTACTGCACTACAGGGGGGGGGGGGGGGGGGGGGGGGGGGGGGGGGGGGGGGGGGGTCCTATAGATAATGGCCTTTATCATGACTGCAATTAATTATTGAACAAAGATAATTAGCTCAAAATGTTAATAAAATACAGCTTCATGTTTGGTAAGAAAGGCAAAAACGGAAAAATGTAATTAACCGAGAAATGTAGGGGGGTGGCACATCTTGACCTTTACCGATAATTTTCTATGCTACATACTACTACTTCGTGACAGGCAAGGGCGATAATCTTATGTAGGTGGCGCACACGTCTCAGTGCACGAGACAGGGACGGAGCATTTTCAGTATAAAGCCTCATTGTCAAATGGGTTTTTGATGAACTAAAAACTCAGAATACTGTATTGTTCTTTATTGAGCTTTATTGTATTGAGTTGTAAGAAAAAGGCGCAACTGCAACAGATTCAGTTTCTACCATCACTAAGCTATATCATAATCTAAAGGACATAATATTTCATAGCACGTTGAAATAGGCAAAACGGGAGATAAACAAAGGGAGATAAACAAAAGTGTGACAACTACCGTCCCATATCTTTATTGAGTTGTATAGGCAAAGTTATGGAAAAATGTGTGCAAAAACATGTCTTCAAATACCTTAACGACAATAACCTTTTAACCACAGCACAATCTGGATTTATCCCCAAAGACTCTACCGTCTATCAATTGTTAGGTATTTATGACGACTTTTGCAAATTTTTAGATTCTAAGACAACCGGGCAGGTAGTTTTCTTTGACATATCTAAGGCGTTTGACAAAGTGTGGCACCAAGCTTTGCTGTACAAACTCTTTGCACTTGGTATTCGTGGACAGTTGCTTGAGTGGTTTGCTGACTATTTGAGGGAGCGCACGCAAGCAGTTGTTCTAAAAGGTAGTAAATCCCCTTATCTCCCTGTGTCGGCAGGCGTCCCTCAAGGTTCTGTCCTCGGACCTCTACTCTTTCTTGTCTATATTAATGATATTGTAAATGACATTGAATCTATCATCAAGCTTTTTGCTGATGATACTAGTATGTATTTAGGCCTTGAAAATACTGACATACGAACAGAAATTTTAAATTCGGATTTAGAAAAGATTAACAGATGGGCATCAACATGGAAAGTTAAATTTAATCAAACCAAAACTGAATTGATGACAATCTCTAACAAAGCACTTCCTCACACACAACCATTAATATTTAACGATGTAGTACTTCAAGAGACAGACAACCACAAACATCTAGGAGTTATCATTCAAAATAATTGCAAGTGGAATCTCCATATCAAATCTATTCTATCTAAGTGTCGCACACTTGTTGCTTGCCTTAGGTCATACAAATACCGACTAAGTCGTAAAGCGCTTGTAACAATGTATAAATCGTTTATTTTGCCCCATTTAGACTTTTCAGATGTGGTATGGGACAACTGCACGCAAAAACAAGCAGAAGATCTTGAACAAATACATCTGGATGCACTCAGAACAATTACTGGCTCAGTCCGAGGGACTAGCCATCAAAAGCTGTATACTGAAACAGGATTCACATTTTTAAAAGAAAGGCGGCGTCGTCATAAAATAATTTTGTATCACAAAATTGTCAACGGTTCTGTACCTATGTATTTAATCAATTGCCTCCCCCAACTAGTTGCATCAATCAATCCCTACCATAGACGATATCCCCTAGAGAGACAAGTGCCTAGATGTAGATTAGAACTTTATAAATCCTCTTATTTTCCATCCACTACTGTCCTTTGGAATAGCCTTCCGGAGAATATCAAGCAGTGCGATTCTCTCAGTGTCTTAAAGCGTTTTCTCAGTAGCGACGATAGCACAGTTCCCCCTTATTACTACTTACAAGATCGACTGTCTGAAATAATTATTTGTAAATTAAGACTCCAAATGAGTGATTTGCGTAATGATTTATTCCAACGACATATTCTGAACAACCCAGCTTGTACTTGCAACGCACCTGTAGAAGATGCATGTCATTTTCTCTTTCACTGTCCCCTTTTCCAACAAGCCCGTAGACAGACTATCGACTTATTACCTGACGATGTCAAAACAAATGTATCATTGCTTTTGTTCGGAAGCTGTGATAAAAACCAAAGTGAAAATAGAACAATACTTGAGTCTATTAGTAATTTCATCCAACTGTCAAACAGATTTTTGGCAGAATAACTGTCTCTAATGTGTGTCCTTATTGTGACTCGTTACATTTAAGCCCTGGTTGGTATAGTTTCTGTGATGAAATTGTTGATTTGATGCAGTTTGCAACCGGTGCGCGTCTCAGCCTTGCCCCTGCAACCCAAAGGCAAAATTTTGATTAGAGAGTTTTATGTGATTATAATACGTTTCTAATCTGTTGTTTTGATTCATGTTTTTGTTGGTAAGTTATTGTTTTATTTGTTTTTCTTCCCATTGTACACTAATATTGATGTTGTGCTGTTTATTTCCATGCTTGTGGCAGCCAATATTATGTGATTGAAAATTGTTGGAGTGCCTTGCATAAGCTCTAAGCTTGTTGTGCTCTACTTATTTAAATTATGTGCTGCTGTATGTGCTTTATTTGATTAAAACTTGTTTAAACCAAATAGGCAAAACAAGTACATCAATAACTTTATGCTGCATGCCATAGAAATCATGAGAGAGAGAGAGAGAGAGAGAGAGAGAGAGAGAGAGAGAGAGAGAGAGAGAGAGAGAGAGAGAGAGAGAGAGAGAGAGAGAGAGAGAGAGAGAGAGGGGTCGACTGATAGACAAACAAAGAGAGACATAAATAGATGCAAATAGACCGAGAGGACGTAAAACACCATTTTTCGGTTCGGTCTTATAAGGGAGGGGTCTTGTAAGGGAGGTAAATTTAATACTCACAAAAGAAGGGCAATGTCTCAGAGAAGTAGGTCTTATATGGGAGGGAGTTTTATAATGGGAGGTCTTATACGGGAGGTTCCACAGTAGTGACAGTCGTACGTCTTTGGTTGTTCCTTGCCCATTTCATTTGTATGGACTTCCACTATTCGATACGAGTAGGCCGTGTGTGCCGGTGGAATAATGACACGAACTCACAAAGCATGCATCCTGTGCGCCAATATCAGTCTAAACGAAGACTTTGGGCGTGGGGCAGGATAAACATCCCCAATGGTAAGAAGAAAAAGAACGTTTAGCGTACCAACATCGAAGAACTGATCGGCCACCCCATTTTTAGTCTTTTTTCCCCCCAAAGAGCTTCTTCTTTTTCTTTCTTTTCTTTTTTTCTTCTTCTTCTTCTTCTTCTTCTTCTTCTTCTTCTTCTTCTTCTTCGTTCGCTCAGACAGGTTCCTGCCATATGCGCGTAGATGCGTCATGCTGCCGTGATGCGCCTTCAGGCATCAGAATTGTCAGAGGATCAGAGGATTTCAGAGGATTAAAAATTTCTGACAGAGGATTGGCTTCTCTTGTCAGAGGTTTTTGCCTTTTTATTGAGTGTTATATTTTCTGTTACCTAGAATAGCATTTTAAAGTGATTTCTCGCTTTTGGTGATGTTGAGAACTGATTTCAGTGTTTTCCCTCTTCAGGCTAGGGCCTTGGTGGCTCTTTTACCGCAGTTTTCAGAGGATTGGACTTCCGACTATTCTGATGCCTGGCCTTACTAAGAAATAGTTAGGAGCCAGAATGGTCAACATACTGACCGTGGGACCTGAAGAGAAGAAGAAGAAGAAAAAGAAGAAGATCGGCCCGGATGTAATAGAAGCGATCACTTTTCGCGACTCCGTGCGCTAGAGATAAACAAGCGCATTCACTCTTGCAAGCAGGCTTCGATAAAATATATAAAACCGCCAATACTCACCGGATCAAGCACGTAAGTCTTTCCCCTGGAAGTGTCCGCGGAGTCTGAGTCTGTGCCCTCGCCGTTGAAGAACTCGTAAGGCGTCAGCAGGTACAGCTTGCTGTGGGTCCCGTCCAGGGCCTTCTCCGGCGAAGACCCATCCCTGCCGTCCGCCGTGACCGTTTGACCTGTTCATGAAATAATACAGCGGAACTGTTAACCGCCGTTTTGTCTATAGACAAAACGGCAGTGTTAGATCCGCCGTTTTGTCCAAATTTTCTATTATGATTCGGACAAAACGGCGGTTCAAAATCCGCCGTTTTGTCTATAGACAAAACGGCGGTGTTGGACAAAACGGCGCCCGATTTTGAACCAAATGACCAAATGACAGTTGGAATTATAAAAACTTATTCCTGTCAAGTTCTCAACTTTTTTTAATCTTTGTTAAATAAAATGAATAACTAGCTGTCTTTAATTTTTAACAGAGCGCAATCTGATAAGAATTAAAATGTGATTTGTATCGACTTTGTGTCCCACATGTTAGTGGTACTGATCACTGATAGTTTGCCTTGTGCAGAATGCAGTTGTGGAACTGACCAGTGGTCGTCTGATTTGAGAGTGCGCCGTTTTTGCTCAGGCCGTTCTTGCCCCGGCCTGTTTTTGCCCAGGTCAGTTAGACAGTTTGACTGCTAATTAGTGTATTAGGATTTCATATGAACAATTTTTTGATGTGTTTGACCAGTGGTCAGTGTCACTGACCAGTGGTCATTTTGGCCTATTTTCACTGTTTGACTGCTAATTAGTGTATTAGGAGTTCAAATGAACAATTTTTGATGTGGTTGACCAGTGGTCAGTGTCACTGACCAGTGGTCATTTTGGCCTATTTTCACTGTTTGACTGCAAATTAGTGTATTAGGAGTTCAAATGAATAATTTTATTGTGGTTTACCAGAGGTCAGTGTCACTAATACACTAATTTGCAGTCAAACAGTGAAAATAGGCCAAAGTGACCACTGGTCAGTGACACTGACCACTGGTCAACCACATCAACAATTGTTCATATGATCTCCTAATACACTAATTAGCATTCAAACGGTAAAATTAGGCCAAAGTGACCAGTGTCAGTGGTCAGCTTGTTATTCATTTTATTTAACAAAGATTTTTTTTTAAATGAGAAATTGTCAAGAATGAGATTTTTATAATTCTAACTTTCATTTGGACAAAACAGCGGTTCAAAATCTGATGCCGTTTGTTGAACCGCCGTTTTGTCCAAATCATAATAGAAAATTTGGACAAAACGGCGGATCTTAACCCGCCGTTTTGTCTATATAGACAAAACGGCGGGATTTGGACAAAACGGCGGTTAACAGAACCTCCCTTTTAAAAAAAATCAGCAAAAAAAAAGAGAGAAAAAGTGACGAATGAAAGTCCGTTTAACGTCATTACTAACACACACACACACACACACACACACACACACACACACACACACACACACGCGCGCGCCCGTGCGCCCGCGCGCGCGCGCATACGCACGCACACACACACACACACACACACACACACACACACACACACACACACATACACACACACACACACACACACACACACACACACACACAATCTCTCTCTATCCCCCATCTACCCCCCTTCCCCTTTTACACTCAAGACCCACACACACACACGCACACGCACACGCACACACACACACACACACACACACACACACACGCCAGATTCACATAAAAACAAGAAGCAAGGGAAACAACCCAACCTTCCTGAGAAAATGAAATTCTGCTTAACGTCCTCCGGTCTGGAAACAGACAGATATTGAACATTAGTAGCTCTATTATAAAGATGGTGCGAACGATCCTGGAGATCGAGAGAGAGAGAGAGAGAGAGAGAGAGGAGAGAGAGAGGGAGGGAGAGAGAGAGAGAGAGAGAGAGAGAGAGAGAGAGAGAGAGAGAGAGGGAGAGAGAGAGAGAGAGAGAGAGAGAGAGAGAGAGAGAGAGAGACAGAGAGAGAGAGAGAGAGAGAGGGGGGAGAGAGAGGGAGAGAGAGAGAGAGAGAGAGAGAGAGAGAGAGAGGAGAGAGAGAGAGAGAGAGAGAGAGAGAGAGAGAGAGAGAGAGAGAGAGAGAGAGAGAGAGAGAGAGAGAGAGAGAGAGAGAGAGAGAGAGAGAGAGAGAGAGAGAGAGAGAGAGAGAGAGAGAGAGAGAGAGAGAGAGAGAGAGAGAGAGAGACAAGATAGAGAGAGAGAGAGAGAGAGAGAGAGAGAGAGAGAGAGAGAGAGAGAGAGAGAGAGAGAGAGAGTTGCTTTGTATATGCGTTGTTGCTGGTTTGTGTCATTCTTAAACACTATTTTTGCTGTCTACTTGTTGATGAATATTCGATTGTAAAGCGCTTTGGGCTCATTTGAGGTAGAGCGCTATATAAATGTACCATTATTATTACAGTGGAACCTTCAGAAATCCTCCAAAATGAGTTCCTATAACTATAAGGGAGGGGTCTTAAAAGGGAGGTAATTTTAATACTTACAAAGAAGGGCAATGTCTCAGAAAAGTAGGTCTTATATGGGGAGGGAGTCTTATAATGGCAGGTCTTATAAGAGAGGTTCCACTGTATTATTATTATTATTATTATTATTATTATTATTATTATTGCCCAATGGGCAATGTCTCAGAAAAGTAGGTCTTATATGGGAGGGAGTCTTATAAATGGGAGGTCTTATAACGGAGGTTCCACTGTATTACTATTATTATTATTATTATTA
>CM065708.1:4750302-4752802 GCA_017654935.2 Phymorhynchus buccinoides | reverse complement strand
GCGCTTTTTACCCCGTCTTCCCCTACATATATTTTAGTAGATTCGTCTAGGGAGGGGGGAGGGGGCTACAAAGAACATAACTTGTATCAAACAATGACTGCAGAAATATATTTTAGCAGACCTTTTTTTTTAATACAAATTCTTACTTTTTTTTGTAATAAGTTCAATAATATGTCAATGGACTATCTAAAGATAGTCCGTTTTGACTCCAAGCCATCGTAACTAGTAGGATTTCTTCGGATTCATTTAGACAGTAGAATTTCACGTGAGTTATGCCTCACAAATGTCAAAATCGAATCGTAGTGAATCGAATCGCATGCAGTATAGATAGGCCTGTACAGTATGGAATACACAGTGGAACTGTAAGAAATGCAATTTGTAATATTTGAAATTTAATTAAGATAAACTGGAATCAAACGTACGGTATGGAATTCGCAGTGGAACTGTAAAAAATGCAATTGTAATATTTAAAATTTAATTAATATAAACTGGAATCAAACGTGCGACATGGAATACACAGTAGAATTGCAAAATTCAAAATTTAATTAAGATAAACTGGAATCAAACGTACGGTATGGAATTCACAGTGGAACTGTAAAAAATGCAATTGTAATATTTAAAATTTAATTAATATAAACTGGAATCAAACGTGCGACATGGAATACACAGTAGAATTGTAAGATTCAAAATTTAATTAAGATAAACTGGAATCAAACGTACGGTATGGAATTCACAGTGGAACTGTAAAAAATGCAATTGTAATATTTAAAATTTAATTAATATAAACTGGAATCAAACGTGCGACATGGAATACACAGTGGAATGGTAAGATTTAAAATTTAATTAAGATAAACTGGAATCAAGTATATCAGGAAAGCACAGTGCAATTGTAAGAAATGCAATTTGCGAGATTTAAGATGATAAAAATAAACGACAATATAATATACTTTAACCACCACCCCCCCCCCCACCCCCCCCGCCCCCCCTTCTCCATCTCCCTCCTCTCAAACGTTGGCATTGAATTTGTTTTTACTCAGGAGCACCAATCTGCCATTGTAGGCAAAGAGATAGGGTTGTGATGAGTTTAAGATTATGGTTCGAATTATTGTAACCGGGTCTTTCCTAGCATTACAAGTACCTCCAGGATCGAACCACTATCTGAACATTTATAAATGTCCCATATATAGGGGAAGACGGGGGCAAAAAGCCCATGGGCGGGTAAGAAGCCCATGCCAATTATCTCATGAAAAAAAGAAAATTTCAGTTAAATTTGCCCATGAGACGAATGCTAAACATGAACACTCGTCTCATGGGCAAAATGTGACTGAAATTAGCTTTATTTCATGAGATAATTGGCATGGGCTTCTTACCCGCCCATGGGCTTTTTACCTCGTCTTCCCCTACCTGTTCCAGGTCGGAGGAGGTTAAACACACATTCATCTTCTAGGATTATTTTCATAAAGTTGAAAGATGCAGACTTCGAGGAGGTGGGGAGAGGGAGGGGGGGGGGAGGTCTTCAGTACAAGATTACCCCAAACGCTCAGGATACAAGGAACTGGGTACAACTAGGCTACAACTACCCTATAAACATTTTTTTTTTTAATGTTAGGCAGTTTTCTGGAAATAACAGCTGTCTCCTTTGCAGTCTAGAGATGGTGGCCGGATACGACTGACACAACAGACACCGCGCATGCGCGCGCGCACACACCCACACACGCGCACTCGAGGACACGCACACACGCGCATAAACAATCGAGTAAAACCTTTTTTGCATCCCATCTTGACTTCCCATCTCATCTTAACTGCCCCTCCCCCGAAGTCCGGAGTGTGGCTGCACACGTGGCGGGGTAATAAAAAACGGTCACACACGTAATGCTCTCATCCCTAGCTGGTGCATTTGTGCCATAGTGTTCAAGTGCTTTGGCTGTTGGGATGATCCCTGGAGTCTTTAAGCCAGGGAATAACAACAACAACATCATCTTAACTTCCTCTAATCTGTTCTTCTCTTCGACTCTGTTTCCATTTACTTACAGTCAGATCTTTCTGCTTTACTGATCCATTCTTCTGGCTTTTTTCTTCTTCTGTAAACACTTAGAAAGATTACCTCCAGTCAAAGACGGACAAGCTGGAGCTTATTAGTTCTTAGTAAGGCACATAACGGCAGCACAACGCATCATCTGTGCCCATAACACAGGAAAAGGTCTGAGCGATCGACCACAAAATCAAAAGTTTTAATAACTCTTAGAAAGATTACCTCCAGTCAAAGACGGACAAGCTGGAGCTTATTAGTTCTTAGTAAGGCACATAACGGCAGCACAACGCATCATCTGTGCCCATAACACAGGAAAAGGTCTGAGCGATCGACCACAAAATCAAAAGTTTTAATAACTCTTAGAAAGATTACCTCCAGTCAAAGACGGACAAGCTGGAGCTTATTAGTTCTTAGTAAGGCACATAACGGCACACAACGCATCATCTGTGCCCATAACACAGGAAAAGG
>CM065708.1:4742802-4745302 GCA_017654935.2 Phymorhynchus buccinoides | reverse complement strand
TATGACCTCCCCTTATTGAATCCTTCACTGGATCCACCAACATCATCCCATCTCTTCTACTCTCTTCGAATTGTAACTTTAGAACATTATTATTTTTGTTAGCAAGATTGTTACCATTTCTTTTTAATTAAGTCTGGTTTGCTTGTGGACTTTCAATCTGGTGCAAAGAGGACAACCTTTCTCAAGAAAGTCTTCTAGCTCAGTTTGAATGTTCACTGTGGACATTCTTTGCAGGCCGATATGCAGACTGAAGAATCTTTCTCAAAGACGATGTCTTGCATAGGCATTGTCTATCTCCCCCATTGGGAGAAAAAGTAAATCAGCACATATATATTTCTTTTCAGAACACAGAATATATTGTAAATATATTAAAGTTATTCAGTTTCAAAAAGCGAAGAAAAACTTAAATATTGGACACAAAAAAAGTTTTTTTCAAGCAAACTATCAATATTTAATGGTGTGGTTGTTTTTTCTTCTTCAATTCTTGTACGTGTATATATATATATATATATCACAAAACAAGTTTTTTAAGATCTAGTATTAAGAAAAGTTTAATGGTGTGACTTACTTTTGTACGTTTTATATTATACTTGGAAGATGGAAAGCGCAATTCTTTTCAGAACACAGAATAAATTGTAAAGTTAAAATTCAAAGTTATTCAGTTTCTTTCTTAGGCTCACAAACTTAAATATTGGACACAAAACAAGTTTTTTTCAAGCAAACTATATATATAAGAGGAAAGTTTAATGGTGTGGTTGTTTTTTCTTCTTCAATTCTTGTACGTTTATATATATATATATATATGTGTATGAAAAATTTCTGTTTACTTCTGGCACTGTTCCTCCAGCCTACATGACTCAAAAGTTAGAGCATTTGAAATGCAATAATAGGAAAATTGTTTAAAACTTTGTTGTCCCTATGTCTTTGAAACGAACATTAAACAAAAAACCCAGTTACATATGCTAACTTAGTATCTTGCTCTTGCTCTCACTTTTGAGTCCTGTAGGCTGGAGGAACGGTGCCAGCAGTAAACTGATATTTTTTCATATATCTCTCTATATATAGTATGAATGAAAAATCTCAGTGAATAGCTGAGCTCCGTTCCCCTAATCTGAATGACTAAAACGTTGGTGCATTTGTAATGCAGAATAATTTGCTTTAATAGAACTTTTTTGTGTCCAATGTCTTTATTTGTGAACCTCAGAAACAAAACCAGTTAACGTTAACTTTTAGAATTGTTCTGTGTTCTGAAAAGAAAAAGAAGAAAGTAAAATGTGCTGATTTACTTTTTCTCCCGATAAGGGAGAGGACAGTGCCCACACAGAGACAGCTGTTTCGACCTAGTGAAGGTCTCCTCAGTCTGCATATCGGCCTGCAATTTGACTCTCCAGTGGTTGTCAACTTGAGCAAGAAGACATTCTACAAGAGAATGGCAATGAAGGAGTTTCAAGAACAATGCAAAGGCAGGAATTCGAATGGACCAGTAAGACATAAACAAATAGTAAAAAGATGACAGTAAGCGAAGTAAAAAAAAAAAGGCAGAGTTAAAGAAAATGACAGATTAAGGAAGTTGCAAGCAACAGAACTTCCAGACGGTGTGGGGAACTATTTGTACGAAAGACTCCCCAGTAGTTGGTGAATTCGAATGGACCAGTAAGTCATAAAAGAATAGTAAAAAGATGACAGTAAGCGAAGTAAAAAAAAAAAGGCAGAGTTAAAGAAAATGACAGATTAGGGAAATTGCAAGCACAGAACTTCGAGAAGGTGGGAGGAACTATTTGTACGAAAGACTCCCCCAGTAGTTGGCCTTGAAACGATTCTTCTCACCTGCAGTTCAAACCAGGTCTCGGCCTCAATGTGATGCCGGTCGCTCTCAAAGGGCTCTTCAATGCTGCCGTTCCCGGAGGTGGTCCAGAACCCTTCCATGTAGCACAGGTTGGGTCTGAAGTAGGGCCTGTAGTCCCGCTCCGAATGATCCCCGCTCATCCAGGCATTGAACCACTCTTTCATTTCGGCACTCTGGCACCAGAATCATCACAATAATGGTATTAATAACTGTTGTGATAATGACCAATAACTGGAGGTTCGGAACACTTCCAAACAGCACAGGGCGGTTTTGAAATAGCGCCTGTAGTCCCTCTCCGAATAATCCCCGCTCATCCACGCATTGAACCACTCTTTCATTTCGGCACTCTGGTATCAGAATCATCACATTAACCCTTTCGCCGCCAGCCATATTTCAGCCAAAAATTGCTATTAAATTTACCCGGGTAGAGAACAAAATCCATTATGGGGGATTGTTCTGTGACATATATAAAATAAGGTCTATCCTTACTTCCCAAAACTAAGACAATAGGGTCTGTAGCAGTAGTGATTAGTAATCAGTTGTACCTGTGTGTGTGGTGGTGTGCGTGCGTGAGATTGTTATGCATTTGTGAATGATGTTCACACTATAACTTGCCACTTGGCAGAGGAATAATTAAATCAGTTGATAATCTGA
>CM065708.1:4735947-4740947 GCA_017654935.2 Phymorhynchus buccinoides | reverse complement strand
TGAGTCATGATTCACGTGAAATACTTACGTCTAAAAATAACTCTGCTGGGTGTTTTTTTGCTCACTCCACTCAAGTAGACAGCAATACACGAATCAAATAGAATTTATGATACAAAAACACAGATATTTTATCAGATTCGTGTAGGGGGGGGGGGGGGGAAGGTCGGGGGGGGGGGGGGGGGTGTCTACAAATATAGTGAACATAACTTGGATCAAACAATGACTGCAGAAATATAATTTTAGCAGACTTTTTTAAAATTATACAAGTTCTTACTTTTTTGTAATAAGTTCAAAATGGACTATGTAAAGATAGTCCGTTTTGACTCCAAGCCATCGTAACTAGTAGGATTTCATCGGATTTACTTAGACAGTAGAATTTCACGTGAGTCATGCTTGACAATTGTCAAAATCGAATCGTAGTGAATGGAATCGCATGCAGTATAGCTACTAAGCCTGTGCTGTGTGGAATACACAGTGGAATAAATTCGATGGCTTGGAGTCAAAACGGACTATCTTTAGATAGTCCATTGTCATATTATTGAACTTATTACGAAAACTAATACCTTGTATTTAAAAAAGACTGCTGAAATATAAAAAGCAAAAACACCTTTTTATATTTCTGCAGTCATTGTTTGATACAAGTTATTAGTTTTTGTAATAAATCCAATAACACTTCAATGGACTATCTAAAGATAGTCCGTTTTGACTCCAAGCCATCGATTATTGTAATGCGATTGTAATATTCAAAAAGTAATTCATATAAACTGGAATCAAACATGCGATATGGGAAACGCAGTGGAATTGTAGGGTAAGACGGGGTAAAAAGACCATGGGCGAGTAAGAAGCCCATGCCAATTATCTCATGAAATAAAGAACATTTCAGCCACATTTTGCCCATGAGACGAGTGTTAATGTTTAGCATTCGTCTCATGGGCAAATGTGACTGAAATTTGCTTTATTTCATGAGATAATTGGCATGGGCTTCTTAACCGCCCATGGGCTTTTTACCCCGTCTTCCCCTAACATTTAAAATGTCATTAAGATAAATGGAATCAAACGTGCGAAATGGAATGCGCAGTGGAATTGCAAGATTTAATATTTAATTAAGAGAAACTGGAATAAAAACGTATGATATGGAATACGCAGTGAAATTGTAACATTTAAAATTTCATTAATATGAACTGGAATCAAACTTGCGAAATGGAATACGCAGTGGAATTGTAAGATTTAATATTTAATTAAGAGAAACTGGAATCAAAACGTATGATATGGAATACATAGTGGAATTGTAAGAAAGCTGCCTAACATGTCCGACTTTGAAAGAAGAAGAAATTCTGTTTAACATCCTCCGGTCTGGAACAGACACATATGGGACATTAGTAGATGTAAAGATGGTGGGAACGGTCCTGGAGGCAATGCCCGGAGGCAGTGCAACACCAATAAAGTCCCGAATTATTAACAATACCGTCCAACAGCATGTCCGACTTTGGCTGGAGAAAATCTTTATCTAAGAAGTTTCCAGACAAAAAGGAGAAGGGGCCACTATGGCAGAGAAATTGTAGATGAGTGACAGTTGTATCATGGTTGTCTCTCGGGTCCGAGGAAGACATTCTCGCTGTGCCTTCATCGGTGGATGCGCGTGTGGCCTGGGAGACCAAACTCAGAAGCACACACGCGATTGCCGGCAGGACATGGAACATCAGTTGTGACAGGGACAGACGCAGCTCTGTGACGCCGCTCTCGTGCTGTTTGTTTCCAGGCCGCTGCCCGGACGATCATATCTCTTCGAAAACTCTTCACTGCTCTCCTGGTCAGGGCACTGACGCCAGCTGGTTCTGTTGGCTGCAGCAGCAGCTTCAAGCTGACGAGGGCTGGAGCCCTGCCCACTGGAGGTTGGCCTTGAGACTGTCCTTGATCCTCTGTCCTGGTCAGGGCACTGACGCCAGCTGGTTCTGTTGGCTGCAGCAGCGGCTTCAAGCTGACGAGGGCTGGAGCCCTGCCCACTGGAGGTTGGCCTTGAGACTGTCCTTGATCCTCTGTCCTGGTCAGGGCACTGACGCCAGCTGGTTCTGTTGGCTGCAGCAGCAGCTTCAAGCTGACGAGGGCTGGAGCCCTGCCCACTGGAGGTTGGCCTTGAGACTGTCCTTGATCCTCTGTCCTGGTCAGGGCACTGACGCCAGCTGGTTCTGTTGGCTGCAGCAGCGGCTTCAAGCTGACGAGGGCTGGAGCCCTGCCCACTGGAGGTTGGCCTTGAGACTGTCCTTGATCCTCTTCTTAGGACGACCCTGCTTGCGCGGACTGCCTTGTGTCAGCTCACAAGCAGGGTGTAGATGAGTGACAATAAGCAAAGGGAAAAGGCAAGAGTCAAAGAGAGTGACAGATTAGAGGAAGCTACAAGCACAGACCTTCCAAAGGGTGGGGGGACTATTTGTATAAAAGACTACCCGGTATCGCCTTGGGGAAGAGGGTACGGGGAAAGGGGGGGGGGGGGGGTCCAAAACACTAAAAAAAATCTCTTACTGATCCTCATAATCGGCATCACCCTCAGGTGACTCCAACCGGAAGCGAACCGCTCGCGTCATGAGGTACTGTTCGTAGGTCTTCCTCCTGGCCAGCCTGCCAATCAATCAATCAATCAATCAATTAATTAAATCAATCAGTTCGTTTACTGACCTTTTTAATAGCATTGCCTAAAAGGAAATGTGGCTGGTATCACAAATATCACAACCAACAAACAAACAAGACGTCAACTAAAAAGACGATCACGAAACAATTGAAGCATTTACATGAATGTAAATAACAGTCAGTTATGAGTGGGAAACATCACAACGCAAACGCACAGCACACACAAGCACACATACACACGAGCGCGCACACACACTCACACACGCACACGCACACACGCGCGCACACACACGCATACACACACACACACACGCGCACACAGTCACTCTCTTCTCTCTCTGTGTCTCTCTGTTTGTCTGTCTGTCTCTCTCTCACACACACACACACACACTCACGCACACCTGTATCACACACACACACACACACGCACACTCTCTCTCTCTTCTCTCTCTCTCTCTCTCTGTTTGTCAATCTGTCTCTCTCACACACATACACACACTCACGCACACCTGTATCACACACACAACTCACACACACACACACGCATCACCCCACCACCCCCACACACATACACACACGCACGCGCACACACGCACACACCTCTCTCTCTCTCTGTCTCTCTCTCTCTCTGTCTCTGTTTCTCTCTCTCTCTCTGTCTGTCTGTCTCTCTCTCTCTCTCTAACTCTAACTCTCTCTCTCTCTCTCTCTCTCTCTCTCTCTCTCTCTCTCTCTCTCTCTCTCTCTCACTCTCTCTCTCTCTCTCTCTCTCTCTCTCTCTCTTCTCTCTCTCTCTCTCACACACCTAAAATCTTTATCCTTGAAAAATAAAGTTACATTTGTCAAAGTTTTCTCTCCCTCTCTCTGTCTCTCTCTCTCTCTGTCTCTCTCTCTCTCTCTCTCTCTCTCTCTCTCTCTCTCTCTCTCTCTCTCTCTCTCTCTCTCTCTCTCTCTCTCTCTCTCTCTTTTCTCTCTCCTTCTCTCTCTCTCTCTCTTTCTCTCTCTCTCTCTCTCTCTCTCTCTCTCTCTCTCTCTCTCTCTCTCTCTCTCTCTCTCTCTCTCTCTCTCTCTCTCTCTCTCTCTCTCTCTCTCGCACACACACACACACACACACACACACTCACATACACACACACACACACACGCACATTCACACACCTGTTCCACACACACAGCACACACACATGCATGCACACGTGCGCGCACACACACACACAACCACCCCTCCCCTCTCTCTGTGTGTTCTCTCTCTCTCTCTCTCTCTCTCTCTCTCTCTCTCTCTCTCTCTCTCTCTCTCTCAACTCACTCTCTCACTCTCTCTGTCTGTCTCTCTCTGTCTGTCTCTCTCTCTCTCTCTCTCTCTCTCTCTCTCTCTCTCTCTCTCTCTCTCTCTCTTTTTCTCTCTCACATGCACACATGCATAAACACACGCACACACACATACGCGCTGGCGCGTGCACGCACACACACACGCACACGCACGCACGCACACCTGTTCCACACACACACACACGTAAACACACACACACACACACACACACACACACACACACACACACACACACACACACACAACACACCACACACACACACACACACACACACACACACACACACAGACAGACACACACACCGAACACTAGGGATTTTCTGACCCCCCCCCCCCCACCCACACGTGCACCCCCCCCCCCCCCCCCCCCCCCCACACACACACACACCACACACACACACACCTGTTCCCCAGATTGTCAATGGGCACAAAGGCCGAGAGGTTGAGGTGTCCCTCGATCGGGTGGCACACGATCCTGTAGTTCCACTGGCCAAACACCAGTACGCCGTCTTCCGTGCTCAGAATGGTGGTGGGAAGATAGGCGAAGTTTTCGTTCATGTTCTTGTCTCCCATGTAGGACATGAAACGGATTTTCTCCTGTGGAAGGGGAAGATAATATATATGAATAGAATTTATATAACACATTCAGGCTAAAAACACACAAACAAACAGGATAAAAACTTTCCAATATTTCGTCATTTAATTGACTTCCTCGGGGTTTAGGGACGGAGTATATATATAGTATGAATGAAAAATCTCAGTGAATAGCTGAGCTCCGTTCCCCTAATCTGAATGACTAAAACGTTGGTGCATTTGTAATGCAGAATAATTTGCTTTAATAAAACTTTTTTGTGTCCAATGTCTTTATTTGTGAACCTCAGAAACAAACTCAGTTCATCATTAACTTTTAGAATTGTTCTGTGTTCTGAAAAGAAGAAGAAAGAACAAAGTAAAATGTACTGATTTACTTTTTCTCCCGATAAGGGAGAGGACAGTGCCCACACAGAGACAGCTGTTTCGACCTAGTGAAGGTCTCCTCAGTCTGCAT
>CM065708.1:4728447-4733447 GCA_017654935.2 Phymorhynchus buccinoides | reverse complement strand
GGCTTTCTCCATGTCCATCACTCGCTGCTCAAGACATTTCCCCGTGAACTGCTCCGCGCGCGCAGCGCACGTGCACCACGCGAGGAGGAGGAGGAGGGGGAAACGAGGCTGCATTGTTGGTGGTGGTAGTGGTCTGTCTGTTGAGCATTTGAAAAACCAACACAAGACACCAAACATTCGTCATTTCCCCGTGTGGGGATACCGGGGTTGTGTTTTTTTATTTTATTGTGTCTGTGCTTGTAACTTCCTCTAATCTTTCACTCTCTTTGACTCATATATCGGATTTGTATTATTTTTTATTTTTTGCAAATAAATCCCCCACCTTCTGGAAGTTCTGTGCTTGTAACTTCCTCTAATCTTTCACTCTCTTTGACTCATATATCGGCTTTTTTGTTTTGTTGTTTTTTACAAATAATTTCCCCACCTTCTGGAAGTTATGTGCTTGTAACTTCCTCTAATCTTTCACTCTCTTTGACTCGTTATATCGGGTTGTTGTTTGTTTATTTATTTATTTATTTATTTTACAAATAATCAGGCTGAACATAGATAAATGTTGCATGCTTTTCGAGACTGTTTTAAGGACCCAGTGACGCACCACGATTAAGTCCCTTGGGTTTTTTCTGGGTTGCTGTGACCCACATACAAATTTCCCCAAGTTCAAATCGAGGCTGCTCTTTAAACTGGTGTTTTGGTTTGAATTTGGGGCCATTTATATGGGAGTCAGACTTGGTCAAAACAAGATTTCTTTCCAGTTATAAGAGGGAAAACCCGTGAAACCCGTGATTTTGACACGTGATCTGGTGGATCTTTAAGCAAATGAATTCGAACTCACGGCAAGAATATTTTGTTGCAGCCAGCAGTTTGGCCTTCAGTTGACTTTTGAATGCTGAACAAGGCGTTTGGTTGCTGTGTCTCGCACAGGTGAGATTTTAACATAGTGTTAGGCTAATAATAGCGAAGAAAACTGGGACGAAAGGAAATATCTGAAAGCTTTTATGGTCTATTCTAGTTTACTGTTAATTTTGTTTTATATAGATAGATCCACACTAGGTTTTTATTCTATGTTTACTTTCCTTTCCATTAGGCTACTTCTATCTCCTCAGCTTTCTAATTTCTTGTCTTCTTACTACCCCCCAAAGTGCAGCAGAATCTTCAGCCTGATGAAGTTGGCTGCCTGAGGCGAAGAAGAAGAAGAAGAAGTTGAGAAAGTATAGCGTTAATAGCTAGAATGGTATAAACTGAAAGAATGGTTCATATAAAGAAATGGCATGAAACGAATGGTCGACTTATGGCGATTATTTGACCGCCAGGGGGCAGTCAAACCACTAGGGGCTTATCACGCTATATTCTTAGTTGGGCGTAGTGAGAGAGAGAGAGAGAGAGAGAGAGAGAGAGAGAGAGAGAGAGAGAGGTGGAGAGAGGGTGGGACTCTCTCTCTCTCTCTCTCTCTCTCTCTCTCTCTCTCTCTCTCTCTCTCTCTCTCTCTCTCTCTCTCTTCTCTCTCTTTATCCCCAACTAAGAATATAGAGAGGATTAGCCCCACTCGAGCGTTATGCCACCTGGCGGACAAAAGAGCCAGCTAAGTCGCTCAATGTGTCATGGCTGCTTTATGTTATGATTTTATCAATTTGTCATATTTCAGAAATAAAGAGTTCGCTTTTGAATGCTGAACCTCCCCGTGGGGATACTCGGGGGGTCTTTCGTAAAAATAGTTCCCCCACCTTCTGGAAGTTCTGTGCTTGTAACTTCCTCTAATCTGACACTCTCTTTGACTCTGCCTTTTCCCTTTGCTTTCTATCATCTACTATCTTTCTGATTTATTGGCCCCATTCTCCTGCCTTTTTTTCAAAAATATCTTCCAAATAATTTTTCTCCCTTGAGCTCCTCCGAAATCGGAATGTGTCGGCTGTACGCAGCGGGGAGACCAGTGGAAACTGAAAACCGGACACATATGTACCTTACCCATTATGGCCATATGGCCTGGGAACGCAGAAGAAGAAGAAGAAGAAGAATGCTGAACGAGGCGTTTGGTTGCAGTGTCGAGCACAGGGCTACACATACACATGTATAATAGTCGTGTCCGACTATCGCAGCCAGAAGGCAGAGGCGGAGACAGGCGCTATTCAGGAGGGCTGGGCTGGAAATTGTCTACCGTGGAGATGCCTTGCCTTGCCCCAGGGTACATCCCCACTCTCGAGACCGAAAAGGACTCGAGAGCTGGCATTTGGAAACATTCAAAAGCCACGTGAGGACGACCTTGAAATTCACTGAGCTTGAATTTAGAGAGTTGAATTAGAAAGGTCAGCGTAACTCGGGCAGAACGAGTGCGGGCAAATTAGTAGTCTAGTGTAGAGCACGAACACTCGTGGCAAATGCCCTATTGTGCCCGTTGGAATGGTTGAAGAGGTTCATGAAACACAAAAACTAGACATAACGGAATTTTTACGCAAATTGAGATTTTTGTTTTCAGAATAGTAGAGCTTACATAAAATTACAGAAAACAGAATTTAGAGACCCACTGACCTGGCTGGATTAAGTCCCTTGGTTTTTTTCTGGGTCGGTGTGGCTCACATACAGACTTTCCTCATATACGATCGAGGCTGCTCTTTAAAGTGATGTCTCGTTTTCGTGCATCAGGACATTTGTATGGGAGCCACACTTGGTCGAAATAAGATTTCTTACCAGCGAGAGAGGGAAACACGTGAAACCCGTGATTTTCACTGTGGTGGGTCTTTACATAGGTTTTTCTAAGTTTTTATTTTATAGTCGTCTGGAGTTTAACTTCTTAAATACAGTACACCCAGCTTATAGTAAAGTGCATGGGAGCAAGGCTTTTCCTTTACTATAACAGGTTTTTCTTATAAACGATGTTCAGATATAGTAACGTTTTGATGGTATTTTTTATCTTATCTGATGACGTTTTTCAAAGTCAAAGCTAACGTAAAATACTAAATATAAACCCATCATCAAATCAAAATACAGCAAAACTCGGTTATAAGAAAATCGAAGGGAGATGATGTTTTGTTTATCCAAGTTTTCTTATATCTTTGCTTCCAATATGCTGCTTAAAATTGCATCACTTCACACAATTTGCAAGGTTGAATTTGCAAGCTTTGATAAGATCTTGCATAGTCTGTAGTTATTCAGATCCTGTGTGAGATGTGTGTGTGTGTGTGTGTGTGTGTGTGTGTGTGTGTGTGTGTGTGTGTGTGTTCCTGTTTCTAGATTTTCATATTTTTGGTCTTTAATTAACATTGTCATGATTGACATTATTCGTGTTGTTGTTAGTGCTGTCATTGTTGTTGTTTTGCAATGAAAAAAAACAACCCACACCCTCTCTTCATTGACTAATAATATTAATTATATAATACTGCTTTTAAATATATACTTCTCTGAATTAAGCTTGACCAACCAATTATGATATTATTACTATTCTTTCTGTTTGTAACTCTAACCGAGCCCTGTCCTGATATTGATGAACTATTTATTTATTTATTTATCTTTATTTTACTGTATTTGCTCAAATTGTGTTACATGTATATCTGTTGATTGGATGAAAGATTGAGTGAAAGCAGGAATTGTGGAATGTAAGAACAGATGGAATAAAAAAAATATTGAATACAAAAAAAAAGTTTTCTTATATCCGAAACTCAGATATAAGAAAACATTTTGAAGTGTTTTCCCCTGTCTCTCTACCACCAACACAAAAGTACTCATATTTTTTTCTTCTGCTCAACATTTATTTTGCACAGAATACTGAAGGAAAGTATAGAATAAAGGAACAAAAACAACTCAATTAGTCTTGTAATCTAGTGCCTGTACTGTTTAGAATGTCTGTGACACAATTGGTTTGATGTAAACTTTCCCTTTTTGGAACGACTTCAATTTTCTCGGAACATCCTTTCAGTTCAGGTCCAACTCACTTTTAAAGACACACTGACCAGACACGATTAAATCCCTTGTTTTTTTCTGGGTAGCTGTGACCCACATACAAATTCCCCCAACTTCAAATTGAGGCTGCTCTTTAAAATGTTTTTCGTTTTCAATTTGGGGGCATTTGTATGGGAGTCAAACCTGGTCAAAACAAGATTTTGTACCAGCTATAAGAAGGAAAACAGGTGGAACCCATGATTTTGACTCGTGATCTGGGGGGTCTTTAAGAAAATGTTGTCAATGGTAATTCGCTTATAAGTAAATAGAACTCGCTTATAAGAAAATGAACTGCAAACCAACTCTCTTGTATGACATCATTTTCTTATATCCAAGTTTCCATTGCGGATGGGAGAAAACAATTTGCTTGCTTATAACCGAGTTTTCTTATAAGCGAGTTTCTTATATCCCAGTTTTGATCATAGATAAGAAAGAAGAAGTTCAGCAGGGAAATTTTTTTTGCTTCATTGTAAGCGAGTTTTCTTATAAGCGAGTTTCTTATAAGCGGATTCGGCTGTATATATATTATTTTTCGGATTCATTTTTTTCCACTAAGTAATGAGGGGAAAGAAACATGTTTTTGAGTGCCTTTCAATTTCGTTGAAGGTGGGTAGAGGGAGTAGTGAGACTGTGACGTATACATTGATGACGTATTTACAAAGGTCAGGAAGAGGACAATTTTTTTTATTGTAACGAAGAGGAACCACAAATGACTTTACTATAGGAGTTTTTTTTAAATTTTAATTATAACCCAGTTGTTATTATGGGTGGGTGGGGGGAGTGGTGAGACTGTGACGCATACATTGCATACATTGGTGAAGTATTTACAAAGGTCACGAAGAGGACTTTTTTTTATTATTGTAACCGAGGAGCCAGTCCTGTGGGGAACCAAAAGTAACTTTACTATAGCAGTTTTTTAAAATTATAACCGAGTTGCTACTATCCAAGGTCTATTTAGTAATAAAACAGTAGACCTTTGGCCGGGAACCAGTGCTTTCCTTTACTGTAACCGAAATTTCTTATAACTGAGTTTACTATAAACGGGGAGTACTGTACATCGATGAGACAAA
>CM065708.1:4705947-4725947 GCA_017654935.2 Phymorhynchus buccinoides | reverse complement strand
TCTAAATCGCCTAGAAAACGAGATGTTTCATTTTCTTAATTATTTGAGATGGCTAAAAAAAAAATTCCAACTGGTATTGATAGTATGATGTTTAAGAAGTATTATTGTAAAAAATCGCCACTTATATCCTGATCAACATGAAGATATACCCGTTTAAATACAGAATTTTACGTTAAATTCTTATTTTTTTAAATCATTTTAATTAATTTAATTTTCAATTTTATTTTTTATTATTCCGTTTAAATACAGAATTTTGCGTAAAATTCTTTTCTTTTCTTTTTTCTTCTTAAAATCATACTATCAATACCAGTTGGAATTGTTTTAGCCATCTCAAATTTTTTGTTAAAAACTACCTGAAGCAGACTGCAACGTCACTGGAACATACATATGAATTTATTTTACGCATTGGACTGTAGAGGGGAAGTATTGTTTTTTGATCTTGTTGATTTTTTGCTCCTTTTGTTGCCTGCTTTTTGCTCCTTTTGCTATTTGATTTTGCTGTTTAATTTGTTTGTCTATGTTTAAAGGCGCATTCGCCGAAATATCCAGTAGTTTTGTTGGCTATTTGTCCTTTTGTTGCCTGCTTTTTTGCTCATTTTGCTATATTTGTGTTGTTCTGGTTTGTCTGTGATAAAGGCGCATTCGCCGAAATATCCAGTAGTTTTGTTTTGTCTCTTGTGAATAAAATAACGTCACTTTACACCCATCTCAAATAATTAAGAAAACTAAAATTAAAAATCTCCGTTTTCTGGGCGATTTACAGACGGGTTTCCTTCTGGACTACTATGAAAGAAATTCATCAATTAAGGTTAGGTTAGGTTAGGTTAGGTTAGGTACATTATAGTCACAGAGGCGTCTCTGTGAAATTCGGGTTGCTCCCACCTGGAGCCAGAGGCGCGCCACCCAATTTTTTTTTTTTTTTTTGCATGCGATTTTTGTGTGACATGAGGAAGGAAGGGAGGGGGGTAAATTTTGACCAAATGACAACTTTTTCGTTGCCACTGGGTTTAATGTGTGCTAAGTGCATGGGCACACGGGACCTCGGTTTATCGTCTCATCCGAAAGACTCCACGTTCAGACCGTAAGGCCTAGTGCAAAGTGAGAGGAAAAATCCCCTGTACCCAGGTTCGAACTCGGGTTTACTTGACACGAAGCGAACGCGCTACCACTGTGCCACTCAAACTTTTTTAAAGATACATTTTAAACTTTCCAAACAGGAATACCTGACATCGTAGTAGGCCCTGTGTTACATTAAGCAGCCCAAACCAACAGCTCCCAGAAACTGTCAGCAACGATATAGCTGTCGAAAAATATAACAAAAAGCCTTATGTTGTTGTTGCTGTCGTATCCTGGCTAAAAGACTCCAGGGATCATCCCAACAGCCGAAGCACTTGAACACTATGGGTACAAAAAATTCATCAGCTAGGGATGAGACGTGACCGTTTTTTATTACCCCGCCACGTGGGCAGCCAAATCCCGACTAGAGGGAAGTCAGAGGGACGTAGAATTAAAAAAATTTTTTTTTTTTTTTAATGACTTAAGTTAAAAGCAAAAACAAACAAAATGAACGCCTTACCTCCATATGCTTTAAAATAAATCGAGCAAACCGAACCAAGAGCTCTCGGGAATTGCAATCAACCGTATTATGAAGATGGTCCGGTAGGGTTCTATCTCTATGAGTACGAGTAGGGTTCTAAAAATAGACAGTAATTAAATATAAAATAAATAATAATAATAATAATAAAATAAAAAAATAATGAGTATGGGAAAACCCGGCTAAAGTCGCTGAGAGACATTCTTAGCAATGCACTAAAACAGGTAGCTTAGTTATACTTGATTCTGTGTATTTTGTCAACTTTAAAAAATTATAGAAAAAAGACTATGCCAGATAGATCAATGCTGTTCTTTGCTTTTCAGTCTGTAGAATTTAAACTTTCAGATTATATAAGCTTAAAAACGTCAAAAGTGATAATTTCCGACTTTAGCCTGGTTTTCCTATACTCTGTCACATTAATAATAATAAATGATTGGCTTCAGTCTCTGCAGGACCAGGGGCCGTTTCACAAGGGCTAACGTTACGTAGCGTGAGCGCAAATCGGCAAAAAAACGGTACTAAGAAACACCTCTTTCGCCGACGTTTGCCGAAAACGTTTTGTGGCTACTCCTAAAGTATCTCTTGGCGAACTATCACGTGACTATCACATGGGGGTGAATACATTTCTTTCTCTTTTTTTTTTTGAATTTATATGCAGACTTTGTTTGAACTTTCTATTATCAATGTTTTAATTGTTTTAAACTATTTTCTTGTTTCAAACTTTGGGTGAATACATTTCTTGTTGTTGATTGGTTCGTTAAAGTTTGGCTAAAAGAATACCTTTTGTTTTGTTTGACCAATCAGACAAGAGCTTGTAATATTCTTCCGCAAAACGTTTTCTAGAGTGTTTCTTAGGCCCCTTTTGGCGTAAGCGTTATTCGTGCGCGGGCGACCGTTGTCTAGAGAAACTAGACCCAGGTATTTATTAAGAAACCCACAGAGGCTGAGAGGCCATCGTCACCCAACACCCATAGGGGAAGACGGGGTAAAAAGCCCAGGGGCGGGTAAGAAGCCCATGCCAATTATCTCATGAAATAAAGCACATTTCAGTCAAATTTGCCCATGAGACGAATGCTAAACATTAACACTCGTCTCATGGGCAAAATGTGACTGAAATTTGCTTTATTTCATGAGATAATTAGCATGGGCTTCTTACCCGCCCATTGTCTTTTTACCCCGTCTTCACCTATATACCCTTCAAACACTTCAAGCACTTCACACACTTCAAACACTTCACACAGATGGCTATCAACGCGTTTCACCATCGCAAGCAAGCTTCATTGTTGTTGTCAATAACTGCAGCGGCGAACGAGATTCTGAAGATAACAGTACAATATTAATTTATTGGCAGATGGGCTGAGAAGGAAGGACAACGAACAATGTCTTGCTGAACCGGGCCATCTGCCCATGTCAAAGGGGGAGGGGGGCTGGAAGGAGGGATATGTTGTAGCGTCAGCCTGACTTTTTTTTTGTTTTTCCTGAAATACAAGCTTAGCTTCTTTCTTCTTTAAAAAAAAAAAATAACTATTGTCACAAAAAGAAGTGGGCCAACCGCATATTATTGCTTTTTCAGTTGTAGGGTGTGTAGATATTAGCCCTGATAGATAAGTTCGTTCGTTGTTAATAACAATATTGACCCGAGTTTCTGTTTTTGTTTTCTTTTGTTTTTCCCCACGAAAAAACACACACTAATATGTGCTTATTGCTTTCTAGTGGTGACAAAGATAGGACTTCATTTTGCGGCTGGCTTTTGTTGTTTTTGCAACACATTGGTGTTATTAATAAAGTCGAGATAAGGAGCGACCCGAAGGAGCATGATTGCATTGCAGTGAGAGATATCCCACAAATGTGCGATCCAATAGAATGTTCTGATATTATGGATATATTTGTGTGTGTGTGTGTGTGTGTGTGTGTAAGTGTTTAAACATCGGTATGCTCTGGGGCAAAAGCACGCACTCACACACGCGCACCGACGCGCACGCGCACACACACACACACACACACATACATGCGCGCGCGCACACACACGCGCAGTGGTTGAGGGGTGATACAATACAGTTATCAGCCATTCAAAAGGCTGTATCAACCGGCTGGGTAATAAAAGCAAGACAATAGACTAGACCAGACCCTGACGGATGAGTTTTTGCAGGAAACACGTCGAGATCACCAGAAAGGCAGCCTTTTCAAGGATCGGAACACTCACTTTGCTCTGGTTTCCTAGAAATTAAACCGTCAACACGGCGATTCCTCTTTGACGGAGATGCCGGAGAGAGTAGCCATTTTGGATGGGGTGGGTGCGAAGGTCACTCATTCTGGTTGAAACGTTGTTTTTTTTGTAGTGGAGTAAAATAAATAATATTGGAGCTGTTTCCTTTGTTGTGAGTGAAAACTCCTTTAGATAATCTGTATAAAATTAAAAAAATAAAAAAAAAAGAAAAAAGGCTTGTATTGCGAAAATTTCGTGCAAACGATTTGGTCTAAACGCAGGCGGCCATTAGAAAAGAGACGGCACACGCCTTCTCTTTGGGTGAAAAAATTTGACTTCCAGCACCTCCGCCAAGGAGGAATCGCCGATTTGACGGTTTGATTTTCTAGGAAACCAGAGCAAAGTGAGTGTTGCAGTCTCTGTAAAGGGTGTTTTCCTGGTGATCGGGACGTGCTTCTTACAAAAACCTCATCCGTCAGGGTGGCCCTTTACGGTCCCAGTACACGTGAACGTTTTTCACTCTTTCCCCATGGCATCACGGTGATATGTCAGTAGTATTTGACTTACATATCACCGTATTGCCATGGGGACAGTGTAAAAAATGTTCACGTGTACATATACCAATCAATCAATCAATCAAAATTTATTGTCTTTAAAAAGATAAAGAAAATCTTTGTTTGGCATGCACATAAAACATAAACATAATAAGAAACATCATTTAGAAACTCTCATCCAAAATCAAAATGTACGCACATTTTTCCTTATAAAAATAAATAAATATAGTATTAAATTACAATCCAAAATAAACACTAGGAAGCGCACACGCACACGCACACACGCACACACACGCACGCACACGCACACACACACACACACACACACACACAACACACACACACACACACACACACACACACACACAACACACACACACACACACACACACACACACACACACACACACACACAACACACACGACACACACACACACACACACACACACACACACACACACACACACACACACACACACACACACACACACAACACCACACAACACAACCACACACACACACCACACCACACACATACCCCCCCACACACCCACACCCACCCACCACGCCCCCCCCCCCCCCCCCCCCCCCCAGCTAAAAGTAAGACCAACAGTTTGTGTATGATAACATGACAATATGCATAAAACGAATAATATGAATAATATCACAAGCACATGTATAATAAGTACATAAAAACAAAGTTTAGTTTATAGAAACAACAACAACAGTGCTAGAACAATAATAATATGAATGTATACTAAAATCAGCACGCATTCACCCAAGCTCGCTCTCTCTCTCTCTCTCTCTCTCTCTCTCTCTCTCTCTCTCTCTCTCTCTCTCGCTCTCTCTCTCTCTCTCTCTCTCTCTCTCTCTCTCTCTCTCTCTCTGTCTGTATGTGCATGTATTCTTGCGTGTGCCGCGCGCACGTGCAGGTGTGTGCGTGTATGGTTATACGCATGTATGCCCGCACAAGTATTAACAACTATACATGCGCGTATGTAATTCTATAAATTCGTATTTCAACCTGTCTTTATCACAATACCTGCTTTGCTACCTTTATGTTCAATTATGTATGTGTAATTATATGCCTTGCCATGTTTGTATTCTATGTTCGTATATGTACAAAGGTGCTACCTTTATGTTCAAATTTGTATGTGTAATATCATGCCTTGCCATGTTTGTATTCTATGTTCGTATATGTACCAAGGACAGATTGGAAGACTAGGCGTTGCCTAAAATCTTTATCCTTGAAAAATAAAAGTTTTTCAAGTTTTCAAGGTTTTCTCTCTCTCTCTCTCTCTCTCTCTCTCTCTCTCTCTCTCTCTCTCTCTCTCTCTCTCTCTCTCTCTCTCTCTCTCTCTCTCTCTCTCTCTCTCTCTCTCTCTCTCGCCACCCCCCCTCTCTCTCTCTCTCTCACACACACACATACTCACACAAGCACAGACACACACACTCACACACACATGAAGTTTATACCTTGATTACCCGCTGTCTCAATCATTGTATAGTGTACGCCTGGGCCTGTATTCACGTTGAGATAGCATGAGACTTAGCATCATGCTAACTTAGAAGCTCTTCCAAAAGTCCTATTAAATCCTATAGGACATTGGAAGAACTTCCAAGTTAGCATCATGCTAAGTCTCGTGCTATCTCAACGTGAATACAGGCCCGGTCTATCTTCCCTGCCTACATATAGCAGAGGGGGGCAGCTGCTATGCCAGAGGGCGAGGCTACAATTTGTTTCTGGCGGAGAAGCCTTGCCCAGGGTACATCCCCACTCTCGGCTAAAAAGGGACGTGAGGACGATCGAGAGCTAAGGTTTGGGGAAGGTCCCCAAAGGCCAACCAATCCCTTTGGCCGCATCACGTTTAATCTCAGTTTGCGACTTTATGGCATGCTAATCTGACACCTTTAATGTCAGTTTGTATGGCATGCCTAATCTAACACCTTTAATCGCAGTTTGTAGCTTTATGGCATGCCTAATATGACACCTTTAATCCTCAGTTTGCTACTTTATGGCATGCCTAATATGACACCTTTAATCCTCAGTTTGCTACCTTATGGCATGCCTAATATGACACCTTTAATCCTCAGTTTGCTACCTTATGGCATGCCTAATATGACACCTTTAATCCTCAGTTTGCTACCTTATGGCATGCCTAATATGACACCTTTAATCCTCAGTTTGCTACTTTATGGCATGCCTAATATGACACCTTTAATCCTCAGTTTGCTACCTTATGGCATGCCTAATATGACACCTTTAATCCTCAGTTTGCTACCTTATGGCATGCCTAATATGACACCTTTAATCTCAGTTTGCTACTTTATGGCATGCCTAATATGACACCTTTAATCCTCAGTTTGCTACCTTATGGCATGCCTAATATGACACCTTTAATCCTCAGTTTGCTACCTTATGGCATGCCTAATATGACACCTTTAATCCTCAGTTTGCTACTTTATGGCATGCCTAATATGACACCTTTAATCCTCAGTTTGCTACCTTATGGCTTGCCTAATATGACACCTTTAATCCTCAGTTTGCTACCTTACGGCATGCCTAATATGACACCTTTAATCCTCAGTTTGCTACCTTATGGCATGCCTAATATGACACCTTTAATCCTCAGTTTGTAGCTTTATGGCATGCCTAATATGACACCTTTAATCCTCAGTTTGTAGCTTTATGGCATGCCTAATATGACACCTTTAATCCTCAGTTTGCTACCTTATGGCATGCCTAATATGACACCTTTAATCCTCAGTTTGCTACCTTATGGCATGCCTAATATGACACCTTTAATCCTCAGTTTGCTACCTTATGGCATGCCTAATATGACACCTTTAATCCTCAGTTTGCTACTTTATGGCTTGCCTAATATGACACCTTTAAATTCCCAGTTTGCTACCTTATGGCATGCCTAATATGACACCTTTAATCCTCAGTTTGCTACTTTATGGCATGCCTAATATGACACCTTTAATCCTCAGTTTGCTACCTTATGGCATGCCTAATCTAACACCTTTAATCTCAGTTTGTAGCTTTATGGCATGCCTAATATGACACCTTTAATCCTCAGTTTGCTACCTTATGGCATGCCTAATATGACACCTTTAAATTCCCAGTTTGCTACCTTATGGCATGCCTAATATGACACCTTTAATCCTCAGTTTGCTACCTTATGGCATGCCTAATATGACACCTTTAATCCTCAGTTTGTAGCTTTATGGCATGCCTAATATGACACCTTTAATCCTCAGTTTGCTACCTTATGGCATGCCTAATATGACACCTTTAATCCTCAGTTTGCTACCTTATGGCATGCCTAATATGACACCTTTAATCTCAGTTTGCAACTTTATGGCATGCCTAATATGACACCTTTAATCTCAGTTTGCTACTTTATGGCATGCCTAATATGACACCTTTAAATCCTCAGTTTGCTACCTTATGGCATGCCTAATATGACACCTTTAATCCTCAGTTTGCTACCTTATGGCATGCCTAATATGACACCTTTAATCCTCAGTTTGCTACCTTATGGCATGCCTAATATGACACCTTTAATCCTCAGTTTGCTACTTTATGGCATGCCTAATATGACACCTTTAATCCCCAGTTTGCTACCTTATGGCATGCCTAATATGACACCTTTAAATTCCCAGTTTGCTACCTTATGGCATGCCTAATATGACACCTTTAATCCTCAGTTTGCTACCTTATGGCATGCCTAATATGACACCTTTAATCCTCAGTTTGTAGCTTTATGGCATGCCTAATATGACACCTTTAATCCTCAGTTTGCTACCTTATGGCATGCCTAATATGACACCTTTAATCCTCAGTTTGCTACCTTATGGCATGCCTAATATGACACCTTTAATCCTCAGTTTGCTACTTTATGGCATGCCTAATATGACACCTTTAATCTCAGTTTGCTACCTTTATGGCATGCCTAATATGACACCTTTAATCCTCAGTTTGCTACCTTACGGCATGCCTAATATGACACCTTTAATCCTCAGTTTGCTACCTTATGGCATGCCTAATATGACACCTTTAATCCTCAGTTTGCTACCTTATGGCATGCCTAATATGACACCTTTAATCCTCAGTTTGCTACTTTATGGCATGCCTAATATGACACCTTTAATCCTCAGTTTGCTACCTTATGGCATGCCTAATATGACACCTTTAATCCTCAGTTTGCTACATTATGGCATGCCTAATATGACACCTTTAATCCTCAGTTTGCTACCTTATGGCATGCCTAATATGACACCTTTAAATCCTCAGTTTGCTACCTTATGGCATGCCTAATATGACACCTTTAATCCTCAGTTTGCTACCTTATGGCTTGCCTAATATGACACCTTTAATCCTCAGTTTGTAGCTTTATGGCTTGCCTAATATGACACCTTTAATCTCAGTTTGCAACTTTATGGCATGCCTAATATGACACCTTTAATCTCAGTTTGTAGCTTTATGGCTTGCCTAATATGACACCTTTAATCTCAGTTTGCAACTTTATGTCACGTTACCTGAGACCTTTAACCTCATCTTGTTACAGCTTCATGTCATCTTGTGGCATCTTGTTACGTGCGATTCGCCAGGCGATAAAACGGGAACGCCATGACTGTCAGGTTCACGGCTATCATACTCTTTGATCTTTGTCGGTTTCGTATCGGTGACGGTCATAACGACCAAACTATCAGGTATGGTTGAACGATATCCTTACGGCTGTTAGAGAATCTGCTCGACTGTTTTTGGCTCACGTCGTTTTTTAAAACAAAGTGAGTCTATTGTATCGTACATGTTCGGTTGTGTGTCTGTGTGTGTGTGTGTGTGTTGCGTCCGTGGCCCCGACCTTTAACCTTGACTCAAACCTTAACGTTGTCATTTTCTCTAAACATATAAGGCGTTAGAGGGTTAAAGTTAGCAGGATACTTGTTGGCTCACGTCGTTTTTTAAAACAAAGTGAGTCTATTGTATCGTACATGTTCGGTAGTGTGTATGTGTGTGTGTGTGTGTGTGTGTGTGTTGCATCCATGGCCCCGACCTTTAACCTTGACTCAAACCTTAACGTTGTCATTTTCTCTAAACATATAAGGCGTTAGAGGGTTAAAGTTAGCAGGATACTTGATTTTGATGTGAGCCTTCAAGTCACGACGATCAAAGCAGTCAGATACATTGATAAAGAACAAAATAAAGATAATCATTTATTGCAGAGATTACTGTTGTGCAACCTTTAACCTTGACTCAGTCACACTCTTCAAACTGAAGAAGACTCTCACTCTCCACTGAAACTTTAACGTTGTCGTTTTCTCAAAAAAACATAAGATGTTAGAGGGTTAAAGTTAGCAGGATACTTGATTTTGACGTGAGCCTTCAAGTCATGACGATCAAAGCAGTCGGATACATCGATAAGAAAATCTTTTGTTGCAGAGATTACTGTTGTGCTGTACAGATACTGGAAAGAAGACTCTCCATTAGATATACAAAAACGCTCTTTAAAAAGAAACACAAGACTTCAGGTGTGTACAAATAGGTACATTTTAACGTCGTTAACTTATATTTTTTGTAACAAATGGATGTACCGAGTGTGTGCGTTGACGACCCGGTTGTTTCGTTTTATTTGCGCCTTTGAGTTTGACAACGGTTGTTCGTGTTCATTCGCACATCATCTCTACGCATGAAATACTTAGCCTATTGCACTTCCGGCAACAAGGCCTAGGCCTAGAGAATAAGAGATCACGCCTTACCTCATAATCAAGACGACGTACCTAACATTTAGCCCACATTCATTTCAGTCTTGAAAAAAAAAATACGGAAAATCCAGGGTTCGTCGATTTCACTGCCTTCGACGTACGAATCCTTTGTTAGGCCTAGACGATTGATCACCATGTGCAAAGACTGTACAGGGGAAGATAAACATGGATGAGCTTGCTGGCTGTGACCTTGACCTTTGCTTTGTGGCAGAGGGGGGAGGGAAATTAACGAAACGAAAATAAAATATTAGGACTAATATAAAATATCTTACAGAAATGTAGATGATGTGGAACAAGTTTTCATCGCATGAACAATCAGTTTAAAACAGTAACAGATCAGGAGTATGGCCTTACGAATTACGCAACTTCAATTATTAATTTTCTAAGAGTAAGAGGCTTAGACCTACAGGCAAAGACTGTAGGCCTACTACAGGTGTCCGTAGACCCCCCTTACCCCGGCGGGGGGGGGGGGGGGATGGTCACTATGTTTTTCTGAAATGCTTTTCAATTTTACTTGTTTGCCAAAAATAAAAATAGGGCTCCACTATGTTACATGCGCATATATAAACATACATATATTTAAATTTTAAAGAAAGGGGTAGGGGTTATTTAATGCACAGAAATAATTTAATGTACACAGTAAAATAAAAATTAATTCTGTTTTCAGATGCACAAGTGTCTACATAACAGTATTCTCTCTATACAGGCATGGGAATTGTCATGGGAATTCCCATGCCTGCTATAGTAATAAAAATCAGACGTGAGCCTTGAAGGCTTTGCCTCTTGTTTGTTTTTCTTTTCAAAAGGACAGACAGAGACAGGGGAAAAGAGAGGGTGTTTATGTTTGTAATGTTCCTGTGGGTTTTTGTTGTTGTTGTTGTTGTTGTTGTGTTGTGTGTGTGTGTGTGTGTGTGTGTGTGTGTGTGTGTGTGTGTGTGTGTGGTGTGTGTGTGTGTTGACCGAGTTCGTAAAGGCCTAAGTGTGGCTGTGTGTATGTACATGTGTGTGTGTATGTGCCTGCGCATGAGTGTGTATTTGAGAGACAGACAGGGAGAGAGAGTGAGAGAGTGTATTTGAGAGAGAGAGAGAGAAGGGGGGATTTCGGACATATATGTGTAGTGTGCTTGTTTGCTAAAATAAATTTCTGTTTGTTAGCACAAACATGTCAAAAATGATGTGAAATGTTATTTGAGAGTCAAAAGTACATGCATCGTGCTTCACGTATGAGAGAGAGAGAGAGAGAGAGAGAGAGAGAGAGAGAGAGAGAGAGAGAGAGAGAGAGAGAGAGAGAGAGAGTCTGCCTGTCTTTCTAAATTCTGACAGCCGTTCATTTGACAGTCGTGAATCCGACAGCCGTGAACCTGACAGTCGTGGTGCCCCGGATAAAACCTCCATTATTTGACTACTTGGCTCAGGGAACTGCAAGATGACATTCTATGTGATTTAAACTATTATATGCAGGGAATGTGGAAGCAGTAAAAAAAAAAAAAAGCCAACATAGGAGATTGCTGCGGTATGGTCGTTTTTCCGTTTGTATGTTTGTGTTGTTGTTTGTTTTTGTGTTGTTGGTTTTTTGTTGTTGTTTTTGTTTTGCTTTTTGAGGGGGGGTGTCGTATGAAAAGACCCTTGAAAGAAAAATTATGAAATAATAAACTTAAACAAAATATACATCAAATCTAATGAGCATAGTAGTTTTTTTGCTTGTTTGTGTTGGGGTTTTTTTTGGGGGGGTGGGGGGAGTCTTATGAAAACACCCATAAAAAAATTTAATTTTTGTTTTAAAAAAAATCAAAAATCAATTTAAAAACTAAACAAAACAAGTGCAACTCCGACCGGCTGCAAAGTCCCCTCGCAGCATCGCCGAGCTACTCCGACATCGGAATGTGTCGGCTGTACACATACATAAAAACGCATAAAAACAGCACGTAACTGAATAGGTTTTTTTATATATAGCCTTGGGGTTCGGACCCGTGATTTGAGCGCGCGCACCGAAACATTCATGACCACTGTGTTATAGACCATTCATCAAGAAATGTTGTGGGGAAAAAACTGCATTAAAATACATGCAAAACTTCGCGAGATATTAGCGATTATGTGTTTCGGGGGTTGAACCCCGTAACTGGCGCGACCTTGACCTTAATGTCAAACTAAATACATCAGTGGATAGCTTGCCTCTTGGCAAACTAGTATACCAAATTTGATGATGATAGACTGAATAGTTTTTGAGAAAAACGGACGAATAGCCGGGCGGACGGACACCGGACGGACGGACCAGACAAAAACAATAGCTCCCCGAACCTTCGGCTCGGGGACTAACAAGGAATACCTTCTGTAAACTACGTTATCAAGTGAGCTTCATTTTGTCAATGAATGAGAGGACTAGGATTAATTCATAGTCCTAATATAATGATTGTTCTCTTCATCAAGGAAGACCTTACCCCGTAAGCTTAAAGATTCACCAGATCACGTGTCAAAATCACGGATTTCACGGGTTTTCCTTCTTAGGGGAAGACGGGGTAAAAAGCGCATGGGCGGGTAAGAAGCCCACCCCAATTATCTCATGAAATGAAGCAAATTTCAGTCTCATTTTGCCCATGAGACGAGCGTTAATGTCTAGCATTCGTCTCATGGGCAAATTTGACTGAAATTTTCTTTATTTCATGAGATAATTGGGGTGGGCTTCTTACCCGCCCATGCGCTTTTTACCCCGTCTTCCCCTATAGCTGGTAAAAAATCTTGTTTTGACCAGGTGCATCTCCCATACAAATGACCCCCAAATTCAAACCGAAACATAATTTTAAAGAGCAGCCTGTATGTGGGTCACAGCTACATAGAAAAAAAACCAAGGGACTTAATCGTGGTGCGTCAGTGTGTCTTTAATGAAGCAGTCGAATTTGCGGCTTTCGGAAATTGTAAGCAACGTTGTGACGATGGAAAAGGATTCTTCTTGTTGTTGATCGCTCGATCGTTCTGACAGTTTCCTGTCAATTATGAGCACAGATGCGTCATGCTGCCGTCATGCGCTAAGAAAATAGTTAGGCCCAGCATGTCCGTCTTCGGCTGGAGAAAGATCTTTGTTCAGAATTTCTGGAGAGAAAAAAAGGCAGGAGAATGGACCGGTTAAGGCAGAAAGATAGTAGTAGATGACAGTAGGCAAAGGGAAAAGGCAGAGTCAAAAGGACTGACAGATTAGAGGAAGAAAAACAACAACCAAGCCCTATGAAAGAAAATCATAGATTTAGAGAAATAAAAGATAAATAAGGACCTGGTACATTTTGACCCTTTCACCGCCAGCCATTTTTCAGCCCAAAGATGCCATAAAATTTAACTGGGTTCAGAAAAAAAAATGTATCTGCAATACTTGGAATTCCTCTGTAACATGTATAACATTAGGCCTGTCCTTGCCTCCCAAAATGAAGAAAATAGGGTCTTCGGATAACAGGCCCTGATTTGATGACTTTTAGTAACATGGGTGTTAAACCATTGTGGTGCATAAATGCGACATTGGCAGTGAAAGGGTTAAAAACAGGAATATTTTACCTCGAATGACTGAATCGGGAGCTGTTGGAAATTATAATCAACGATGTGACGATGGAAAAGGATGAAAAAAGCCTTAACCCTTTCACCGCCAGCCATATTTCAGCCAAAAATGTCCATTAAATTTACCTGGGTAGAGAACAAAATCCATCTGCAGTATTGGGGATTCTTCTGTGACATATATAAAATAACGTCTATCCTTACTTCCCAAAACTAAAACAATAGGGTCTTTGGATAATAGACCCCAATTTGATGCCTTTTAGTGACATAGGTGTTAAATCACTGTGGTGCCTAAATGCGACTTTGGCGGTGGAAGGGTTAATATGGAGGGAAAATATAAAATTCTTTTTTTGGGTGTATAGATAAATATTAATTAAAGAAAACAACAACAGGAATACGGTATCTCGTATGCTTACCTATTTATTTGGTATATTCTAGTCACAGACTTATCTCTGAAATTCGGGCTGCTCTCCCCCGGAGAGCGCGTCGCCAAAAGTGCAGCACCTACCCCCAAAACAATTGGGGGGGGGGGGGGCACAGGGTGAGGAGGGGATGTGGGCACGCTTGGAAAACCTATGTATCAATTTGGCCATACCAGGCAGCGGGAGTTCTCCCTGCTCTTACCGACTTTCAACTGCCGTGGGATTTTTACGTGCGTAAAGCGCACGGGTCAGACTAGCTTTAAGTCCCCATCCGAAGGACGCGACGTTCAGTTCGATTTTCCTGTCAAAACTAGAAAGAAAGGGCGAGGAGGCCGGGATTCGAACCCGGGTCACTCACGCTGCAGTCACGCGTTACATTTGGCAGGCGAACATCTTAACCACTCTGCCACCTTTCTCCCTAGCAGCCAAATCGAATACGTTGAGTAAATAGTCTTCATGGGTTCTTTCAACGTAAGCCATTCAGATTCCTTGTTGTTGTCGTACCCTGGCTTAAAGACTCCAGGGATCATCCCGACAGCCGAAGCACTTGAACACTATGGTAGAAATTCACCACCTAGGGGTGAGAACATTTACGCGCGTGACCGTTTTTTATTACCCCGCCACGTGGGCAGCCACACTCCGACTTCGGAGGATTTTGGACTGATGATGTTATGCTAGGAGCTTGCCATGGCTTAAAGACAATCCCCGCATAACTATGCGTAGCATAGCAACATTTTGATGTAGCCTTGGTGTTCTAGCCTTATGCCAAGGTGGATTCAGATTCAGAAGCTTTCGTAAATTGTAAGCTACAAATCTGACGATAGAAGAGGAGGGGGGGGGGGGGGGGGGGGGATTTATGGGGGGGGGGGGGGGGGGGGGGGGATTAATAAGAAAAAGATAAATATTCATTTTATTCATTTTTTTAAGACGAGCGTTAATGTCTAGCATTAGTCTCATGAGTAAATTTGACTGAAATTTTCTTTATTTCATGAAATAATTGGGGTGGGCTTCTTACCCGTTCATTAGTGTGTGGGTGTTTATAACCTTGCATTTATGTTTGGTTCGCTGAACACTTTATGAAAGAAAATTATGAAATTAAAGGCTGTCAGACCAATTGACATAGGCTAGAACACCAAGGCTACATCAAAACGTTGCTATGTTATGCATAGTTATGCGGGGATTGTCTTTAGCCATGACAAGCTCCTAGCATAACATCATCAGTCTCCAAAATGCCCGAAGACGGAGTGTGGCTGCTCACGTGGCGGGGTAATCAAAACCGGTCACTCACGTAATGTTCTCATCCGTAGCTGATGCATTTGTACCATAGTGTTCAAGCGCTTCCGCTGTTGGGATTAGAGTACCTTTATAGTATTAAGGTACTCTAGTTGTGATGGTCCCTGGAGTCTTTTAGCCAAGGTAAGCCAACAACAGCAACAACAACAACATTTGTTGCTCCTTTTGTTGACTGCTTTTTGCTCCTTTTGCTCTATTTGCCGTTTTCTTGTTTGTCTATGTTGATAAAGGCGCATGCGCCGAAATAATTATCCAGTAGTTTTGTTTTGTCTCATGTGAATAAAGTAACGTCACTTTACACTTGTCGTGTAGTTGTTTGTTTCTTGTACTTACCTTTTTATGTTTGATGATTCGCCCAATCGGGAACTTTCGGAAACTGTACCGCAATGATGCGACGACCGTCGTAAGGTTCTAACTGTTAGCTTCAGTCTTTGCTGGACGAGCTTAATCTAACTGTTAGCGTCACCTTTGCTGGACGAGCTTAATCTAACTGTTAGCGTCAGTCTTGGCTGGACGAGCTTAATCTAACTGTTAGCGTCAGTCTTGGCTGGACGCGATGCCTGGCTGATTAATCGAACGCTTCAGAGGAGGGGGCAAGACCATTATATAGGCAGGCCTGGACAGTAGACAGACCCAGACAATACGTCATATACCCTTCGAACAAGATGGCTATCAACGCATTTCACCACCAGCAAGCAGATTCAGCATTTTCCTGTCCGTGGAACAAGATTTTAATAAAGATAACAGTAATATTGAGTGTGTGTGGGTGGGTGGGGTGGGGTGGGGTGGGGTGATGGTGTTTATAATTTGAGTATTGTGTGAGCTGGGGGAAGGGGAGGGGGGGGGGGGGGTGAGAGGTTACAGCTTGCGGAATTAGAACGTGGTGAAAATTCTGTTTTGGGGTGTGGTTTTTTTCTTTATCAGAAAAGATACGTACAACCGCTCATTATTACTTTTTTTGTTAAAATGTCCAGCAGTGTAGATATTAACATACGAAGATAACAATGGACATCTGGGTTTATTGTTTGTTCATTAGTGTGTGGGGTTTTTTCACTAAATTAAGATACGCACAATTGGTGTCTGCTTTCATGCTTTCACACAGACTGATAACCCGAGATAAGACTTCATTTTGAGGGGCTTTCTTTTTAACACGTGACTGTTAATAAAGTGAAGATACAAGCGACCCCGAACGAGCAGTATTGAAATGAGGAAAATCCCACAAACGTGCGAATTAGGGGAAGACGGGGTAAAAAGCGCATGGGCGGGTAAGAAGCCCACCCCAATTATTTCATGAAATAAAGAAAATTTCAGTCAAATTTACTCATGAGACGAATGCTAGACATTAACGCTCGTCTCATGGGCAAAATGAGACTGAAATTTGCTTCATTTCATGAGATAATTGGGGTGGGCTTCTTACCCGCCCATGCGCTTTTTACCCCGTCTTCCCCTATTATTTTAACCCTTTCACCGCCAATGTTGCATTTATGATGTGGTTTAACACCCGTGTCACTAACAAGCATCAAATCAGGGTCTGTTATCTGAAGACCCTATTTTCTTACATTTTTGGAGATGTAAGGATAGGCCTACTGTTATATATGTCAGAGAGGAATTTGCAATATTGCAGAGATTATTTTGTTCTCTACCCAGGTAAGTGTAATGGTATGTTTTGGCTGAAACATGTCTGGCGGCGAAAGGGTTAATATCATTGCATCGAGTCAGGTTGTGCGGAAGTGTTATGTTGATACATCAATAAAGTTCGGGGGGCAAATGGCCCCTACAAAGAAACATTAAAGGTGCACCCTGGGGGGTGAGTTTTTGCAAAAAACACGTCGAGATCACCAGAAAGACAGCCTTTTCAAGGATCGGAACACTCACTTTGCTCCGGTTTCCTAGAAATTATACCGTCAAAACGGCGATTCCTCCTTGGTGGAGATGCCGGAGAGAGTAGCCATTTTGGATGGGGTGGGTGGAGGTCACTCATTGTATTTGAAGCGTTTTCTTGTTTTGTAGAGCAGTAAAAAGAAAAATTGGAACTATTTCCTTTGTTGTGCGCGAAGCTCCTTTAGATAAACAGTATAACATAACAAAAATAAAAAGGCTAGTATTGCGAACATTTTGTGCAAACGATTTGGCGGCCATTAGAAAAGAGACGGACACACGCCTTCTCTTTGGGTGAAATAATTTGATTTCCAGCACCTCCGCCAAGGAGGAATCGCCGATTTGACAGTTTGATTTCTAGGAAACCAGAGCAAAGTGAGTGTTGCGATCTCTGTAAAGGGTGTTTTCCTGGTGATCTCCACGTGTTTTTTGCAAAAACACATCTGTCAGAGTGCACCTTTAAAGGGGAATACATGGAGTATGGTAAGCACGTGCGTGTGGTGTATGTGTGCGTGCGCATGTTTGTGTTGTGTGTGTGCGTGTGATGCGTTCATGTAGGCCCCTGTATGAGTGTATGTATGCATGTTGTGCGTGTACGTGTACGTGCGTGTGTATGTGTGTGTGCGTGCGTGTGCTGGTTGTGTGTGTGTTGTTTTTGTGTGTATGTCGTTGTGCATATTATGCTGTTATTTCATGCTTGTGAATTGTGTGACAATGCATACGTGTATTAGGCCTATTATAAGTAGTAGTAGTAGTAGTAGTAGTAGTAGTCACAGCAGTTGTTGCTGATTGTTATGTGCATTTGTACCGGCCAAACGAAGTCTGACCGGTATGTTTTTGTCTGCTGATGTTATTGGATTTTTGTTTCATGTTTTTATTCCATTTCAGTTCTGTGTAAAGCACCCTGTAGCCTACATAGTAGGATGGGCGCTATATAAATTTTCCTCATTATTATTATTATTAAGCAGGGACCCCCAAAAAGGCAAAATATAAATGGCATTTATTGTCTCTTGCATTTTTTTATGCATACGATTTTTGTGTGACTGGTGAGGAAGGAAAGGGGGGAGGGAGGGGGGTACATTTTGACCAAATGACAACTTGTCCGTTGCCACTGGGTTTAACGTGTGCTAAGTGCGTGGGCACACGGGACGTCGGTTTATCCGAAAGGCTCCTCGTTCAGACCGTATTAAGGCCTAGTGAAGAGTGAGAGGGGGGGAAACCTGTACCCAGGTTCGAACTCGGGTTTATTGTGCACGAGGCGAGCGCGTTACTTCTGTGCCACTCTACACTCTCGAGTGGTTTCACAGTAGACTGGATTGATATTCTTGTTGTTGTTGAGGTGTTTGTTATTTCTGTGTCAACATTCTCTTGCAATGATCAATAGTGTAGTGTTTAGTTCGAATCGGTAGGCCTATACGTTGAGTTAGCTTCGTTCCATTCGATTTAGTTCTGCACAAAACGTCTTTTTAATTAAAAACAGGCTTCTTATGTAAACTACCTTCAATTGACATGCGTAAGCATCACTACATTTGTCGCCAATTTTCCACTGCCTTTTTAAAAAAATGAGTACCCCCCCCCCCCCCCCCACCCACACACACACACACACACACACACACTTCTTTCAAAAGAGCACAACTCTCTCTCTCTCTCTCTCTCTCTCTCTCTCTCTCTCTCTCTCTCTCTAACGCGCACACTCTCTCTCTCTCTCTCTCTCTCTCTCATTCTAACCACCTCTATCTCTCTTTTTCTATATATATCTCTCTTTCTCTCTCTCTAACACATACACACTCTCCCTGTCTCCTTCCCTCTCTCTCTCTCTCTTTCTCTCTCTCTCTCTCTAATACACACACACACACACTCTCTGTCTCCCTCTCTCTCTAACACATACACACGTACTTTCTTTGTCTCCCCGCCCCTTCTCTAACACATACTCTCTCTCTCTCTCTCTCTCTCTCTCTCTCTCTCTCTCTCTCTCTCTCTCTCTCTCTCTCTCTCTCTCTCTCTCTCTCTCTCTCTCTCTCTCTCTCTCTCTGTGTCAAAGTCAAAATTTTATTTAAAGATGAACATTGAATTATCAAACATACATGCTTTTTTCTGTCTCTCTCTCTCTCTCTCTCTCTCTCTCTCTCTCTCTCTCTCTCTCTCTCTCTCTCTCTCTCTCTCTCTCTCTCTCTCTCTCTCTCTCTCTCTCTCTTCTTTGTGTGGTGTTCTTGCTGGTGATCTACATTATGGTAATTATTTATGCTATTTATTATTATTATTTATCTTATTATTTTGTAAGCGCTTAGGTTTTTTTGGTGTGTTTTTTAGAGATTAAGCACAAATAGATGTTTATTGTTATTACTACTACTACTATTATTATTATTATTACTTATTATTCTACCCTTTTTGCAAAATTGGCAGAATATTGCTTCTCAGTGCGAAATTTTGATGAGTGTGTGACTCACTGTGTGTGTGTGTGTGTGCGTGTGCGTGTGCGTGCGCACGCGTGTATGTGTGTGTGTGCGTGCGTGTGTGTGTGTTGGCGGGGTGCATCAGTACAGGATAACCCTCTAGTTGTTCATATACTTCCACGTGGTATTGAATTGTGTGGCACAGCGCTTGCTTGGATAGATCGTTGTCTCTCAAAGTGAAATAACCGTAGGCCTAATAGCCTAATAATAAAAATGGCAAAACATCTAGAAACGTTTTAATAAAAGCCAAGGCCACTTCTATCCACCGTAGGGCTGAAAGGCAAAATAGT
>CM065708.1:4703270-4705447 GCA_017654935.2 Phymorhynchus buccinoides | reverse complement strand
GTAGCACACACACAAAAACACGCACAATCTCGCTCTCTCTCTCTCTCTGTCTATCTGTTTGTCAATATTCTCTATCGAACCATACACACACTCAAAAGACCCTGTATCACACACAAATCTCACCACACACACACGCATCACCCCCACCCACCCCACACGATACAACCACAGTCGCGCGCACACCGCACACACTCTCTCCCTCTCTCTGTCCTCTCTCTCTCTCTGTCTGTTTTCTCTCTCTCCGTCCCTGTCTGTCTGTCTCTTCTCTCGTCTGCTACCTCTACTCCTCTCTCTCTCTCGTTTCTCTCTCTCTCTCTCCTCAGTCTTTCGTCTCTCTCTCATCTCTCTCTCTCTCTCCATCGTCATCTGCTCTCTCTCTCTCTCCCTCTCGCTCTCGTTGCCGAATCTTTATCCCTTAAAATAAAGTTACATTTGTCAAAGTTTTCTCTCCTCTCCTGTCGCTCGCTCGTCTGTCTCTCTCTCCTCTCTCTCTCTCTCTCTCTCTCTTCTCTCTCTCTCTCTCCCTCTCTCTCGATCTCTCCTCTCTCTCTCTCTCTCTCTCTTTCTCTCTCTCCTTTCTCTCTCTCTCTTTTATCTCTCTCTCTCTCCTCTCTCTCTCTCTCTCTCTCTTTTCTCTCTCTCTCTTCTCTCTCTCTCCGGGTCTCTCTCTTCTCTCTCTCTCTCTCTCTCTCTCTCATCTCACCACCACAAACCACACGCACACAACTCACTACACACACCACACGCACATTCACAAACCTGTTTTCCACACCACACACACCCATGCATGCACACGTGCGCGCACACACACAAACAACCACCCCTCCCCTCTCTCTGTGTGTTCTCTCGTTCTCTCAATATGCTCTCTCACTCTGTGTCATCTCTCCTTCTCCGTTGCCACTCTCCCTCCTTCTCGTACTTTCTGTCTGCTCACTCCTTCTGTCGAGTACTCTCTCTCCTACCTCATCTCTTCTCTTCGGTCTCTCGTTCCCTCCAAATCTCTCTCTCTCTCTCTCTTTCTCGCTCACATGCACACATGCATAAACCAAGGAATACGCACACACACATACGCGCTGGCGCTAGTGCACGCACACAACACACGCACACGCACGCACACACTGTTCCACACACACACACACGTAAACACACACACACACACACACCACACACACACACACACACACACACACAATCGCATCACACACACACACACACACCACACACACGACAGACACACAACCGAACAACTAGGGATTTTCTGACCCCCCCCCCCATCCCCACAACGTCCCCCCCCCCCCCACCCCCCACACACACACACACACCACACACCACACACACACACCTGTTCCCCAGATTGTCAATGGGCACAAAGGCCGAGAGGTTGAGGTGTCCCTCGATCGGGTGGCACACGATCCTGTAGTTCCACTGGCCAAACACCAGTACGCCGTCTTCCGTGCTCAGAATGGTGGTGGGAAGATAGGCGAAGTTTTCGTTCATGTTCTTGTCTCCCATGTAGGACATGAAACGGATTTTCTCCTGTGGAAGGGGAAGATAATATATATGAATAGAATTTATATAACACATTCAGGCTAAAAACACACAAACAAACAGGATAAAAACTTTCCAATATTTCGTCATTTAATTGACTTCCTCAGGGTTTAGGGACGGAGTATATTATATAGTATGAATGAAAAATCTCAGTGAATAGCTGAGCTCCGTTCCCCTAATCTGAATGACTAAAAAGTTGGTGCATTTGAAATGCAGAATAATTTGCTTTAATAAAACTTTTTTTTGTGTCCAATGTCTTTATTTGTGAACCTCAGAAACAAACTCAGTTAACGTTAACTTTATAATTTGTTCTGTGTTCTGAAAAGAAGAAGAAAGAACAAAGTAAAATGTACTGATTTACTTTTTTCTCCCGAATAAGGGAGAGGACAGTGCCCACACAGAGACAGCTGTTTCGACCTAGTGAAGGTCTCCTCAGTCTGCATATCGGCCTGCAATTTGACTGTCCAGTGGTTGTCAACTTGAGCAAGAAGACATTCTACAAGAGAATGGCAATGAAGGAGTTTCAAGAACAATGCAAAGGCAGGAATTCGAATGGACCAGTAAGACATAAACAAATAGTAAAAAGATGACAGTAAGCGAAGTAAAAAGGCAGAGTCAAAGAAAACGAC
>CM065708.1:4675770-4700770 GCA_017654935.2 Phymorhynchus buccinoides | reverse complement strand
ACCAAACATTCGTCATTTCCCCGTGTGGGGATACCGGGGTTGTGTTTTTTTATTTTATTGTGTCTGTGCTTGTAACTTCCTCTAATCTTTCACTCTCTTTGACTCATATATCGGATTTGTATTATTTTTTATTTTTTGCAAATAAATCCCCCACCTTCTGGAAGTTCTGTGCTTGTAACTTCCTCTAATCTTTCACTCTCTTTGACTCATATATCGGCTTTTTTGTTTTGTTGTTTTTTACAAATAATTTCCCCACCTTCTGGAAGTTATGTGCTTGTAACTTCCTCTAATCTTTCACTCTCTTTTGACTCGTTATATCGGGTTGTTTGTTTTTTTATTTTACCTTTATTTATTTATTTATTTATTTTACAAATAATCAGGCTGAACATAGATAAATGTTGCATGCTTTTCGAGACTGTTTTAAAGACCCAGTGACGCACCACGATTAAGTTCCTTGGGTTTTTTTTCTGGGTTGCTGTGACCCACATACAAATTTCCCCCAAGTTCAAATTGAGGCTGCTCTTTAAACTGATGTTTTGGTTTGAATTTGGGGCCATTTAATATGGGAGTCAGACTTGGTCAAAACAAGATTTCTTTCCAGTTATAAGAGGGAAAACCCGTGAAACCCGTGATTTTGACACGTGATCTGGTGGATCTTTAAGCAAATGAATTCGAACTCACGGCAAGAATATTTTGTTGCAGCCAGCAGTTTGGCCTTCAGTTGACTTTTGAATGCTGAACAAGGCGTTTGGTTGCTGTGTCTCGCACAGGTGAGATTTTAACATAGTGTTAGGCTAATAATAGCGAAGAAAACTGGGACGAAAGGAAATATCTGAAAGCTTTTATGGTCTATTCTAGTTTACTGTTAATTTTGTTTTATATAGATAGATCCACACTAGGTTTTTATTCTATGTTTACTTTCCTTTCCATTAGGCTACTTCTATCTCCTCAGCTTTCTAATTTCTTGTCTTCTTACTACCCCCCCAAAGTGCAGCAGAATCTTCAGCCTGATGAAGTTGGCTGCCTGAGGCGAAGAAGAAGAAGAAGAAGTTGAGAAAGTTATAGCGTTAATAGCTAGAATGGTATAAACTGAAAGAATGGTTCATATAAAGAAATGGCATGAAACGAATGGTCGACTTATGGCGATTATTTGACCGCCAGGGGGCAGTCAAACCACTAGGGGCTTATCACGCTATATTCTTAGTTGGGCGTAGTGAGAGAGAGAGAGAGAGGAGAGAGAGAGAGAGAGAGAGAGAAGAGAGAGTTCGGGAGGGTTCCTCTCTCTCTCTCTCTCTCTCTCTCTCTCTCTCTCTCTTCTTACTCTCTCTCTCTCTCTCTCTCTCTCTCTCTCTTTTATCCCCAACTAAGAATATAGAGAGGATTAGCCCCACTCGAGCGTTATGCCACCTGGCGGACAAAAGAGCCAGCTAAGTCGCTCAATGTGTCATGGCTGCTTTATGTTATGATTTTATCAATTTGTCATATTTCAGAAATAAAGAGTTCGCTTTTGAATGCTGAACCTCCCCGTGGGGATACTCGGGGGGTCTTTCGTAAAAATAGTTCCCCCACCTTCTGGAAGTCCTATGCTTGTAACTTCCTCTAATCTGACACTCTCTTTGACTCTGCCTTTTCCCTTTGCTTTCTATCATCTACTATCTTTCTGATTTATTGGCCCCATTCTCCTGCCTTTTTTCAAAAATATCTTCCAAATATTTTTTCTCCCTGGAGCTCCTCCGAAATCGGAATGTGTCGGCTGTACGCAGCGGGGAGACCAGTGGAAACTGAAAACCGGACACATATGTACCTTACCTGATTATGGCCATATGGCTGGCCTGGGAACGCAGAAGAAGAAGAAGAAGAATGCTGAACGAGGCGTTTGGTTGCAGTGTCGAGCACAGGGCTACACATACACATGTATAATAGTCGTGTCCGACTATCGCAGCCAGAAGGCAGAGGCGGAGACAGGCGCTATTCAGGAGGGCTGGGCTGGAAATTGTCTACCGTGGAGATGCCTTGCCTTGCCCCAGGGTACATCCCCACTCTCGAGACCGAAAAGGACTCGAGAGCTGGCATTTGGAAACATTCAAAAGCCACGTGAGGACGACCTTGAAATTCACTGAGCTGAATTTAGAGAGTTGAATTAGAAAGGTCAGCGTAACTCGGGCAGAACGAGTGCGGGCAAATTAGTAGTCTAGTGTAGAGCACGAACACTCGTGGCAAATGCCCTATTGTGCCCGTTGGAATGGTTGAAGAGGTTCATGAAACACAAAAACTAGACATAACGGAATTTTTACGCAAATTGAGATTTTTGTTTTCAGAATAGTAGAGCTTACATAAAATTACAGAAAACAGAATTTAGAGACCCACTGACCTGGCTGGATTAAGTCCCTTGGTTTTTTTTCTGGGTCGGTGTGGCCCACATACAGACTTTCCTCATATACGATCGAGGCTGCTCTTTAAAGTGATGTCTCGTTTTCGTGCATGAGGACATTTGTATGGGAGCCACACTTGGTCGAAATAAGATTTCTTACCAGCGAGAGAGGGAAACACGTGAAACCCGTGATTTTCACTGTGGTGGGTCTTTACATAGGTTTTTCTAAGTTTTTATTTTATAGTCGTCTGGAGTTTAACTTCTTAAATACAGTACACCCAGCTTATAGTAAAGTGCAGGGGAGCAAGGCTTTTCCTTTACTATAACAGGTTTTTCTTATAAACGATGTTCGGATATAGTAAAGTTTTGATGGTATTTTTTATCTTATCCGATGACGTTTTTCAAAGTCAAAGCTAACGTAAAATACTAAATATAAACCCATCATCAAATCAAAATACAGCAAAACTCGGTTATAAGAAAATCGAAGGGAGATGATGTTTTGTTTATCCAAGTTTTCTTATATCTTTGCTTCCAATATGCTGCTTAAAATTGCATCACTTCACACAATTTGCAAGGTTGAATTTGCAAGCTTTGATAAGATCTTGCATAGTCTGTAGTTATTCAGATCCTGTGTGAGATGTGTGTGTGTGTGTGTGTGTGTGTGTGTGTGTGTGTGTGTGTGTGTTCCTGTTTCTAGATTTTCATATTCCTGTTTTTGGTCTTTAATTAACATTGTCATGATTGACATTATTCGTGTTGTTGTTAGTGTTGTCATTGTTGTTGTTTTGCAATGAAAAAAAACAACCCACACCCTCTCTTCATTGACTAATAATAATATTAATTATATAATACTGCTTTTAAATATATACTTCTCTGAATTAAGCTTGACCAACCAATTATGATATTATTACTATTCTTTCTGTTTGTAACTCTAACCGAGCCCTGTCCTGATATTGATGAACTATTTATTTATTTATTTATCTTTATTTTACTGTATTTGCTCAAATTGTGTTACATGTATATCTGTTGATTGGATGAAAGATTGAGTGAAAGCAGGAATTGTGGAATGTAAGAACAGATGGAATAAAAAAAATATTGAATACAAAAAAAAAGTTTTCTTATATCCGAAACTCAGATATAAGAAAACATTTTGAAGTGTTTTCCCCTGTCTCTCTACCACCAACACAAAAGTACTCATATTTTTTTCTTCTGCTCAACATTTATTTTGCACAGAATACTGAAGGAAAGTATAGAATAAAGGAACAAAAACAACTCAATTAGTCTTGTAATCTAGTGCCTGTACTGTTTAGAATGTCTGTGACACAACTGGTTTGATGTAAACTTTCCCTTTTTGGAACGACTTCAATTTTCTCGGAACATCCTTTCAGTTCAGGTCCAACTCACTTTTAAAGACACACTGACCCAGACACGATTAAATCCCTTGTTTTTTTCTGGGTAGCTGTGACCCACATACAAATTCCCCCAACTTCAAATTGAGGCTGCTCTTTAAAATGTTTCGTTTTCAATTTGGGGGCATTTGTATGGGAGTCAAACCTGGTCAAAACAAGATTTTGTACCAGCTATAAGAAGGAAAACAGGTGGAACCCATGATTTTGACTCGTGATCTGGGGGGTCTTTAAGAAAATGTTGTCAATGGTAATTCGCTTATAAGTAAATAGAACTCGCTTATAAGAAAATGAACTGCAAACCAACTCTCTTGTATGACATAATTTTCTTATATCCAAGTTTCCATTGCGGATGGGAGAAAACAAATTGCTTGCTTATAACCGAGTTTTCTTATAAGCGAGTTTCTTATATCCCAGTTTTGATCATAGATAAGAAAGAAGAAGTTCAGCAGGGAAATTTTTTTTGCTTCATTGTAAGCGAGTTTTCTTATAAGCGAGTTTCTTATAAGCGGATTCGGCTGTATATATATATTTTTTCGGATTCATTTTTTTCCACTAAGTAATGAGGGGAAAGAAACATGTTTTTGAGTGCCTTTCAATTTCGTTGAAGGTGGGTAGAGGGAGTAGTGAGACTGTGACGTATACATTGATGACGTATTTACAAAGGTCAGGAAGAGGACAATTTTTTTTTTATTGTAACGAAGAGGAACCACAAATGACTTTACTATAGGAGTTTTTTAAATTTTAATTATAACCCAGTTGTTATTATGGGTGGGTGGGGGGAGTGGTGAGACTGTGACGCATACATTGCAGTACATTGGTGAAGTATTTACAAAGGTCACGAAGAGGACTTTTTTTTTTATTGTAACCGAGGAGCCAGTCCTGTGGGGAACCAAAAGTGACTTTACTATAGCAGTTTTTTTTAAAATTATAACCGAGTTGCTACTATCCGAGGTCTATTTAGTAATAAAACAGTAGACCTTTGGCCGGGAACCAGTGCTTTCCTTTACTGTAACCGAAATTTCTTATAACTGAGTTTACTATAAACGGGGAGTACTGTACATCGATGAGACAAAAATAGAATTTAAATAGGTGATGAAAATGATGTTTTATGTCCTCTCGGTCATAGACACATATGGGACATTTGTAAATACAAAGATGGTGGGAGCAATACTGGAGGCAATGCCCGGAGGCAGTGCAACACCAGTAAAGTCCCGAATTTTTAACAATGCAGATAAGTGTAGCAGTAACCACGCCTCGGTTAAACCTCATCGGCTATGGTACCTCCACGTTACTGTGTAATGCTTTTATTTATTATTTTTTTAAAATAGGGGTTCTAAGTTTTCATTTTATAGTCGTCTGGAGTTTAGCTTCTCAGATACATCAATTGCAGAAAGCGGTATTATTATGAGAGTAAGATTTAACGTGGTGACAGCCCTGACATGGCCTTAGTTGTCGACGGGGCTATAACTTTAATCTTAATCTTAGTCCGCAGAAACCATGCGCAACTGATGCACATACGATAGAAATTCGTTATAACCGACACGACGGATATTACGAATCAACCTCTTAGAAATTCGTTATAACCGTCGCGACGGATGCTGTGAACGACGGTTATAACGAAGCACTTTTGAGTGTCCCTGGGACTTCGTTGTAACCGTCGTCGACTGTACATACGTACATACCCTGAGGAGTGCAATTGAGTGATACTATTCACATTGGTGCAAGTCAGCGGTAGCCCTAAATGGATGGTTGTGAGTGGAATGTATGAAACATGAAAGGACCGGTCATTGGAAGAAGAATGGAGAGAAAAACTAATTAAATCAGAGGGACTGATTGATTGAGAGAGAAGGGGAGTGAGGGAGGGAGATAGATAGATAGAGAGAGAGAGAGAGAGAGAGAGAGAGAGAGAGAGAGAGAGAGAGAGAGAGAGAGAGAGAGAGAGAGAGAGAGAGAGAACGAAAACAAAATTTTATTTAACCAGGGGAAAAATGATATAAGCAATAAGAGAGATAGAGAATAAGAGAGAGAGAGAGAGAGTGTGTGTGTGTGTGCGTGCGTGCGTGTGTGTGTGTGTGTGTGTGTGTGTGTGTGTGTGTGTGTGTGTGTGTGTGTGTGTGTGTGTGTTGTGTGTGTGTGTGTGTGTGTGTGTGTGTGTGTGTGTGAGAGAGAGAGAGAGAGAGAGAGAGAGAGAGAGAGAGAGAACGAAAACGAAATTTTATTTAACCAGGGAAACATGAAATAAGCAATGATAAGAGAGAGACGACAGAGAGAGTGAGAGAGATAGAGAGAGAGAGAGAGAGAGAGAGAGAGAGAGAGAGAGAGAGAGAGAGGGGGGGGGGAGAGAGAGAGAGCCGGAATGTATGAAAACATGAAAGGACCGGTCATTGGAAGAAGAATGGAGAGAAAAAACTAATTAAATCAGAGGGACTGATTGATTGAGAGAGAAGGGAGTGAGGGAGGGAGATAGATAGATAGATAGATAGAGAGAGAGAGAGAGAGAAGAGAGAGAGAGAGAGGACAGAGAGAGAGAGAGAGAGAGAACGAAAAAACAAAATTTTATTTAACCAGGGGAAAAATGATATAAGCAATAAGAGAAGATAGAGAATAAGAGAGAGAGAGAGAGAGTGTGTGTGTGTGTGTGTGTGTGTGTGTGTGTGTGCGTGCGTGCGTTGTGTGTGTGTGTGTGTGTGTGTGTGTGTGTGTTTTTGTGTGTGTGTGTGTGTGTGTGTGTGTGTGTGAGAGAGAGAGAGAGAGAGAGAGAGAGAGAGAGAGAACGAAAACGAAATTTTATTTAACCAGGGAAACATGAGATAAGCAATGATAAGAGAGAGACGACAGAGAGAGTGACGAGAGATAGAGAGAGAGAGAGAGAGAGAGAGAGAGAGAGAGGGGGGGAGGGGGGGGGCGGGGGGGGGGGTGGAGGGGGAGGGCGGGGGGGGGGGGAGGGGGTACTTAGAGGAGAGTTACCTTGGAGAGGGAGAGGGAGAGAGAGAGAGCCGGAACAGAGAGAGAGAGAGAGAGAGAGACACACACACACACAGAAAGAGGGGGAGGGAGTGGGGGATAGATTTTTCTATAATATAAATAGGACTTTGGAAGCTGACAATCTAAACAAAACCGCACAAAAATCAAGAAAGCTATCAAAAGCCTTGAAAAATAAGAATTCAAAGCCTAGGAAACCAAAATAAAAGATGAAAAACATTCAAGTAAAGGGTGATATTTTATCATTAAAAAATACGAATTCAGAAAAAAATAAACTTTTTTTTTTTTAAGCTCTGAGAAAAAGGATTAAAAAGCCTGACGAAAAACTGGTTTTTTTACAACATAAATATTTAATTTTTAAAACAGGAATACCTTACCTGCTATGTTTAGTTAAGCGAATCAGGAGCTTTCGGAAGTAATAACCAATGACGTGATGATCGAAAGGGACGAGAGAGAAAAAAGTCTTATGAGAGAAAATAATTTAAAAAATTTAAAACTTTTTTTTACAAAGATAAATGCTAAGCTTTAGAAAACCAGGAATGACTACCTTACCTTGTATGCTTAATTAATTGACCGAATCTAGGGCTGTTCCAAATGAGAATGAACCAAGAACAGGATAGAGGGGAAAAAAATAACCCACTAGACCTGTACTTCAGAAGGAAACCGTCTCTAAATCGCCTAGAAAACGAGATGTTTCATTTTCTTAATTATTTGAGATGGCTAAAAAAAAAATTCCAACTGGTATTGATAGTATGATGTTTGTTTAAGAAGTATTATTGTAAAAAATCGCCACTTATATCCTGATGAACCTGAAGATATACCCGTTTAAATACAGAATTTTACGTTAAATTCTTATTTTTTTAAATCATTTTAATTAATTTAATTTTCAATTTTATTTTTTATTATTCCGTTTAAATACAGAATTTTGCGTAAAATTCTTTTCTTTTCTTTTTTCTTCTTAAAATCATACTATCAATACCAGTTGGAATTGTTTTAGCCATCTAAAAATTTGTTAAATACCTGAAGCAGACTGCAACGTCACTGGAACATACATATGAATTGTATTTTACGCATTGGACTGTAGAGGGGAAATATAGTTTTTTGATCTTGTTGGTTTTCTGCTCCTTTGGTTGCCTGCTTTTTGCTCCTTTTGCTATATTTGATGTTTGCTGTTTAATTGTTTGTCTATGTTGATAAAGGCGCATTCGCCGAAATATCCTTTTGTTGCCTGCTTTTTGCTCCTTTTGTTGCCTGCTTTTTGCTCATTTTGCTATATTTGCTGTTTTCTGGTTTGTCTGTGTTGATAAGGGCGCATTCGCCGAAATATCCAGTAGTTTTGTTTTATCTCCTGTGAATAAAATAACGTCACTTTACACCCATCTCAAATAATTAAGAAAACTAAAATTAAAAATCTCCGTTTTCTGGGCGATTTACAGACGGGTTTCCTTCTGGACTACTATGGAAGAAAATTATCAATTAGGTTAGGTTAGGTTAGGTACATTATAGTCACAGAGGCGTCTCTGTGAAACTCGGGTTGCTCCCACCTGGAGCCAGAGGCGCGCCAACATTATTTTTTTTTTTTTTTTGCATGCGATTTTTGTGTGACATGAGGAAGGAAGGGAGGGGGGTAAATTTTGACCAAATGACAACTTTTTCGCTGCCACTGGGTTTAATGTGTGCTAAGTGCATGGGCACATGGGACCTCGGTTTATCGTCTCATCCGAAAGACTCCACGTTCAGACCGCAAGGCCTAGTGCAAAGTGAGAGGACAAATCCCCTGTACCCAGGTTCGAAACTCGGGGTTTACTTGACACGAAAGCGAACGCGCTACCACTGTGCCACTCAAACCTTTTTCAAAGATACATTTTAAACTTTGCAAACAGGAATACCTGACATCGTAGTAGGCCCTGTGTTACATTAAGCAGCCCAAACCAACAGCTCCCAGAAACTGTCAGCAACGATATAGCTGTCGAAAAATATAACAAAAAGCCTTATGTTGTTGTTGCTGTCGTATCCTGGCTAAAAGACTCCAGGGATCATCCCAACAGCCGAAGCACTTGAACACTATGGGTACAAAAAATTCATCAGCTAGGGATGAGGACGTGACCGTTTTTTTTATTACCCCGCCACGTGGGCAGCCAAATCCCGACCAAGAGGGACGTAGAATTAATTTTTTTTTTTTTTTTTTTTTTAATGACTTAAGTTAAAAGCAAAAACAAACAAAATGAACGCCTTACCTCCATATGCTTTAAAATAAATCGAGCAAACCGAACCAAGAGCTCTCGGGAATTGCAATCAACCGTATTATGAAGATGGTCCGGTAGGGTTCTATCTCTATGAGTACGAGTAGGGTTCTAAAAATAGACAGTAATTAAATATAAAATAAATAATATAATAATAATAATAATAAATAAAATAATGAGTATGGGAAAACCCGGCTAAAGTCGCTGAGAGACATTCTTAGCAATGCACTAAAACAGGTAGCTTAGTTATACTTGATTCTGTGTATTTTGTCAACTTTAAAAAATTATAGAAAAAAGACTATGCCAGATAGATCAATTCTGTTTTTTGCTTTTCAGTCTGTAGAATTTAAACTTTCAGATTATATAAAAACGTCAAAAGTGATAATTTCCGACTTTAGCCTGGTTTTCCTATACTCTGTCACATTAATAATAATAAATGATTGGCTTCAGTCTCTGCAGGACCAGGGGCCGTTTCACAAGGGCTAACGTTACGTAGCGTGAGCGCAAATCGGCAAAAAACGGTACTAAGATACACCTCTTTCGCCGACGTTTGCCGAAAACGTTTTGTGGCTACTCCCAAAGTATCTCTTGGCGAACTATCACGTGACTATCACATGGGGGTGAATACATTTCTTTCTCTTTTTTTTTTTGAATTTATATGCAGACTTTGTTTGAACTTTCTATTATCAATGTTTTAATTGTTTTAAACTATTTTTTTGTTTCAAACTTTGGGTGAATACATTTCTTGTTGTTGATTGGTTCGTTAAAGTTTGGCTAAAAGAATACCTTTTGTTTTGTTTGACCAATCAGACAAGAGCTTGTAATATTCTTCCGCAAAACGTTTTCTAGAGTGTTTCTTAGGCCCCTTTTGGCGTAAGCGTTATTCGCGCGGCGACCGTTGTCTAGAGAAACTAGACCCAGGTATTTATTAAGAAACCCACAGAGGCTGAGAGGCCATCGTCACCCAACACCCATAGGGGAAGACGGGGTAAAAAGCCCAGGGGCGGGTAAGAGGCCTATGCCAATTATCTCATGAAATAAAGCACATTTCAGTCAAATTTGCCCATGAGACGAATGCTAAACATTAACACTCGTCTCATGGGCAAAATGTGACTGAAATTTGCTTTATTTCATGAGATAATTAGCATGGGCTTCTTACCCGCCCATTGTCTTTTTACCCCGTCTTCACCTATATACCCTTCAAGCACTTCACACACTTCAAACACTTCACACAGATGGCTATCAACGCGTTTCACCATCGCAAGCAAGCTTCATTGTTGTTGTCAATAACTGCAGCGGCGAACGAGATTCTGAAGATAACAGTACAATATTAATTTATTGGCAGATGGGCTGAGAAGGAAGGACAACGAACAATGTCTTGCTGAACCGGGCCATCTGCCCATGTCAAAGGGGGAGGGGGGCTGGAAGGAGGGATATGTTGTAGCGTCAGCCTGACTTTTTTTTTGTTTTTCCTGAAATACAAGCTTAGCTTCTTTCTTCTTTAAAAAAAAAAAATAACTATTGTCACAAAAAGAAGTGGGCCAACCGCATATTATTGCTTTTTCAGTTGTAGGGTGTGTAGATATTAGCCCTGATAGATAAGTTCGTTCGTTGTTAATAACAATATTGACCCGAGTTTCTTTTTTTGTTTTCTTTTGTTTTTCCCCACGAAAAAACACACACTAATATGTGCTTATTGCTTTCTAGTGGTGACAAAGATAGGACTTCATTTTGCGGCTGGCTTTTGTTGTTTTTGCAACACATTGGTGTTATTAATAAAGTCGAGATAAGGAGCGACCCGAAGGAGCATGATTGCATTGCAGTGAGAGATATCCCACAAATGTGCGATCCAATAGAATGTTCTGATATTATGGATATTGTGTGTGTGTGTTGTGTGTGTGTGTGTGTGTGTGTGTGTGTAAGTGTTTAAAACATCGGTATGCTCTGGGGCAAAAGCACGCACTCACACACGCGCACCGACGCGCACACACACACACACACACACACATACATGCGCGCGCACACACACGCGCAGTGGTTGAGGGGTGATACAATACAGTTATCAGCCATTCAAAAGGCTGTATCAACCGGCTGGGTAATAAAAGCAAGACAATAGACTAGGTCCCAGACCCTGGTGGACCAGGACGGATGAATTTTTGCAAGAAACACGTCGAGATCACCAGAAAGGCAGCCTTTTCAAGGATCGGAACACTCACTTTGCTCTGGGTTTTTTGTTTCCTAGAAATTAAACCGTCAAAACGGCGATTCCTCTTTGACGGAGATGCCGGAGAGAGTAGCCATTTTGGATGGGGTGGGCGAAGGTCACTCATTCTGGTTGAAACGTTTTCTTTTTTTGTAGTGGAGTAAAATAAATAATATTGGAGCTGTTTCCTTTGTTGTGAGTGAAACTCCTTTAGATCATCTGTATAAAATTTAAAAAATATAAAAAAAGAGAAAAAAAGGCTTGTATTGCGAACATTTCGTGCAAACGATTTGGTCTAAACGCAGGCGGCCATTAGTAAAGAGACGGCACACGCCTTCTCTTTGGGTGAAAAAATTTGACTTCCAGCACCTCCGCCAAGGAGGAATCGCCGATTTGACGGTTTGATTTCTAGGAAACCAGAGCAAAGTGAGTGTTGCAGTCTCTGTGAAGGGTGTTTTCCTGGTGATCGGGACGTGCTTCTTACAAAAACCTCATCCGTCAGGGTGGCCCTTTACGGTCCCAGTACACGTGAACGTTTTTCACTCTTTCCCCATGGCATCACGGTGATATGTCAGTAGTATTTGACTTACATATCACCGTATTGCCATGGGGACAGTGTAAAAAATGTTCACGTGTACATATACCAATCAATCAATCAATCAAAATTTATTGTCTTTAAAAAGATAAAGAAAATCTTTGTTTGGCATGCACATAAAACATAAACATAATAAGAAACATCATTTAGAAACTCTCATCCAAAATCAAAATGTACGCACATTTTTCCTTATATAAATAAATAAATATAGTATTAAATTACAATCCAAAATAAACACTAGGAAGCGCACACACGCACAAACGCACACGCACACACACGCACGCACACGCACACACACACACACACACACACACAAACATGCACATCGACACACACACACACACACACACACACACACACACACACACACACCACACACACACACACACACAATGCATACAAACGACACACACACACACACACACAAACACACACACACACCCACACACACACACACACACACACACACCACACACCCCCCCACCACACACCCCATCGACCACCCACACACACCCACCCCCCCCCCCCCCCACACCCCCACCCCCCACGCCCCCCCCCCCCCCCCCCCCAGCTAAAAGTAAGACCAACAGTTTGTGTATGATAACATGACAATATGCATAAAACGAATAATATGAATAATATCACAAGCACATGTATAATATAAGTACATAAAAACAAAGTTTAGTTTATAGAAACAACAACAACAGTGCTAGAACAATAATAATATGAATGTATACTAAAATCAGCACGCATTCACCCAATCTCGCTCACTTCAAAATCTCACCTCTCTCTCTCAAAAACTAAAAAATTCTCTCTCTCTCTCTCCCTCTCTCTCTCTCTCTCTCTCTCTCTCTCCTCTCTCCTCTCTCTCTCTCTCTCCCTCTCTCTCTGTGTATGTGCATGTATTCTTGCGTGTGCCGCGCGCACGTGCAGGTGTGTGCGTGTATGGTTATACGCATGTATGCCCGCACAAGTATTAACAACTATACATGCGCGTATGTAATTCTATGTATTCTTATTTCAACCTGTCTTTATCATAATACCTGCTTTGCTACCTTTATGTTCAATTATGTATGTGTAATTATATGCCTTGCCATGTTTGTATTCTATGTTCGTATATGTACAAAGGTGCTACCTTTATGTTCAAATTTGTATGTGTAAATATGCCTTGCCATGTTTGTATTCTATGTTCGTATATGTATCAAGGACAGATTGGAAGACTAGGCGTTGCCTAAAAATCTTTATCCTTGAAAAATAAAGTTCAAGTTTTCAAGGTTTTCTCTCTCTCTCTCGTCTCTCTCTCTCTCTCTCTCTCATTCTCTCTCTCTCTCTCTCTCTCCATCTCTCTCTCTCTCTCTTCTCTCTCTCTCTCTCTCTCTCTCTCCTCTCTCTCTCTCTCGTCCTCTCTCGTTTTTCTCTCCCTCTTCTCTCTCTCTCTCTCACACACACACACATACTCACACATGCACAGACACACACACTCACACACACATGAAGTTTATACCTTGATTACCCGCTGTCTCAATCATTGTATAGTGTACGCCTGGGCCTGTATTCACGTTGAGATAGCATGAGACTTAGCATCATGCTAACTTAGAAGCTCTTCTTCCAAAAGTCCTATTAAATCCTATAGGACATTGGAAGAGCTTCTAAGTTAGCATCATGCTAAGTCTCATGCTATCTCAACGTGAATACAGGCCCGGTTCTATCTTCCCTGCCTACATATAGCAGAGGGGGGCAGCTGCTATTCCAGCGGGCTGAGGCTACAATTTGTTTATAGTGGAGAAGCACTTGCCCAGGGTACATCCCCACTCTCGGCTAATAAAAAGGGGGACGTGAGGACGATTCGAGAGCTAAGGTGTTTTTGGGGAAGGTCCCCAAAGGGCCAACCCATCCCTTTGGCCCCGCATCACGTTTAATCTCAGTTTGCGACTTTATGGCATGCTAATCTGACACCTTTAATGTCAGTTTGTATGGCATGCCTAATCTAACACCTTTAATCGCAGTTTGTAGCTTTATGGCATGCCTAATATGACACCTTTAATCTCAGTTTGCTACTTTATGGCATGCCTAATATGACACCTTTAATCCTCAGTTTGCTACCTTATGGCATGCCTAATATGACACCTTTAATCCTCAGTTTGCTACCTTATGGCATGCCTAATATGACACCTTTAATCCTCAGTTTGCTACCTTGATGGCATGCCTAATATTACACCTTTAATCCTCAGTTTGCTACTTTATGGCATGCCTAATATGACACCTTTAATCCTCAGTTTGCTACCTTGATGGCATGCCTAATATGACACCTTTAATCCTCAGTTTGCTACCTTATGGCATGCCTAATCTGACACCTTTAATCCTCAGTTTGCAACTTTATGGCATGCCTAATATGACACCTTTAATCCTCAGTTTGCTACCTTATGGCATGCCTAATATGACACCTTTAATCCTCAGTTTGCTACCTTATGGCATGCCTAATATGACACCTTTAATCCTCAGTTTGCTACTTTATGGCATGCCTAATATGACACCTTTAATCCTCAGTTTGCTACCTTATGGCTTGCCTAATATGACACCTTTAATCCTCAGTTTGCTACCTTACGGCATGCCTAATATGACACCTTTAATCCTCAGTTTGCTACCTTATGGCATGCCTAATATGACACCTTTAATCCTCAGTTTGCTACTTTATGGCATGCCTAATATGACACCTTTAATCCTCAGTTTGTAGCTTTATGGCATGCCTAATATGACACCTTTAATCCTCAGTTTGCTACCTTATGGCATGCCTAATATGACACCTTTAATCCTCAGTTTGCTACCCCCAAAAAAAACCACCTTATGGCTTGCCTAATATGACACCTTTAATCCTCAGTTTGCTACCTTATGGCATGCCTAATATGACACCTTTAATCCTCAGTTTGCTACTTTATGGCTTGCCTAATATGACACCTTTAAATCCCAGTTTGCTACCTTATGGCATGCCTAATATGACACCTTTAATCTCAGTTTGCTACTTTATGGCTTGCCTAATATGACACCTTTAATCCTCAGTTTGCTACCTTATGGCATGCCTAATCTAACACCTTTAATCTCAGTTTGTAGCTTTATGGCTTGCCTAATATGACACCTTTAATCCTCAGTTTGCTACCTTATGGCATGCCTAATATGACACCTTTAAATCCTCAGTTTGCTACCTTATGGCTTGCCTAATATGACACCTTTAATCCTCAGTTTGCTACCTTATGGCATGCCTAATATGACACCTTTAATCCCTCAGTTTGTACATTATGGCATGCCTAATATGACACCTTTAATCCTCAGTTTGCTACCTTATGGCATGCCTAATATGACACCTTTAATCCTCAGTTTGCTACCTTATGGCATGCCTAATATGACACCTTTAATCTCAGTTTGCTACTTTATGGCATGCCTAATATGACACCTTTAATCTCAGTTTGCTACTTTATGGCATGCCTAATATGACACCTTTAATCCTCAGTTTGCTACTTTATGGCATGCCTAATATGACACCTTTAAATCCTCAGTTTGCTACCTTATGGCATGCCTTTTATGACACCTTTAATCCTCAGTTTGCTACTTTATGGCATGCCTAATATGACACCTTTAATCCTCAGTTTGCTACTTTATGGCATGCCTAATATGACACCTTTAATCCTCAGTTTGCTACCTTATGGCATGCCTAATATGACACCTTTAATCCTCAGTTTGCTACCATTATGGCATGCCTAATATGACACCTAATTTAATCCCCAGTTTGCTACCTTATGGCAATTGCCTAATATGACACCTTTAATCCTCAGTTTGTAGCTTTATGGCATGCCTAATATGACACCTTTAATCCTCAGTTTGCTTACCTTATGGCATGCCTAATATGACACCTTTAATCTCAGTTTGCTACTTTATGGCATGCCTAATATGACACCTTTAATCCTCAGTTTGCTACCTTATGGCATGCTAACACCTTTAATCTCATGGCTTTACGGCTTGCCTAATATGACACCTTTAATCCTCAGTTTGCTACCTTATGGCATGCCTAATATGACACCTTTAATCCTCAGTTTGCTACTTTATGGCTTGCCTAATATGACACCTTTAAATCCTCAGTTTGCTACCTTATGGCATGCCTAATATGACACCTTTAATCCTCAGTTTGCTACATTATGGCATGCCTAATATGACACCTTTAATCCTCAGTTTGCTACCTTATGGCATGCCTAATATGACACCTTTAATCCTCAGTTTGCTACTTTATGGCATGCCTAATATGACACCTTTAATCCTCAGTTTGCTACTTTATGGCATGCCTAATATGACACCTTTAATCCTCAGTTTGCTACCTTATGGCATGCCTAATATGACACCTTTAATCCTCAGTTTGCTACTTTATGGCTTGCCTAATATGACACCTTTAATCCTCAGTTTGCAACTTTATGGCATGCCTAATATGACACCTTTAATCTCAGTTTGCAACTTTATGGCATGCCTAATATGACACCTTTAATCTCAGTTTGTAGCTTTATGGCTTGCCTAATATGACACCTTTAATCTCAGTTTGCAACTTTATGTCACGTTACCTGAGACCTTTAACCTCATCTTGTTACAGCTTCATGTCATCTTGTGGCATCTTGTTACGTGCGATTCGCCAGGCGATAAAACGGGAACGCCATGACTGTCAGGTTCACGGCTATCATACTCTTTGATCTTTGTCGGTTTCGTATCGGTGACGGTCATAACGACCAAACTATCAGGTATGGTAGAACGATATCCTTACGGCTGTTAGAGAATCTGCTCGACTGTTTTTGGCTCACGTCGTTTTTTAAAAACAAAGTGAGTCTATTGTATCGTACATGTTCGGTTGTGTGTCTGTGTGTGTGTGTGTGTGTTGCGTCCGTGGGGGGCCCCGACCTTTAACCTTGACTCAAACCTTAACGTTGTCATTTTCTCTGAAAACATGAATAAGGCGTTAGAGGGTTAAAGTTAGCAGGATAATTTGTTGGCTCACGTCGCTTTTTTTAAAACAAAGTGAGTCTATTGTATCGTACATGTTTCGTGTAGTGTGTATGTGTGTGTGTGTGTGTGTGTGTGGTTTGCAATCACCATGGCCCCGACCTTTAACCTTGACTCAAACCTTAACGTTGTCATTTTCTCTAAACATATAAGGCGTTAGAGGGTTAAAGTTAGCAGGATACTTGATTTTGATGTGAGCCTTCAAGTCACGACGATCAAAAGCAGTCAGATACATTGATAAAGAACAAAAATAAAGATAATCATTTATTGCAGAGATTAATGTTGTGCAACCCTTAATTAATTAACCTTGACTCAGTCACACTCTTCAACTTCAAACTGAAGAAGACTCTCACTCTCCACCTGAAACTTTAACGTTGTCGTTTTCTCAAAAAAACATAAGATGTTAGAGGGTTAAAGTTAGCAGGATACTTGATTTTGACGTGAGCCTTCAAGTCATGACGATCAAAGCAGTCGGGGGATAATCGATAAGAAAATCTTTTGTTGCAGAGATTACTGTTGTGCTGTAGGAGATACTGGAAAGAAGACTCTCCCATTAGATATACAAAAACGCTCTTTAAAAAGAAAAACACAAGACTTCAGGTGTGTACAAATAGGTACATTTTAACGTCGTTAACTTATATTTTTTGTAACAAATGGATGTACCGAGTGTGTGCGTTGACGACCCGGTTGTTTCGTTTTATTTGCGCCTTTGAGTTTGACAACGGTTGTTCGTGTTCATTCGCACATCATCTCTACGCATGAAATACTTAGCCTATTGCACTTCCGGCAACAAGGCCTAGGCCTAGAGAATAAGAGATCACGCCTTACCTCATAATCAAGACGACGTACCTAACATTTAGCCCACATTCATTTCAGTCTTGAAAAAAAAACCACGGAAAATCCAGGGTTCGTCGATTTCACTGCCTTCGACGTACGAATCCTTTGTTAGGCCTAGACGATTGATCACCATGTGCAAAGACTGTACAGGGGAAGATAAACATGGATGAGCTTGCTGGCTGTGACCTTGACCTTTGCTTTGTGGCAGAGGGGGGAAAATTAACGAAACGAAAATAAAATATTAGGACTAATATAAAATATCTTACAGAAATGTAGATGATGTGGAACAAGTTTTCATCACATGAACAATCAGTTTAAAACAGTAACAGATCAGGAGTATGGCCTTACGAATTACGCAACTTCAATTATTAATTTTCTAAGAGTAAGAGGCTTAGACCTACAGGCAAAGACTGTAGGCCTACTACAGGTGTCCATAGACCCCCCTTACCCCGGCCGGGGAGGGGTGGGGGGTGGTCACTATGTTTTTCTCAATATGCTTTTCAATTTTACTTGTTTGCCAAAAATAAAAATAGGGCTCCACTATGTTACATGCGCATATATAAACATACATATATTAAATTTTAAAGAAAGGGGTAGGGGTAATTTAATGCACAGAAATAATTTAATTTACACAGTAAAATAAAAATTAATTCTGTTTTCAGATGCACAAGTGTCTACATAACAGTATTCTCTCTATACAGGCATGGGAATTGTCATGGGAATTCCCATGCCTGCTATAGTAATAAAAATCAGACGTGAGCCTTGAAGGCTTTGCCTCTTGTTTGTTTTTTCTTTTCAAAAGGACAGACAGAGACAGGGGAAAAGAGAGGGTGTTTATGTTTGTAATGTTCCTGGTTGGGTTTTTTGTTGTTGTTGTTGTTGTTTGTGTGTGTGTGTGTGTGTGTGTGTGTGTGTGTGTGTGTGTGTGTGTGTGTGTGTGTGTGTGTGTTGTGACCGAGTTCGTAAAGGCCTAAGTGTGGCTGTGTGTATGTACATGTGTGTGTGTATGTGCCTGCGCATGAGTGTGTATTTGAGAGACAGACAGGGAGAGAGAGTGAGAGAGTGTATTTGAGTGAGAGAGAGAGAGAGAGAGAGAGAGAAGGGGGGATTTCGGACATATATGTGTAGTGTGCTTGTTTGCTAAAATAAATTTCTGTTTGTTAGCACAAACATGTCAAAAATGATGTGAAATGTTATTTGAGAGTCAAAAGTACATGCATCGTGCTTCACGTATGAGAGAGAGAGAGAGAGAGAGAGAGAGAGAGAGAGAGAGAGAGAGAGAGAGAGTCGAGAGAGAGAGAGAGAGAGAGAGAGAGTCTGCCTGTCTTTCTATTCTGAATTCTGACAGCCGTTCATTTGACAGCCGTGAATCCGACAGCCGTGAACCTGACAGTCGTGGTGCCCCGGATAAAACCTCCATTATTTGACTACTTGGCTCAGGGAACTGCAAGATGACATTCTATGTGATTTAAACTATTATATGCAGGGAATGTGGAAGCAGTAAAAAAAAAAAAAAGCCAACATAGGAGATTGCTGCGGTATGGTCGTTTTTTCCGTTTGTTTTTATGTTTTGTTTGTTGTTTGTTTTTTTGTTGTTTTTTTTTGTTGTTGTTTTTGTTTTGCTTTTTGAGGGGGGGTGTCGTATGAAAAGACCCTTGAAAGAAAAATTATGAAATAATAAACTTAAACAAAATATACATCAAATCTAATGAGCATAGTAGTTTTTTTGCTTGTTTGTGTTGGGGTTTTTTTTGGGGGGGGTGGGGGGACTTCTTATGAAAACACCCATAAAAAAATTTAATTTTTGTTTTAAAAAAAATCAAAAATCAATTTAAAAACTAAAAAAAAACAAAACCAAGTGCAACTCCGATGACCCGGCTTTTGAAGTCCCCTCGCAGCATCGCCGAGGTACTCCGAAATCGGAATGTGTCGGCTGTACAATTTTAATGGGTATAAAAACGCATAAAAACCTCGCTTGCACGTAACTGAACTTTGTTTTTTTTATATATAGCCTTGTGGGTTCGGACTACAACCCGTTTTTTGATTTGGGATCGGCGGGCGCTTACACCGAAAAATTCAGGTTTTTTTATAATATAACTTGGGGTTCGGACCTGTGTTATAGACCATTCAAAAAGAAATGATCAAATTAAAAACTGCATTAAAATACAGGCAAAACTTCGCGAGATATTAGCGATTATGTGTTTCGGGGCTTTGAACCCCGTAACTGGCGCGACCTTGACCTTAATGTCAAACTAAATATTTCAGTGGATACGTCGCATCTTGGCACCAAATGATTTATACACAAATGTGATGATAAAACCCTTCAAATCAGGGTCTGAGAAATTCGGACGATATTGTGTTCCTAAACGGACACAGTAAGGATTGACCAGATTCTAAAATAGCTCCCAGAGAACCTCCCACAATACTTGCAAGGAAATACCTTCTGTAGCCAAGTAAGTTATCAAGTGAGCTTCATTTGGCTCAAAGAATGAGAGGTGAAAGGGTTAATTCATAGTCCTAATATAATTATTGTTCTTCTCATCAAGGAAGACCTTACCTCGTAAGCCTAAAGACCCACCAGATCACGTGTCAAAATCACGGGTTTCACGTTGTTTTCCCTCTTATAGACGGGGAAAAAAATGGGCTTGTTTTGACCAGGTCTCAACTCCCATACAAATTCAGTCCCAAATTCAAACCGAATGTCTTTGCATTTTAAAGAGCAAATTTGACTCGAATTTTCTTTATTTCATGAGATATGGGATGGGCTTCACCCGCCCTACCTTTTTACCCCGTCTTCCCCTATAGCTGGTACAAAATCTTGTTTTGACCAGGTGCATCTCCCAATACCCCCCAAATTCAAACCGAAACATAATTTTAAAGAGGCAGCCTGTATGTGGGTCCCAGCTCCCTAGAAAACCCCCCAAGGGACTTAATCGTGGTGCGTCAGTGTGTCTTTTAATGAAGCAGTCGAATTTGCGGCTTTCGGAAATTGTAAGCAACGTTGTGACGATCGAAAAACGATTCGCTCGATCGTTCAGACAGTTTCCTGTCAATTATGAGCACAGATGCGTCATGCTGCCGTCATGCGCCTATGACTAAGAAAATAGTTAGGCCCAGCATGTCCGTCTTCGGCTGGAGAACGATCTTTGTTCAGAATTTCTGGAGAGAAAAAAAGGCAGGAGAATGGACCGGTTAAGGCAGAGAGATGGTAGTAGATGACAGTAGGCAAAGGGAAAAGGCAGAGTCAAAAGGACTGACTGATTAGAGGAAGAAGAAAAAACAACCCAAACCCAATGAAAGAAAATCATAGATTTAGAGAAAAAAAAGGTAAATAAGGACCTGTTACATTTTTAAAAACAGGAATATTTTACCTTGTGTGATTGATTAAAGCAAACTGAATCGGGAGCTGTTGGAAATTGTAATCAACGATGTGACGATGCAGAAGGATGAAAAAAAGCCTTATGGAGAAAAAATATAAAATTCATTTTTTTTTTCAAGATAAATATTAAATAAAGAAAACAACAACAGGAATACCGTATCGTATGCTTACCTATTTATTTGGTATATTCTAGTCACAGACTTATCTCTGAAATTCGGGTTGCTCTCCCCCGGAGAGCGCGTCGCCCAAAGTGCAGCACCTACCCAAACATTTTTTTTTGGGTGTGGGGCACAGGGTGAGGAGGGTGTGTGGGCACACTTGGAAAACCTAGCTATCAATTTGGCCATACCAGGCAGCGGGATTTCTCCCTGCTCTTACTGACTTTCAACTGCCGTGGGATTTTTGCGTGCGTAAAGCGCACGGGTCAGACTAGCTTTAAGTCCCCATCCGAAGGAGTCGACGTACAGTTCGATTTTCCTGTCAAAACTAGAAAGAAAGGGCGAGGAGGCCGGGATTCGAACCAGGGTCACTCACGCTGCAGTCACGCGTTACATTTGGCAGGCGAACATCTTAGCCACTCTGCCACCTTTCTCCCTAGCAGCCAAATCGAATACGTTGGTATATAGCCTTCATGGGCTCTTTCAACGTAAACTATTCAGATTCCTTGCTGTTGTCATACCCTGGCTTAAAGACTCCAGGGATCATCCCGACAGCCGAAGCACTTGAACACTATGGTAGATATGCACCAGCTAGGGGTGAGAACATTACGCGCGTGACCTTTTTTGATTACCTCGCCACGTGGGCAGCCACACTCCGACGTAGGAGGACTTTAGACTGATGATGTTATGCTAGGAGCTTGCCATGGTTTGAAGACAATCCCCGAATAGCTATGCGTGGCATAGCAACATTTTGATGTAGCCTTGGTGTTCTAGCCTTATGCCAAGGTGGATTCAGATTCAGAAGCTTTCGTAAATTGTAAGCTACAAATCTGACGATAGAAGGGGGGGAGGGGGGGGGGGGGGGGGGGGGGGGGGGATTTATGAAGGAAAATTATAAAATTAATAAGGAAAAAGATAAATATTCATTTAGTAAGAGACGACGTTAAGGGATGAAGGCACCTTATGAAATTTGGTGTAAAGAAATAATTGATATTCTTTTCGTTCATTTTTCGCCGATACACTTGCATTTATATTTGAAAGAACACTTTATGAAGAAAATTATGAAATTAAAGGCTGTGTCAGACCAATTGACATAGGCTAGAACACCAAGGCTACATCAAAACGTTGTTATGCTATGCATAGTTATGCGGGGATTGTCTTTAGCCATGACAAGCTCCTAGCATAACATCATCAGTCTCCAAAAATCCCCGAAGACGGAGTGTGGCTGCTCACGTGGCGGGGTAATCAAAACCGGTCACACACGTAATGTTCTCATCCGTAGCTGATGCATTTGTACCATAGTGTTCAAGTGCTTCCGCTGTTGGGGTTAGAGTACCTATATAGTATTAAGGTACTCTAGTTGTGATGGTCCCTGGAGTCTTTTAGCCAAGGTAAGCCAACAACAGCAACAACAACAACATTTTTTGCTCCTTTTGTTGCCTGCTTTTTGCTCCTTTTGCTATATTTGCCGTTTTCTTGTTTGTCTATGTTGATAAAGGCGCATGCGCCGAAATAATTATCCAGTAGTTTTGTTTTGTCTCATGTGAATAAAGTAACGTCACTTTACACTTGTCGTGTAGTTGTTTGTTTCTTGTACTGACCTTTTTTAATGTTTGATGATTCGCCCAATCGGGAACTTTCGGAAACTGTACCGCAATGATGCGACGACCGTCGTAAGGTTCTAACGGTTAGCTTCAGTCTTTGCTGGACGAGCTTAATCTAACTGTTAGCGTCAGTCTTTGCTGGACGCGATGCCTGGCTGATTAATCGAACGCTTCAGAGTTCAGTTATCTAGAATTTTACGTCCTCTCGACCTGGGAAGGCACATATGGGACATTTGTTAGTTGTAAATAAACAAAAGACAATACATGAACGTAAGAGGACGTATACAAAACAAAGACAAAACATTAAAAAGTTTTGGGGAAGGATTCTAAAAGCGCAAGTTTTTCGTGTGTAGTGAGGAATATCCTGTTAAAAATTATAAAATTAGTTGGTGATATCTAAAGATGCCTGTTAAATAACTATATATGTATAAAATATTAAGTTAAAATTCATTTGTTATCTGGCCCGAGTACAACCCTCCCTATTGTATTAAAATTTCAAGGCTACTGTGTTAAAAATATCGATGTTTATATTTATTAATAAAAACCAATTTTGGCCGTTAAATATTTGTTTAAAATTATATTTACAAATATAGATTTGTTATTTACAGTAAATATATATTTTATTTTTATGTACAAAATTAGCAACTATATACATCTATTTTATTAAAACTGCCGAGGGAGAGAACTCTTCAGAGGAGGGGGCAAGACCATTATATAGGCAGGCCTGGACAGTAGACAGACCCAGACAATACGTTATATACCCTTCGAACAAGATGGCTATCAACACATTTCACCACCAGCAAGCAGATTCAGCATTTTCGTGTCCGTGGAACAGCGAACAAAGAATAATAGTAATATTGAGTGTCTGTGTGTGTGGTGGTGGTGGTGGTGATGGTGTTTAGAATTTGAGTATTGTGTGTGCTGGGGGGGGGGAGGGTTGGGGTGGGGTGGGGGGATGAGAGGTTACAGCTTGCAGAATTTGAACGGGGTGAAAATTCTGGTTTTTGTGTGGGTTTTATTTTCCTTTATCAGAAAAGATACGCACAACCGCTCATTATTACTTTTTTTGTTAAAATGTCCCGCAGTGTAGATATTGACATACGAAGATAACAATGGACATCTGGGTTTATTGTTTGTTCATTAGTGTGTGTTTGTCTGTCACTAAACTAAGATACGCACACTCGGTGTCTGCTTTCATGCTTTCACACAGACTGATAACCCATCCGCTTTTTATTTTATACCATACCGAATTACCGTTTATTTATTACACCCGTCTTCCATTTTTTTTCCCCGAAAAAGTATTATTTTAACCCCTTTTTTCAACATTGTCCCCTTTCACCGCCAAATGTTGCATGATGATGTGGATTTAACATCCGCGTTACTAACCAGCATCAAATCATGGGTCTGTTATCTGAAGACCCTATTGCTTCTTACATTTTTGGAGATGTAAGGATAGGCCAACTGTTATATATGTCACAGAGGGTATTCACAATATTGCAAAAGATTATTTTTGTTCTCTGTACACAGGTAAGGTTTAAATGGTATTTTAGGCAGAACAACTGTCTTGCGGCGAAAGGGTTTAATATCATTGCATCGAGTCAGGTTGTGCGGAAGTGTTATGTTGATACATCAATAAAGTTCGGGGGGCAAATGGCCCCTACAAAGAAACATTAAAGGTGCACCCTGGGGGGGGGGGTGAGTTTTTGTTTTTTTTGCAAAAAACACGTCGAGATCAACAGAAAGACAAAGGCTTTCAAGGATCGGAACGGATCGGCGAACACTCACTGTTCACGTTTGCTCCGTTTTCCTAGAAATTATAACCGGTCCAAAAAATCCAAACGGCGATTCTCTCCTTGGTGGGATATGCCAGGCCGGAGAGAGTGAAGGCATAGCCATTTTGGATGGGGTGGTGGAGGGCACTCATTGTACTTTGAAAGCGTTTTCGTTTTTCTTGTTTTTTTTGTTAGAGCAAATAAAAAAAAAAAAAAAGAAAATTTGGAACTAATTATTCATTTTTCCTTTGTTTGTGCGCGAAGCCTCTGCTCGTGCTCCTTTGCTCCTTTAGATAAAAATAAACAGTATAACGTACAAAAATAAAAAGGCTAGTTATTGTTGGCAACATTTTTGTGCAAACGATATTGGGCGGCCAGGGGGGGGTGGGGGGGGGGGCCCATTAGAAAAAAGA
>CM065708.1:4668819-4675270 GCA_017654935.2 Phymorhynchus buccinoides | reverse complement strand
TATCTAAGCACTGCTGGACATTTTAACAAAAAAAGTAATAATGAGCGGTTGTACGTATCTTTTCTGATAAAGAAAAAAACCACACCCCAAAACAGAATTTTCACCACGTTCTAATTCCGCAAGCTGTAAACCTCTCACCCCCCCCCCACTCCCCTTCCCCCAGCTCACACATATACTCAAAATAATAAACCACCAATCACCCCACCCCAACCCCACCCCACCCACCCACACACACACACACCAGGCCTGCCTATATAATGGTCTTGCCCCCTCCTCTGAAGCGTTCGATTAATCAGCCAGGCATCGCGTCCAGCAAAGACTGACGCTAACAGTTAGATTAAGCTCGTCCAGCAAAGACTGAAGCTAACCGTTAGAACCTTACGACGGTCGTCGCATCATTGCGGTACAGTTTCCGAAAGTTCCCGATTGGGCGAATCATCAAACATTAAAAAAGGTCAGTACAAGAAAACAAACAACTACACGACAAGTGTTTACAAAGTGACGTTATTTTATTCACAAGAAACAAAACTAAAAAATACTGGAGAATAATTATTTCGGCGCATGCGCCTTTATCAACAGATTAGACAAACAAGAGAAAAGCAAACGGCACAATATAGCAAAAGGAGCAAAAAAGCAGGCCAACAAAAGGAGCAAAAAATGTTGTTGTTTGCTGTTGTTGGCTTACCTTGGCTAAAAAGACTCCAGGGACCCATCCACAACATTAGAGTACCTTAATTTAATTACTTATATAGGGTACTCTAATCCTAACAGCGGGAAGACGCTTGAACACTATGGTACAAATGCATCAGCTAGGGATGAGAACATTACGTGTATGACCGGTTTTGATTACCCCGCCACGTGAGCAGCCACACTCCCTCTTTCAGGATATTTTGGAGACTGATGATGTTATGTTGGAAGCTTGTTACGGCTTAAGACAATCCCAGCATAACTATGCAGATAATTATGGCAACATTTTGATGGAACCTTGGTGTTTTCTAGACTATGTCAATTGGGGTCGGACACAGCCTTTAATTTCATATTTTCTTTTCCAATAAGTGGTTCGGCCGGCGAACCGCAAATATAAAATGTAAGGTATTCCTCTTTAAAAATGAATAGATATCTGTTTCTTATTAATTTTTATAATGGTTCCCTTCATAAATCTCCCCCCCCACCCCCCCCCCCCACCCTCCTCCTCGTCTATCTGTCAGATTTGTAGCTTACAATTTACGAAAGCTTCTGAATCTGAATCCACCTTGGCATAAGGCTAGAACACACAAGGCTACATCAAAATGTTGCCTATGCCACGCATAGCTATGCGGGGATTGTCTTTCAAACCATGGCAAGCTCCTAGCATAACATCATCAGTCTAAAGTCCTCCGAAGTCGGAGTGTGGCTGCCCACGTGGCGGGTAATCAAAAAAGGTCACGCGCGTAATGTTCTCACCCCTAGGGTGGTGCATTTTTTGTACCATAGTGTTCAAGTGCTTCGGCTGTTGGGATGATCCCTGGAGTCTTTAAGCCAGGGTACGACAACAGCAAGGAATCTGAATAGTTTACGTTGAAAGAGCCCATGAAGGCTATATACCAACGTATTCGATTTGGCTGCTAGGGAGAAAGGTGGCAGAGTGGCTAAGATGTTCGCCTGCCAAATGCAATGCGTGACTGCAGCGTGAGTGACCCGGGTTCGAATCCCGGCCTCCTCGCCCTTTCTTTCTCTAGTTTGACAGGAAAATCGAACTGTACGTCGACTCCTTCGGATGGGGACTTAAAGCTAGTCTGACCCGTGCGCTTTACGCACGCAAAAATCCCACGGCAGTTGAAAGTCAGTAAGAGCAGGGAGAAATCCCGCTGCCTGGTATGGCCAAATTGATACATAGGTTTTCCAAGTGTGCCCACACCCCCTCCTCACCCTGTGCCCACACACCCCAAAAAAAATGTTTGGGTAGGTGCTGCACTTTGGGCGACGCGCTCTCCGGGGGAGAGCAACCCGAATTTCAGAGATAAGTCTGTGACTAGAATATACCAAATAAATAGGTAAGCATACGATACGGTATTCCTATTTGTTAGTTTTGGGAAGTAAGGATAGACTTTATTTAATATTTATCTTGAAAAAAAAAATGAATTTTATATTTTTTCTCCATAAGGCTTTTTTTCATCCTTCTCCATCGTCACATCGTTGATTACAATTTCCAACAGCTCCCGATTCAGTTTGCTTTAATCAATCACACAAGGTAAAATATTCCTGTTTTTAAAAATGTAACAGGTCCTTATTTACCTTTTTTTTCTCTAAATCTATGATTTTCTTTCATTGGGTTTGGTTGTTTTTTCTTCTTCCTCTAATCAGTCAGTCCTTTTGACTCTGCCTTTTCCCTTTGCCTACTGTCATCTACTACTATCTCTCTGCCTTAACCGGTCCATTCTCCTGCCTTTTTTTCTCTCCAGAAATTCTGAACAAAGATCGTTCTCCAGCCGAAGACGGACATGCTGGGCCTAACTATTTTCTTAGTCATAGGCGCATGACGGCAGCATGACGCATCTGTGCTCATAATTGACAGGAAACTGTCTGAACGATCGAGCGAATCGTTTTCGATCGTCACAACGTTGCTTACAATTTCCGAAAGCCGCAAATTCGACTGCTTCATTAAAGACACACTGACGCACCACGATTAAGTCCCTTGGGGGGTTCGTGGGTAGCTGGGTACCCACATACAGGTGCTCTTTCCTAGGTAGCTGTTTCGGTTTGAATTGTGGGGTCATTTGTATGGGAGTCATGCTGCTGGTCAAAACAAGATTTTTTACGGTTTAGGCTATAGGGGAAGACGGGGTAAAAAAAAGTCGCAATGGTCGGGTAACAAGCCCACCCCAATTATCTCATTGAAATAAAGAAAATTTCAGTGAAAATTTTAGCCCATGAGACGAATGCTAGACATTAACTGCTCTGTCTCATGGGCAAAATGAGACTGAAATTTGCTTCATTTCATGAGATAATTGGGGTGGGCTTCTTACCCGCCCATGCGCTTTTTTACCCCGTCTTCCCCTAAGAAGGAAAATAATACCCGTGAAATCCGTGATTTTAATTGATCTACGTGATCTGGTGAATCTTTAAGCTTACGGGGTAAGGTCTTCCTTGATGAAGAGAACAATCATTATATTAGGACTATGAATTAATCCTAGTCCTCTCATTCATTGACAAAATGAAGCTCACTTGAATAACGTAGTTTACAGAAGGGTTTTCCTTGTTAGTCCCCGAGCCGAAGGTTCGGGGAGCTATTGTTTTTGTGGTCCGTCCGTCCGACCGTCCGTCCGTCCGTCCGGCTATTTGTCCGTTTTTCTCTCAAAAACTATTCAGTCTATCATCATCAAACTTGGTATACTAGTTTTCCAAGATGCAAGCTATCCACTGATGTATTTAGTTTTACATTAAGGTCAAGGTCGCGCCAGTTACGGGGTTCAACCCCCGAAACACATAATCGCTAATATCTCGCGAAGTTTTGCATGTATTTTAATGCAGTTTTTTTCACAACATTTCTTGATGAATGGTCTATAACACAGTGGTCATGAATGTTTCGGTGCGCGCGCTCAAATCACGGGTCCGAACCCCAAGGCTATATATAAAAAAACCTATTCAGTTACGTGCTGTTTTGATGCGTTTTTATGTATGTGTACAGCCGACACATTCCGATTTCGGAGTAGCTCGGCGATGCTGCGAGGGGACTTTGCAGCCGGTCGGAGTTGCACTTGTTTTGTTTAGTTTTTAAATTGATTTTGATTTTTTTTAAAACAAAAATTAAATTTTTTTATGGGTGTTTTCATAAGACTCCCCCCACCCCCCCAAAAAAAACCCCAACACAAACAAGCAAAAAAACTACTATGCTCATTAGATTTGATGTATATTTTGTTTAAGTTTATTATTTCATAATTTTTCTTTCAAGGGTCTTTTCATACGACACCCCCCCTCAAAAAGCAAAACAAAAACAACAACAAAAAACCAACCAACAAACAAAAACAAACAACAACACAAAAAACACAAAAACGGAAAAACGACCATACCGCAGCAATCTCCTATGTTGGCTTTTTTTTTTTTTTACTGCTTCCACATTCCCTGCATATAATAGTTTAAATCACATAGAATGTCATCTTGCAGTTCCCTGAGCCAAGTAGTCAAATAATGGAGGTTTTATCCGGGGCACCACGACTGTCAGGTTCACGGCTGTCGGATTCACGACTGTCAAATGAACGGCTGTCAGAATTTAGAAAGACAGGCAGACTTAGAAAGACATGCTCGCGTATCTCTCTCTCTCTCTCTCTCTCTCTCTTCTCTCTCTCTCTCTCTCTCTCCTCTCTCCCTCCCTCTCCTCTCTCTCTCTCTCTCTCCTCTCTTCTCTCTCTCTCATACGTGAAGCACGATGCATGTACTTTTGACTCTCAAATAACATTTCACATCATTTTTGACATGTTTGTGCTAACAAACAGAAATTTATTTTAGCAAACAAGCACACTACACATATATGTCCGAAATCCCCCCTTCTCTCTCTCTCTCTCTCTCTCTCAAATACACTCTCTCACTCTCTCTCCCTGTCTGTCTCTCAAATACACACTCATGCGCAGGCACATACACACACACATGTACATACACACAGCACACACTTAGGCTTTACGAACTCGGTCAACACACACACACACACACACACACACACACACACACGCACACACACACACACACACACACGCACACAACAACAACAACAAAAACAACCACAACACAATAAAACCCACAGGAACATTACAAACATAAACACCCTCTCTTTTCCCCTGTCTCTGTCTGTCCTTTTGAAAAGAAAAACAAACAAGAGGCAAAGCCTTCAAGGCTCACGTCTGATTTTTATTACTATAGCAGGCATGGGAATTCCCATGACAATTCCCATGCCTGTATAGAGAGAATACTGTTATGTAGACACTTGTGCATCTGAAAACAGAACTAATTTTTATTTTACTGTGTAAATTAAATTATTTCTGTGCATTAAATTACCCCTACCCCTTTCTTTAAAATTTAAATATATGTATGTTTATATATGCGCATGTAACATAGTGGAGCCCTATTTTTATTTTTGGCAAACAAGTAAAATTGAAAAGCATATTCAGAAAAACATAGTGACCACCCCCCACCCCGCCGGGGTAAGGGGGGTCTATGGACACCTGTAGTAGGCCTACAGTCTTTGCCTGTAGGTCTAAGCCTCTTACTCTTAGAAAATTAATAATTGAAGTTGCGTAATTCGTAAGGCCATACTCCTGATCTGTTACTGTTTTAAACTGATTGTTCATGCGATGAAAACTTGTTCCACATCATCTACATTTCTGTAAGATATTTTATATTAGTCCTAATATTTTATTTTCGTTTCGTTAATTTCTCTCCCCCCTCTGCCACAAAGCAAAGGTCAAGGTCACAGCCAGCAAGCTCATCCATGTTTATCTTCCCCTGTACAGTCTTTGCACATGGTGATCAATCGTCTAGGCCTAACAAAGGATTCGTACGTCGAAGGCAGTGAAATCGACGAACCCTGGATTTTCCGTGGGTTTTTTTTCAAGACTGAAATGAATGTGGGCTAAATGTTAGGTACGTCGTCTTGATTATGAGGTAAGGCGTGATCTCTTATTCTCTAGGCCTAGGCCTTGTTGCCGGAAGTGCGATAGGCTAAGTATTGCATGCGCAGAGATGATGTGGGAATGAACACGCACAACCGTTGTCAAACTAAGGCGCAAATAAAACGAAACAACCACAAGCCGTCAACGCACACACTCGGTACATCCATTTGTTACAGAAAATATAAGTTAACGACGTTAAAATGTACCTATTTGTACACACCTGAAGTCTTGTGTTTCTTTTTAAAGAGCGTTTTTGTATATCTAATGGAGAGTCTTCTTTCCAGTATCTGTACAGCACAACAGTAATCTCTGCAACAAAAGATTTTCTTTATCGATGTATCTGACTGCTTTGATCGTCATGACTTGAAGGCTCACGTCAAAATCAAGTATCCTGCTAACTTTAACCCTCTAACATCTTATGTTTTTTTGAGAAAACGACAACGTTAAAGTTTCAGTGGAGAGTGAGAGTCTTCTTTAGTTTGAAGAGTGTGACTGAGTCAAGGTTAAAGGTTGCACAACAGTAATCTCTGCAATAAATGATTATCTTTATTTTGTTCTTTATCAATGTATCTGACTGCTTTGATCGTCGTGACTTGAAGGCTCACGTCAAAATCAAGTATCCTGCTAACTTTAACCCTCTAACGCCTTATATGTTTAGAGAAAATGACAACGTTAAGGTTTGAGTCAAGGTTAAAGGTCGGGGCCATGGATGCAACACACACACACACACACACACACAACATACATACACACTACCGAACATGTACGATACAATAGACTCACTTTGTTTTAAAAAACGACGTGAGCCA
>CM065708.1:4661319-4663819 GCA_017654935.2 Phymorhynchus buccinoides | reverse complement strand
TCCCCATGGCAATACGGTGATATGTAAGTCAAATACTACTGACATATCACCGTGATGCCATGGGGAAAGAGTGAAAAACGTTCACGTGTACTGGGACCGTAAAGGGCCACCCTGACGGATGAGGGTTTTTTGTAAGAAACACGTCCCGATCACCAGGAAAACACCCTTCACAGAGACTGCAACACTCACTTTGCTCTGGTTTCCTAGAAATCAAACCGTCAAATCGGCGATTCCTCCTTGGCGGAGGTGCTGGAAGTCAAATTTTTTCACCCAAAGAGAAGGCGTGTGCCGTCTCTTTTTTTATACTAATGGCCGCCTGCGTTTAGACCAAATCGTTTGCACGAAATGTTCGCAATACAAGCCTTTTTTTCTCTTTTTTTATATTTTAATTTTATACAGATGATGTAAAGGAGTTTCACTCACAACAAAGGAAACAGCTCCAATATTATTTATTTTACTCCACTACAAAAAAACAACAACGTTTCAACCAGAATGAGTGACCTTCGCCCACCCCATCCAAAATGGCTACTCTCTCCGGCATCTCCGTCAAAGAGGAATCGCCGTTTTGACGGTTTAATTTCTAGGAAAACCAGAGCAAAGTGAGTGTTCCGATCCTTGAAAAGGCTGTCTTTCTGGTGATCTCGACGTGTTTCTTGCAAAAACTCATCCGTCAGGGTCTGGTCTAGTCTATTGTCATGCTTTTATTACCCAGCCGGTTGATACAGCCTTTTGAATGGCTGATAACTGCTTATCACCCCTCAACCACTGCGCGTGTGTGCGCGCGCGCGCGCATGTATGTGTGTGTGTTGTGCGTGCGTGTGCGCGCGTGTGTGTGCGTGAGTGAGTGCGTGCTTTTGCCCCAGAGCATACCGATGTTTAAACACTTACACACACACACACACACACACACACACACACACACACAAATATATCCATAATATCAGAACATTCTATTGGATCGCACATTTGTGGGATATCTCTCACTGCAATGCAATCATGCTCCTTCGGGTCGCTCCTTATCTCGACTTTATTAATAACACCAATGTGTTGCAAAAACAACAAAAGCCAGCCGCAAAATGAAGTCCTATCTTTGTCACCACTAGAAAGCAATAAGCACATATTAGTGTGTGTTTTTTCGTGGGGAAAAACAAAAGAAAACAAAAAAAGAAACTCGGGTCAATATTGTTATTAACAACGAACGAACTTATCTATCAGGGCTAATATCTACACACCCTACAACTGAAAAAGCAATAATATGCGGTTGGCCCACTTCTTTTTGTGACAATAGTTATTTTTTTTTTTTAAAGAAGAAAGAAGCTAAGCTTGTATTTCAGGAAAAACAAAAAAAAAGTCAGGCTGACGCTACAACATATCCCTCCTTCCAGCCCCCCTCCCCCTTTGACATGGGCAGATGGCCCGGTTCAGCAAGACATTGTTCGTTGTCCTTCCTTCTCAGCCCATCTGCCAATAAATTAATATTGTACTGTTATCTTCAGAATCTCGTTCGCCGCTGCAGTTATTGACAACAACAATGAAGCTTGCTTGCGATGGTGAAACGCGTTGATAGCCATCTGTGTGAAGTGTTTGAAGTGTGTGAAGTGCTTGAAGTGTTTGAAGGGTATATAGGTGAAGACGGGGTAAAAAGCCCATGGGCGGGTAAGAAGCCCATGCCAATTATCTCATGAAATAAAGCAAATTTCAGTCACATTTTGCCCATGAGACGAGTGTTAATGTTTAGCATTCGTCTCATGGGCAAAATTTGACTGAAATTTGCTTTATTTCATGAGATAATTGGCATAGGCCTCTTACCCGCCCCTGGGCTTTTTACCCCGTCTTCCCCTATGGGTGTTGGGTGACGATGGCCTCTCAGCCTCTGTGGGTTTCTTAATAAATACCTGGGTCTAGTTTCTCTAGACAACGGTCGCCCGCGCACGAATAACGCTTACGCCAAAAGGGGCCTAAGAAACACTTTAGAAAACGTTTGCGGAAGAATATTACAAGCTCTTGTCTGATTGGTCAAACAAAACAAAAGGTATTCTTTTAGCCAAACTTTAACGAACCAATCAACAAGAAGAAATGTATTCACCCAAAGTTTGAAACAAAAAAATAGTTTAAAACAATTAAAACATTGATAACAGAAAGTTCAAACAAAGTCTGCATATAAATTCCCCCCCAAAAAAGAGAAAGAAATGTATTCACCCCCATGTGATAGTCACGTGATAGTTCGCCAAGAGATACTTTGGGAGTAGCCACAAAACGTTTTTTTGGCAAACGTCGGCGAAAGAGGTGTTTCTTAGTACCGGGTTTTTTTGCCGATTTGCGCTCACGCTACGTAACGTTAGCCCTTGTGAAACGGCCCCCTGGTCCTGCAGAGACTGAAGCCAATCATTTATTATTATTAATGTGACAGAGTATAGGAAAACCAGGCTAAAGTCGGAAATTATCACTTTTGACGTTTTTAAGCTTATATAATCTGAAAGTTTAAATTCTACAGACTGAA
>CM065708.1:4643819-4656319 GCA_017654935.2 Phymorhynchus buccinoides | reverse complement strand
TCGCTTACAATGAAGCAAAAAAAATTTCCCTGCCGAACTTCTTCTTTCTTATCTATGATCAAAACTGGGATATAAGAAACTCGCTTATAAGAAAACTCGGTTATAAGCAAGCAATTTTTTTCTCCCATCCGCAATGGAAACTTGGATATAAGAAAATGATGTCATACAAGAGAGTTGGTTTGCAGTTCATTTTCTTATAAGCGAGTTCTATTTTCTTATAAGCGAATTACCATTGACAACATTTTCTTAAAGACCCACCAGATCACATGTCAAAATCACGGGTTCCACGTGTTTTCCCTCTTATAGCTGGTACAAAATCTTGTTTTGACCAGGTTTGACTCCCATACAAATGCCCCCAAATTGAAAACGAAACATTTTTAAAGAGCAGCCTCAATTTGAAGTTGGGGGAATTTGTATGTGGGTCACAGCTACCCAGAAAAAAACAAGGGATTTAATCGTGTTGGTCAGTGTGTCTTTAAAAGTGAGTTGGACCTGAACTGAAAGGATGTTCCGAGAAAATTGAAGTCGTTCCAAAAAGGGAAAGTTTACATCAAACCAATTGTGTCACAGACATTCTAAACAGTACAGGCACTAGATTACAAGACTAATTGAGTTGTTTTTGTTCCTTTATTCTATACTTTCCTTCAGTATTCTGTGCAAAATAAATGTTGAGCAGAAGAAAAAAATATGAGTACTTTTGTGTTGGTGGTAGAGAGACAGGGGAAAACACTTCAAAATGTTTTCTTATATCCGAGTTTCGGATATAAGAAAACTTTTTTTTTGTATTCAATATTTTTTTTATTCCATCTGTTCTTACATTCCACAATTCCTGCTTTCACTCAATCTTTCATCCAATCAACATATATACATGTAACACAATTTGAGCAAATAAAGTAAAATAAAGATAAATAAATAAATAAATAGTTCATCAATATCAGGACAGGGCTCGGTTAGAGTTACAAACAGAAATAATAGTAATAATATCATAATTGGTTGGTCAAGCTTAATTCAGAGAAGTATATATTTAAAAGCAGTATTATATAATTAATATTATTAGTCAATGAAGAGAGGGTGTGGGTTGTTTTTTTTCATTACAAAACAACAACAATGACAGCACTAACAACAACACGAATAATGTCAATCATGACAATGTTAATTAAAGACCAAAAAATATGAAAATCTAGAAACAGGAACACACACACACACACACACACACACACACACACACACACATCTCACACAGGATCTGAATAACTACAGACTATGCAAGATCTTATCAAAGCTTGCAAATTCAACCTTGCAAATTGTGTGAAGTGATGCAATTTTAAGCAGCATATTGGAAGCAAAGATATAAGAAAACTTGGATAAACAAAACATCATCTCCCTTCGATTTTCTTATAACCGAGTTTTGCTGTATTTTGATTTGATGATGGGTTTATATTTAGTATTTTACGTTAGCTTTGACTTTGAAAAACGTCATCAGGATAAGATAAAAAATACCATCAAAACGTTACTATATCTGAACATCGTTTATAAGAAAAAAACTGTTATAGTAAAGGAAAAGCCTTGCTCCCCTGCACTTTACTATAAGCTGGGTGTACTGTATTTAAGAAGTTAAACTCCAGACGACTATAAAATAAAAACTTAGAAAAACCTATGTAAAGACCCACCACAGTGAAAATCACGGGTTTCACGTGTTTCCCTCTCTCGCTGGTAAGAAATCTTATTTTGACCAAGTGTGGCTCCCATACAAATGTCCTCTTGCACGAAAACGAGACATCACTTTAAAGAGCAGCCTCGATCGTATATGAGGAAAGTCTGTATGTGAGCCACACCGACCCAGAAAAAAACCAAGGGACTTAATCCAGCCAGGTCAGTGGGTCTCTAAATTCTGTTTTCTGTAATTTTATGTAAGCTCTACTATTCTGAAAACAAAAATCTCAATTTGCGTAAAAATTCCGTTATGTCTAGTTTTTGTGTTTCATGAACCTCTTCAACCATTCCAACGGGCACAATAGGGCATTTGCCACGAGTGTTCGTGCTCTACACTAGACTACTAATTTGCCCGCACTCGTTCTGCCCGAGTTACGCTGACCTTTCTAATTCAACTCTCTAAATTCAGCTCAGTGAATTTCAAGGTCGTCCTCACGTGGCTTTTGAATGTTTCCAAATGCCAGCTCTCGAGTCCTTTTCGGTCTCGAGAGTGGGGATGTACCCTGGGGCAAGGCAAGGCATCTCCACGGTAGACAATTTCCAGCCCAGCCCTCCTGAATAGCGCCTGTCTCCGCCTCTGCCTTCTGGCTGCGATAGTCGGACACGACTATTATACATGTGTATGTGTAGCCCTGTGCTCGACACTGCAACCAAACGCCTCGTTCAGCATTCTTCTTCTTCTTCTTCTGCGTTCCCAGGCCATATGGCCATAATCAGTAAGGTACATATGTGTCCGGTTTTCAGTTTCCACTGGTCTCCCCGCTGCGTACAGCCGACACATTCCGATTTCGGAGGAGCTCCAGGGAGAAAAAATATTTGGAAGATATTTTTGAAAAAAGGCAGGAGAATGGGGCCAATAAATCAGAAAGATAGTAGATGATAGAAAGCAAAGGGAAAAGGCAGAGTCAAAGAGAGTGTCAGATTAGAGGAAGTTACAAGCATAGGACTTCCAGAAGGTGGGGGAACTATTTTTACGAAAGACCCCCCGAGTATCCCCACGGGGAGGTTCAGCATTCAAAAGCGAACTCTTTATTTCTGAAATATGACAAATTGATAAAATCATAACATAAAGCAGCCATGACACATTGAGCGACTTAGCTGGCTCTTTTGTCCGCCAGGTGGCATAACGCTCGAGTGGGGCTAATCCTCTCTATATTCTTAGTTGGGGATAAAGAGAGAGAGAGAGAGAGAGAGAGAGAGAGAGAGAGAGAGGAGAGAGAGAGAGAGAGAGAGAGAGAAATCTTTATTTCTAAAATTATGACAAATAATTATTGATAAAAGCACCTCTCTCTCTCTCTCTCTCTCTCTCTCTTCTCTCCTCTCTCTCTCTCTCTCTCTCTCTCTCACTACGCCCAAACTAAGAATATAGCGTGATAAGCCCCTAGTGGTTTGACTGCCCCCTGGCGGTCAAATAATCGCCATAAGTCGACCATTCGTTTCATGCCATTTCTTTATATGAACCATTCTTTCAGTTTATACCATTCTAGCTATTAACGCTATACTTTCTCAACTTCTTCTTCTTCTTCTTCGCCTCAGGCAGCCAACTTCATCAGGCTGAAGATTCTGCTGCACTTTGGGGGGTAGTAAGAAGACAAGAAATTAGAAAGCTGAGGAGATAGAAGTAGCCTAATGGAAAGGAAAGTAAACATAGAATAAAAACCTAGTGTGGATCTATCTATATAAAACAAAATTAACAGTAAACTAGAATAGACCATAAAAGCTTTCAGATATTTCCTTTCGTCCCAGTTTTCTTCGCTATTATTAGCCTAACACTATGTTAAAATCTCACCTGTGCGAGACACAGCAACCAAACGCCTTGTTCAGCATTCAAAAGTGAACTGAAGGCCAAACTGCTGGCTGCAACAAAATATCCTTGCTGTGAGTTCGAATTCATTTGCTTAAAGATCCACCAGATCACGTGTCAAAATCACGGGTTTCACGGGTTTTCCCTCTTATAACTGGAAAGAAATCTTGTTTTGACCAAGTCTGACTCCCATATTATAAATGGCCCCAAATTCAAACCAAAACACCAGTTTAAAGAGCAGCCTCGATTTGAACTTGGGGAAATTTGTATGTGGGTCACAGCAACCCAGAAAAAACCCAAGGGACTTAATCGTGGTGCGTCACTGGGTCCTTAAAACAGTCTCGAAAAGCATGCAACATTTATCTATGTTCAGCCTGATTATTTGTAAAATAAATAAATAAATAAATAAACAAACAACAACCCGATATAACGAGTCAAAGAGAGTGAAAGATTAGAGGAAGTTACAAGCACATAACTTCCAGAAGGTGGGGAAATTATTTGTAAAAAACAACAAAACAAAAAAGCCGATATATGAGTCAAAGAGAGTGAAAGATTAGAGGAAGTTACAAGCACAGAACTTCCAGAAGGTGGGGGATTTATTTGCAAAAAATAAAAAATAATACAAATCCGATATATGAGTCAAAGAGAGTGAAAGATTAGAGGAAGTTACAAGCACAGACACAATAAAATAAAAAAACACAACCCCGGTATCCCCACACGGGGAAATGACGAATGTTTGGTGTCTTGTGTTGGTTTTTCAAATGCTCAACAGACAGACCACTACCACCACCAACAATGCAGCCTCGTTTCCCCCTCCTCCTCCTCCTCGCGTGGTGCACGTGCGCTGCGCGCGCGGAGCAGTTCACGGGGAAATGTCTTGAGCAGCGAGTGATGGACATGGAGAAAGCCACCTTCCAGCTGATGAGGCAGCTGACTCTGCAGCAACTGTACCTGGAAGAGATGACCAGGTCCGGCGTGGATTCTGGCATCAAACAGGTGAATTTGAGAGAGAGAGAGAGAGAGAGAGAGAGAGAGAGAGAGAGAGAGAGAGAGAGAGAGAGAGAGGGAGAGAGAGAGAGAGAGAGAGAGAGAGAGAGAGGGGGGGAGTGAGAGTGAGAGAGAGAGGGGGGGGGGAGTGAGAGAGAGAGAGAGAGGGGGGGGGGGAGTGAGAGTGTGAGAGAGAGAGGGGGGGGAGAGTGAGAGAGAGAGAGGGGGTGAGAGAGAGAGAGGGAACGAGAGAGAGAGAGAGGGAGAGAGAGAGAGAGAGAGAGAGAGAGAGAGAGAGAGAGAGAGAGAGAGAGAGAGAGGGACACACACACACACACACACACACACACACACACACACACATCCACACACACACACACACACACAAAGTTAGAGACAAAGTTAGCGACAGAAATTACTTTGATGCCATGAAAAAAAGTCATGTTAAACTCTTGTTTGTTTTCACACATCAATACTTTTTTTTTTTTTTTTAATCTGTTCAGGTTCGCCAAAGAAAGAAGGGGCCTAAATCGTACTACACCCCAACCTACGCTGGGTTCTCCGTCGCCGCCATGCACAACCACGACAACAACATTCGCACCATCGGCATGGGGGAGCTGACCGTGGTCATGAACGGGCTGGAGTTCCGCACCCGGCACAACGACTACCGCCTCAAGATGACCAGCAGGAGTAGCGGGGACTACCAGGCTGTGGAGGACATTCCCTTCCCGCATGTGCCTCCGGAGGTCACCAGTAAAGGATCTGTGGATGAGCAGGTCGGTGTGTGTGTGTGTGTGTGTGTGTGTGTGTGTGTGTGTGTGTGTGTGTGTGTGTGTGTGTGTGTGTGTGTGTGTGTGTGTGTGTTGTGTGTGTGTGTGTGTGTGTGTGTGTGTGTGTGTGTGTGTGTCTCTGTGTGTGTGTGTGTGTGTGTGTGTGAGGGGGGGGTGGGGGGGGGGCCGGGTGGAGGTTAGACAATGGAAGACACCCCCTTTTCCTCCTCCTTTACCCCCGGAGCAGGTATCTGTGTGGGGGGAAAAGGAGGGAAGGGAGGGGGGGGTTGGAGGGGGGACTGAGGGGGATAGGGGCAGAGTGTGTGTGTGTGTGGGGGGGGGGGGGGGGGGGGTAGGGGTTGTGGCCAAGGGTTGCGTGTCTTGTTTTTTGTGGCAATACTCATCCGTGGAAAACATCCCTTTTCTTCCTTCCTAGTACTATGCGCCTTGAGGGTTTCTGGAAACGAGTCTGTGGTGGAGCAGGTCTATGTGGGGGAAGGGCATAGGGGAGGGGGAGGGGGGTTAGGGGGAGGATGGGTTGCCTGTCTACATGCACTTGTTTGTTTGTGTGTGTGTGTGTGTGTGTGTGTGTGTGTGTGTGTGTGTGTGTGTGTGTGTGTGGTGTGTGTGTGTGTGTGAACAAGAACCCTTAGTACAACAATTATGATACAGTGAAACCTCCCTTATAAGACCTCACATTATAAGACCTACTTCTCTGAGACATTGCCCCCCTTTGTAAGTATTAAAATGACCCCCCTTCTAAGACCTCATTTTGGATGGTTTTTTGACGGTCTTATAAGGGAGGTTCCACTGTAGTTGCTATGATGATTCTGATGCCAGAGTACCGAAATGAAAGGGTGGTTCAATGCCTGGATGAGCGGGTATTATTCGGAGAGAGACTACAGGCCCTATTTCAGACCCAACCCGCGCTGTTTGGAAGGGTTCTGGACCTCGAATATATGGTCATTATCACAACAGGTATTCATAACTGTTATTGTGATGATTCTGACGCCAGAGTGCCGAAATGAAAGAGTGGTTCAATGCTTGGATGAGCGGGGATCATTCGGAGCGGGACTACAGGCCCTACTTCAGACCCAACCTGTGCTACATGGAAGGGTTCTGGACCACCTCCGGGAACGGCAGCATTGAAGAGCCCTTTGAGAGCGACCGGCATCAAATTGAGGCCGAGACCTGGTTTGAACTGCAGGTGAGAAGAATCGTTACAATACAAGGCCAACTACTGGGGGTAGTCATTCGTACAAATAGTTCCCCCCACCTTCTGGAAGTTCTGTGCTTGCAACTTCTCTAATCTGTCGTTTTCTTTGACTCTGCCTTTTTTGTGTTTTACTTCGCTTACTGTCATCTTTTTACTATTTTTTTTATGTCTTACTGGTCCATTCGAATTCACCAACTACTGGGGAGTCTTTCGTAAAAATAGTTCCCCCACCCCCTTCTGGAAGTTCTGTTGCGTGCAACGTCCCTAATCTGTCGTTTTCTTTGACTCTGCCTTTTTACTTCGCTTACTGTCATCTTTTTACTATTTGTTTATGTCTTACTGGTCCATTCGAATTCCTGCCTTTGCATTGTTCTTGAAACTCCTTCATTGCCATTCTCTTGTAGAATGTCTTCTTGCTCAAGTTGACAACCACTGGACAGTCAAATTGCAGGCCGATATGCAGACTGAGGAGACCTTCACTAGGTCGAAACAGCTGTCTCTGTGTGGGCACTGTCCTCTCCCATTCCCTTATCGGATCTGGAGAAAAAGTAAATCAGTACATTTTACTTTGTTCTTTCTTCTTCTTTTCAGAACACAGAACAATTCTAAAAGTTAATGATGAACTGAGTTTGTTTCTGAGGTTCACAAACTAAAGACATTGGACACAAAAACGTTTTATTAAAGCAAATTATTCTGCATTACAAATGCACCAACGTTTTAGTCATTCAGATTAGGGGAACCGGAGCTCAGCTATTCACTGAGATTTTTCATTCATACTATATATATACTCCGTCCCTAAACCCCGAGGAAGTCAATTAATGGACGAAATATTGGACAAGTTTTTATCCTGTTTGTTTGTGTGTTTTTAGCCTGAATGTGTTATATAAATTCTATTCATATATATTATCTTCCCCTTCCACAGGAGAAAATCCGTTTCATGTCCTACATGGGAGACAAGAACATGAACGAAAACTTCGCCTATCTTCCCACCACCATTCTGAGCACGGAAGACGGCGTACTGGTGTTTGGCCAGTGGAACTACAGGATCGTGTGCCACCCGATCGAGGGACACCTCAACCTCTCGGCCTTTGTGCCCATTGACAATCTGGGGAACAGGTGTGTGTGTGTGTGTGTGTGGTGTGTGTGTGTGTGCGGGGGGGGGGGTGGTGGGGGGAGTGGAGGGTTGTGTGGGTGGGGGGTCAGAAAAATCGTCTAGGTAAAATTGTACTAGTGTGAGCTGGTGTGTGTGTGGTTTTGTGGTGTGTGTGTGTGTGTGTCGTGTGTGTGTTGTGTGTGTGTGTGGTGTGTGTGTGTGTGTGTGTGTGTGTGTGTGTGTGTGTGTGTGTGTGGTGTTGTGTGTGGGTGGGTGTGTGTGGAACAGTGTGTGCGTGGTAGTGCGTGCGTGTGCGTGTGTGTGTGCGTGCACGCGCCAGCGCGTATGTGTGTGTGCGTGTGTTTATGCATGTGTGTGGGGTTTTCATGTGAGTGAGAAAGAGAGAGAGGGGAGAGAGAGAGAGATGAGAGAGAACGAGAGAGAGAGACGGAGAGAGGGGGTGGGAGAGGTGGGGGTGTGTGCGTGTGCAGAGCGAGCAGACAGAGAGTGAGTGAGTGAGTGTTTGTGCTGTGAGTGAGAGAGGAGAGAGAGAGAGAGTGGAGAGAGATGAGAGAGAGAGAGAAACACACAGAGAGAGGGGAAGGGGTGGTTGTGTGTGTGTGTGCGCGCGCACGTGTGTGATGTTTTCGGGTTGTGTGTGTGTGCTGTGTGTGTGGAACAGGTGTGTGACGTTGAGTGTGTGTGTGTGTGTGGTGTGTGAGTGTGTGTGTGTGTGTGTGTGTGTGAGAGAGAGAGAGAGAGAGAGAGAGAGAGAGAGAGAGAGAGAGAGCGAGAGAGAGAGATGATTTGTGATTTGAGAGAGAAAGAGAGAGAGAGAGAGAGAGAGAGAGAGAGAGAGAGAGAGAGAGAGAGAGAAAGAGAGAGAGAGAGAGAGAGAGAGAAGAGAGAGAAAGAGAGAGATAGAGAGAGAGACGAGAGAGAGCGAGAGAGAGAGACAGAGAGAGAGGAGAGAGAGAGAGAGAGAGAGAGAGACGTCTGAGAGAGAGAGAGAGAGAGAGAGAGAGAGACAGAGAGAGAGAGAGAGAGAGAGAGAGAGAGAACTTTGAAAACTTTAACTTTATTTTTCAAGGATAAAGATTTTAGGCAACGAGAGCGAGAGAGAGAGAGAGAGAGAGAGAGAGAGAGAGGAGAGAGAGAGGAGAGAGAAGAGAGTGTAAATGTGTGAGAGAGAGAGAGAGTGAGAGAGTGTGTGAGAGAGAGTGAGGAGAGAGAGTAGAGTTGAGAGGAGAGAGAGAGGACAGACAGAGCAGAGAGTTAGAGAGAGTGAGACAGAGAGAGAGAGTGTGAGAGAGATTGTGTGAGAGAGTGATTGTGTGTGTGTGTGCGTGTGTGTGTGTGTGTGTGTGGGGGTGGTGGGGGTGTGTGCGTGTGTGTGTGTGTGTGGAGTTGTGTGTGTGTGATACAGGTGTGCGTGTGAGTGTGTGTATGTGTGTGTGAGAGAGGACAGATTGACAAACAGAGAGACAGAGAGAGAGAAGAGAGAGAGAGTGTGTTCGTGTGTGTGTGTGTGTGTGATACAGGTGTTTTGTGTGTGCTGTGTGTGTGTGTGTGTGTGAGAGAGAGACAGACAGACAGCTAGAGAGACACAGAGAGAGAAGAGAGTGACTGTGCGTGCGCGTGTGTGTGTGTGTGTATGAGTGTGCATGTGTGTGCGCGTGCGTGTGCGTGTGCGTGTGTGAGTGTGTGTGCGCGCTCGTGTGTATGTGTGCTTGTGTGTGCTGTGCGTTTGCGTTGTGATGTTTCCCACTCATAACTGACTGTTATTTACATTCATGTAAATGCTTCAATTGTTTCGTGATCGTCTTTTTAGTTGACGTCTTGTTTGTTTGTTGGTTGTGATATTTGTGATACCAGCCACATTTCCTTTTAGGCAATGCTATTAAAAAGGTCAGTAAACGAACTGATTGATTAATTGATTGATTGATTGATTGATTGATTGGGCAGGCTGGACAGGAGGCAAGACCTACGAACATTACATCATGACGCGAGCGGTTCGCTTCCGGTTGGAGTCACCTGAGGGTGATGCCGATTATGAGGATCAGTAAGAGATTTTTTTTAGTGTTTTGGACCCCCCCCCCCCCCCTTTCCCGTACCCTCTTCCCCAAGGCGATACCGGGTAGTCTTTTATACAAATAGTCCCCCCACCTCATGGAAGTTCTGTGCTTGTAGCTTCCTCTAATCTGTCACTCTTTTTTGACTCTTTTGCCTTTTCCCACTTTGCTTACTGTCACTCATCTACACCCTGCTTGTGAGCTGACACAAGGCAGTCCGCGCAAGCAGGGTCGTCCTAAGAAGAGGATCAAGGACAGTCTCAAGGCCAACCTCCAATGGGCAGGGCTCCAGCCCTCGTCAGCTTGAAGCCGCTGCTGCAGCCAACAGAACCAGCTGGCGTCAGTGCCCTGACCAGGACAGAGGATCCAAGGAACAGTATCAAAGGCCAAACCTCCAGTGGTCAGGGCTCCAGCCCTCGTCACGCTTGAAGCTGGCTGCTGCAAGCCAACAGAACCAGCTGGGCGTCAGTGCCTGACCAGGACAGAGATCAAGGACAGTCTCAAGGAGGCTAACCTCCCAGTGGGCAAGGGCTCCAGCCCTCGTCAGCTTGAAGCTGCTGGCTGCTGCAGCCAACAGAACCAGCTGGCGGTCAGTGCCCTGACCAGACGACAGAGGATCAAAGGACAGTCATCAAGCGGAGAGGCCAAACCTTGTGTGTCCAGTGGGCAGGGCTCCAGCCCTCGTCAGCTTGAAGCTGCTGCTGCAGCCAACAGAACCAGCTGGCGTCAGTGCCCTGACCAGGAGAGCAGTGAAGAGTTTTCGAAGATATATGATCGTCCGGGCAGCGGCCTGGCAACAAAGAGCACGAGAGCGGCGTCACAGAGCTGCATCTGTCCCTGTCACAGCTGGTGTTCCATGTCCCACCTGCAATCGCATGTGTGCTTCTGAGTTTGGTCTCCCAGGCCACACGCGCATCCACCGATGATGGCACAGCGAGAATGTCTTCCTCGGACCCGAGAGACAACCATGATACAACTGTCACTCATCTACAATTTCTCTGCCATAGTGGCCCCTTCTCCTTTTTGTCTGGAAACTTCTTAGATAAAGATTTTCTCCAGCCAAAGTCGGACATGCTGGCATTGGACGGTATTGTTAATAATTCGGGACTTTATTGGTGTTGCACTGCCTCCGGGCATTGCCTCCACAGGATCGTTCCCACCATCTTTATGTCTATGCTAATGTCCCATATATGTGTCTGTTTCAGACCGGAGGACATTTAAACAGATTTTCTTCTTCATTCAAAAGTCGTGGCCATGTTGGTCAGATTTCTTACAATTCCACTATGCATCCTATTCATAACGTTTCGATTCCAGTTTCTCTTTAATTCAATATTAAATCTTACAATTCCACTGCGTATTCCATATCATACGTTTTGATTCCAGTTTCTCTTAATTAAATATTAAATCTTACAATTCCACTATGTATTCCATATCATACGTTTTGATTCCAGTTTCGCTCAAGTAAATATGAAATCTTACAATTCCACTATGTATTCCATATTATACGTTTTGATTCCAGTTTCTCTTAATTAAATATTAAATGTTACAATTTCACTGCGTATTCCATATCATACGTTTTTATTCCAGTTTCTCTTAATTAAATATTAAATCTTGCAATTCCACTGCGTATTCCATATCATACGTTTCGATTCCAGTTTCTCTTAATTAAATATTAAATCTTACAATTCCACTGCGTATCCCATATCGCACGTTTGATTCCATTTATCTTAATGACATTTTAAAAGTTAGGGGAAGACGGGGGAAAAGCCCATGGGCGGGTAAGAATCCCATGCCAATTATCTCCTGAAATAAAGCCAATTTCAGTCACATGCAATTTGCCCATGAGACGAATGCTAAACATTAACACTCGTCTCATGGGCAAAATGTGACTGAAATGTTCTTTATTTCATGAGATAATTGGCATGGGCTTCTTACTCGCCCATGGTCTTTTTACCCCGTCTTACCCTACAATTCCACTGCGTTTCCCATATCGCATGTTTGATTCCAGTTTATATGAATTACTTTTTGAATATTACAATCGCATTACAATGTGTTCGATATGGCTTGGAGTCAAACTGCACGCGACTATCTTTAGATAGTCCATTGAAGTAAGCATGGTTTCTATTACCTAAAAACTAATAACTTGTATCAAACAATGGTTATGCAGAAATATAAAAAGGGGTTTTTGCTTTCGATATTTCAGCAGTCTTTTTTCAATTCAAGTCCTTAGTTTTCGTAATAAGTTCCATAATATGTACAATGGACACTATCTAAACTCTATAGTCCGTTTTGACTCCAAGCCATCGAATTTATTCCATCTGTGTATTCCACACAGCACAGGCTTTCCCTAGTAGCTATACTGCATGCGATTCCATTCACTACGATGGTCGATTTTAGGAAGAGGGCGTAAAACCCTACGATTGGATTTTGACCATTGTCAGACATGACTCACGTGAAATTCTACTGTCTAAGTAAATCCGATGAAATCCTACTAGTTTACGATGGCTTGGAGTCAAAACGGACTATCTTTGTCACATAGTCCATTTTGAACTTATTACAAAAAAGTAAGAACTTGTATAATTTTAAAAAAGTCTGCTAAAATTATATTTCTGCAGTCATTGTTTGATACAAGTTATGTTCACTATATTTGTAGACACCCCCCCCCCCCCCCCCCCCCCCGACCCCCCTTCCCCCCCCCCCCCCCCCCCACCTACACCGAATCTGATAAAATATCTGTGTTTTTGTATCATAAATTCTATTTGATTCGTGTATTGCTGTCTACTTGAGTGGAGTGAGCAAAAAAACACCCACCAGCAGAATTATTTTTAGAAGTAAGTATTTCACG
>CM065708.1:4638400-4643319 GCA_017654935.2 Phymorhynchus buccinoides | reverse complement strand
CCCCTGAGGTGAAAGCGACTTCCCCCCGATCGTGATTCTCCACCGATTTCACGCGAAGGGTTTTGTGGGAGGGGCATGGACATTGTTTCTGGACATCGCATGGAAGTCCGAGGGTTCCGTCTTGCTCCTTCAGTGTCGAGGCACGTGTCCTTGGTCTTGTCAAAAATCTCCACCCCTTTCTGGATCTCATTGATGATCACAGCCTTGGACTCCTCAAAGAGTCTGTTGAGCTGCTCGGTCCATGTGAAGCGAGTGCCGGGTTTCAGGAGTTCCCGGAAGGGCAGCATGCGTTGGGCTGAGGCAAAGGCATATGAGACCTGGTTGATGAGGCCAAACCAGCTGCGGATGTCGGTGATGTTCTTTGGGGCAGGGAAGTCTCTGATGGCCTCCAAGTAGCGGGCACAGGGCCGCACAGTGGTAGGGGTTATTTCAAATCCTGCAAATTCGATGGTGGTTTTGGCGAATGTGAATTTCGTGGGATTTAAGATGATGCCATGCGAGCCGCAGGTGTCTAGCCACTGGACAGCCTGGTAAAATGCCTCCTCAATGGTGTCGGACCACATCAGGGTGTCGTCCACACACTTTGTTTTCTTGGGAATGTCCGAGACGATCTCGTCGAAGCGCCGACTGTAGCCGTCTCCCGAAGTGATGTATCCCTGAGGTGCGACGCAGTAACGGTAACGGCCCCAGGGTGTGATGAAGGTGGTCAGGTGGCGATCTCCATCATCAAGGGCGATGCTATGGTAGCCGTTCCAAGCGTCGAACACAGTTTTGCGGGTGTGGGGTGGTACAGCACGGGCTTGGTGGAAGGGGGATTGGGTGTGATGCGTCTCACGGACTGCATATCGGTTGAGGGGTTGGAGGTCGACTGTCCGTCGAGGTTTCCCAGATTTCTTGGGGCATATTACCATCCTATGGCACCAGGTGACTGGTGTGCCAATGGGGACGGGCTCTATGACTCCAAGGCGTACATCGCGGTCAAGGCCTGCTTTGACTTCATCCTGCCAGTGGACTGGGACTGGGATGGGTGTGTGGTGAGTGACTGGTTTGGCGTCAGGGTCTATCATCAGGCTGATTGGGGGTCCGGACATTTTGGGGAGGGGTTGGTGCTCGCACACGTTGAAGGTGCTGGAGCAGTAGTGTTCCAACAGCCACGTTTCTAGGCGGCCTCGGTTCTCCTCCGTGGGTAGGAATGGGAGGGAAGTGTGAGGGGTTGGTGGTTTTTGGCGGCGAGGACAGCCACATGTGTGTGGGGTCTGCACACTGGGTGATTCTTCCAGAGGGGCGCATGTGTTCTCACGACTTTCCCCGATTGTGGGGAAGTGGGGGGAGATCATCCCGAGGGAGATGCAGGCCTGTTTGGAGAGGAAGAGTTTATCTGTAGAGGTGGTAAAGTAGACCACCTGGCGGGTCTGGTGCCTGTCTTTTGAGGGGCCAGTCCCGGATATTCTCAGGGTGAGGGCGCCAATGATGTCAATTGGGCTGCTGTTGGCGGCAGTCATCTTCATGCTGACTGGTGTGAGATGGTGCCGGTCGAGACCCAGTTTGGAGAGCAGTGTTGTTCCCGCTAGGCATGATTGGCATCCAGTGTCTGCCATGGCTTTATACGGGACGACCGGGGTAGGTCGTGAGAGGGGGGTGGAGAAACCCAAGGCGTGTATGTCGGTCGGGTCGGCTTCGATGGAGACCTCGACAAAGGGGTGGGGGTCGGAGGAGCGCTTCTCCCACGCATCGCAGAATTCGTCGTAGACGTGGTGGTCGAGGGTCACTGCATGGGTGGAGGATCCAGCGGGGGTGTCGATAAGGTTGCAGAGGTTGTTGAAGATGGCAGTGGTGCGGTCGTCCGTCTCCGCTGAGCTGGTTTGGGACTGTGGCTGTGGGCGGCGCTGTTGCTGACGGCAGACGCTCTCATGGTGGTGTAGGAGGCCGCACTTGGTGCATTTGTGGTTGTATGCAGGACACTTCTTCTTGCGCTCCTGTATGTGGCGTCCGTGGTTGTGCTTCCCACAGTGGCTGCAAGGGGCTGGCGAGGGTCTAGTGTCGTTGACCTGTCGGTTCCTCTCCATGCGCCTGTAAGAGCTGGAGGCCGCTGCAGTTGAGGGGGTGCTGTGGCCCAGTAGGCGGCTGGCTGAGCGTTTCCCACTCTCTTTTGCTTCAACGTATCTTAGGGCCTCTTCAAGGGTCATGTCTTGCTTGGAGTCGCCGAGAATGTCTAAGCGGATCTCCTCGTCTTCTAGGCCTCGGATGAGGGCGTCACGGACCATGATGTCGCTGTAATCCACGCTAGTACGGCATGCGGCTGTGGGACAATCCACCTTAAAATTGCACACGCCGGCCTGTCCCCGGATGCGGGCAGCGAAGGCTCTGATGGGCTCGTCACGGTCTTGGCGCATCTGTTGTAGCTGTACGCGAGCGACCATGACGTTTTCTTGGCGGACGGCCAGGGATTTGATGTTGCCAAGCACTGTCTGTTCATCGCTGGAGGCCAAGGCGCCAAATGTCCGCGTGAGGTCCCTCCTGAGGGCCTCGTCACAACATTCCAGTAGCTGGAACACCACGTCGCCGCCTGTGAGGCGTGTAGCGCGTTTGTAGTCCGACCACCTCTGCTCAAAGTACGCCCACTCTTCGCTTGTCCCGGCCGCTGAGATGACGGGGCGTCGGACTTTCTCAGGTGCGGCTGCTCCCGTGGTGGGGGGCGGGGCGTTGGCTCGGTGGGCGGTGGCGCTGTGAAGGTCGATCAGGCGGACCAGCACCTCGGTTGGAATGGTGGCGGGCCACGTTGTATCGCAGTCTGGCGCAGGGCAGGGTATGTTGTTCGACATGGTTGGCAGGGAGTAGGTGAGTCTATTTCTTCATAAATGAGCACAAAACACTCTTTGCTTGTTTCAACGTCTTTATTTATGAATAGCAATGAAGAAATAGGTCCTCAGTGGGTCTGAAAACATGACAGACAGAGAATGATGATGAGATGGAGAAAATGGTACAATGGTACAATGCATGTGACATGAAGCGAAGATGAAATAACAATGAGACAATTTATGGATACATTGAGTGATATTCCTCTATAGATGACATTTTGTCCAATAAATACAGTTTGTTTCCCCACAAAATGACACAACAGTGTCAAAAGATTGTCCAACAAATACACAGTTTGTTTCTTCACAAAATGACACAACAGTGTCAAAAGATTGTCCAATAAATACACAGATCCCCCCCCCCCCCCCCCCCCCACAGCCACACACAAAATGACACAACAGTGTGTCAAAAGATTTTCCAATAAATAGTTTGTTTCTCCACAAAATGACACAACAGTGTCAAAAGATTGTCCAATAAATACACAGATTCCCCCCCCCCCCCACAAAATGACACAACAGTGTCAAAAGATTGTCGAACAAATACAGTTTCTTTCCCCACAAAATGACACAACAGTGTCAAAAGATTGTCCAACAGATTGTCCAACAAATACACAGTTTGTTTCCTCACAAAATGACACAAGTGTCAAAAGATTGTATCTATAATTGTGCCTATAACGACCATATCATGCTCGTTGTTGTATGCTGTTGTTGTTGTTGTTGTCTTACCCTGGCTTAAAGACTCCAGGGATCATCCCAACAGCCGAAGCACTTGAACACTGTGGTGCAAATGCACCAGCCTGCAGAGTTGAAAACATTACGTGTGTGGCCGTTTTTGATTACCCCGCCACGTGGGCAGCCACACTCCGACTTCGGAGGATTTTAGAATGATGGTGTTATGCTAGGAGCTTGTCATGGCTTAAGACAATCCCCGCACAACCATGCAGAACAGAACAACACACTTTGATGTAGCCTTGGTGTTCTAGCTTATGTCAACTGGTCTTACACAGCCTCGTGCCGAGGCGAATTAAAGTGTATAATAATTTAATATGCAGAAACTCTAGGGAGAGCTGGATAATTAAAGGATCCCATAGACACGTATTCCGTTTAAGACTAACAAAAAGAACTGAAGCAGTGCAAACCCGGCCAGACTTATGTTGTTGCTGACATACCCTGGCTAAAAGACTCCAGGGATCCTCCCAACAGCCGAAGCACTTGAACACTGATACAAATCATCACAAATACATCAGCTATGGGTGAGAACTTAACGCGTGTGACCGTTTTTTGATTTACCCCGCCACGTGGGCAGCCACACTCCGTCTTCGGGGGAGACTTATGTTGTAATATGTTGCTACTAGCCAGTCACATCGATCATATTATAAAAAGGGGCAATACTCTTGCGTTACAGTCATCAAAGGGCATGCCGTCAGGGATCCCCCCCCCCCCCCCCCCGCCCCACACCCCCCCCCCCCCCCCCCCCCCCCCCCACATGATCCTCGAACCTGAGCAATCTGCCGACGACAACTCTGGCATTTTCCTCCTCCTCCTCCTTGCCCAATACCTAGAGTAGTTAGTTCCCTTTGACCCGTCACCACTGACAACCTTTGAATGTTTAGTGCTTGGACCAACAACAACAAAAAAGCCAAAATCCTAACAAATCAGTCACGCTTCAGCAAGGCCATGTTGGTAACTTGGAGTCAAAACACAGCCTGAACACTTATTACGAAAACTAGCAAAAAAACCTTTTTATATTTTTGCAGTCATTTTTTGATACAAGTGATTAGTTTTTTTGTAATAAATCCAATAATACGTCAATGGGCTATCTAAAGAAAGTCCCATTTGACTCCAAGTCATCGAAATTTATTATGATTATCGAAAGAAAACTTCCTTTTTAAGATGCCTACCTCTCTACCAAGTTTGATTAAAATCCGTCCAGTGGTTTTTTGAGAAAATGTGTACACAGATATACATACATTAACATACAAACAGACTCGAAAGAAACCTTCCTTTTTAAAGACCCACCACGTCACGTGTCACATTCCCTCTTATGCTCGGAAGCTTTCTTAA